>SRSI01000020.1:0-600000 GCA_005656395.1 Strongyloides papillosus
AAAACTTTTTATGGAAAGAAGTATTTTTTGAATGATCAGCAATCGCATATTTATTAATTTGTCAATAAACATATTATTGATAGTGATTCACTTTTATATTGTAGCGATTTGACTATATAGCTAATTATTCTACACTTATAAAACATAATAAGAAGGATGTACTGACAGAGATCCCACATGGTAAACTGAAGATTATCTAAAAATTGATTTTGAGGATATTTTCACATAAAATATCATGAGATTGAAAGAAATTTACTATTTTTTCAAGTTTAATATTAATTTACAAAGAAGTTACATAAAAACGAGTTGATAAAAGTAAAAACAACCAAATTAGTAAAAATTAATAAACAAGCTACATAATTTTATTCGAAAAAAGTTTGTAGATGCGTTTATCGGGAATCGAACCCGAATCGGCCGCTTGGAAGGCGGCCATGCTGACCATTACACCATAAACGCGTTGTTTCTCGAAAATGCCAAAATTTCGGTTCATACACATGGTCTAACTTATTTAATTTAATAAGTCAATTAATATATAACAATTATGTTGTAACTTAAAGAGGATTAAAATATTTGATTATTGATTATCTTTAAACTAATTTATTTTCAAATAAATAAAAAAATTAATGAATGTTTTTCATAATGAAAAAAGAAAGCTATATTGACTATTCTTCTCAGTTAACTTGAAGAGAAAAATATAAATACCTCACTAACAGTTGTATAACAATATATTACACATTAAAAAAAGAAATAGAAAGCTTTGTAGGATATAGTGAATTTGTTTCATCAAATAAAATTCTAGTCTTTTTTACTTGAGACCAATTTCATCGCATTTATCTTGAATCTAAAAATTAAAACAATAATTATAAAATTATTAAAATAAGTTTCTATTTTTTTATGGTAATATCTTTATTTAATGACTTCAGTTGTTTTCTACAATACATTTAAAAATATAAGATTATATTGTAATTTTATGTAAAATTGTAGATACTGCTATAATTTTCATTTATTAACACATCTTAATATCTTTTTTAATATGTTTCAATAATTTGATTTATTATAAAATATATTTTCCTATAAACTTGTAGTCATCTGAATGCCAATTTTTTTATAATGTCTTTCAATATCATTTATAAAATTAAACTTATGAAAAGTTGTAAAACATTATTCACTTCTGTTTATAGTAACAAAGAACATTAAAATATTTTAATTTAAAAAAAAGAGCAAATACTAAAATAATATCTGGTAACTTACATGGAATATATTTATAAAACAAATTAGACTGGATGAGCATAATATCATAAAAATATCAATATTAAAAAAGGTTACATTACTTCAAACTGTCAAACACATATATTTTTGTAAAAGAAAAAATCGTAACTTATGTGATAACCTAATATTTTGTGTCATTTACAACATTTTATGTTATTATTTAATATTTTAAAAATGTGAATAAGCTTTATTTTTTTTAAATGGTGTGTCATTTTGTTGTGTTTTATAAAAAATTGTTAAAATTTATCCCATTTTTTGTGTGTTACTAACATAAAAAAAATATATTAAATTAATCAACAACATTCTCTTTTGTCGCATACATCAAATGATAAAATTTAAAATGTTTGGTGATATAGTTAAATTGTGATAATTATTGTAATCATTGTAAATTTTTGGTGCCTTTAGATTCATTGATAAAAAAACCTTTATAAAAACATTTTTTTATGTAACCCTTCCGTATATTTTGCTTCTTAATTAAAAAGAGCTATTTTTTATACTTATATTAGAAACATTTATAACAACACGAATGTTTTTACAGTTAATAAAGAGAATTATATCAAAAATTTTGTAGTATTAATAAAAAATGTAGCGAAAAGTAAGAAGATAATTTTAAGTGTTTTTCAATTTAAACCATCTTTTATAAGTAACAGTATAAAAAAGTTATTAAAATTTGAACTATTACAAAAAAATTAAAAAAACAATGATAAATGTGCAGTACGATTACCTTGACTAATTGCCAAAATTGTTTCACGAATTTTAGTATTATTTTTTAATTAGAATATACCAAATTTGTTCATTTTTCTGTTGTTTTTTTAAGTTTACATAACACTTGAAAATAGTTTAAGGATTGTTTTCTTAAGTTTATTAAAATCAAAAAGTAATAAGGGGGATGTTTTTTAGTAATGTCTGTTTTTATAATTTTATCGTACATAAAATTATCATCTTCGTAAAATTTTGAAATCTTTTCAAAATACTATTAATAAGCTTCAAGCTATTTGATGACGATATATGAAATGTTTATGAAACATTTAATAAAAATAATGTTCATTGGTATGTGAATTATATGGTCAAAAATTATTTGTGAAATAACTTTTAGTTTTAAGCATAAAATATCACTTTCATAACAATTAGAATAATAGATTAGTTAATTTATTTCAAAGTTGATTCGCGTTTATTTCATATTCTGTTCTGTATATTCTTTTTGTACCTTGATATTATTATGTGAAATATAACAAGGTTAATAAAAAATTCTTATGGTCAGTAGTAGATTGATGAAGAGAAAAATACCTACTTGAAAAATAATTATGATAATGATCTTAGTGTCAAATAGGTAATAATAACAAAATATTTATATCCTAACTAAGTTGTTTTCATACTATTGTTGTTCTTTATAATGAGACTGTTTTAAAGATATGTACTAAGATAAAAACATCAACTTATTTCTACAAATTTATAAAATATGGCAATGTAAAAATGTGATTTTAAAATATTGCCAAGAATTTTAAAATTATAGAATGAACAAATTTATATGTTAAAAAAATTAAGTTGGTAAATATATCATAAATAATAAAAATAAAGCTTAAATTGTTAGAGATACGGTAATAGTATCAACAGATAGATTTGATAGTGGCGTAATTTAAAAATCAAAAATATAAACCCATTCTACCGATAATTTTTCATTTTTAATCATTATAAAGTATTTAACATGTAACAAAAGATGGTAAATTTTTTTAGTTATATTTAAAAAATCAAAACACTCTTTTGCATTAATGATAAAAATCTTCTGGACATCTTGAAATTAAAGCATTTCATAGTTTATATAATAGTTCTAATTAAATTAAAAAAGTGTTATTATACTTTTTTTTGTAAAAAACCATATTTTCACTTTAAATTTAAAACAGTAAGTAAAAAATATCTTAAATCTTAAAATCATGTGAACCAATAGACCTATAAATTTAAAGTTGTTTATTTTATATAAAAACCTATAACTTTTTTTTTATATAGAAACCAGTTGACTTCGCTGTTTGTAATAATAAAAGTTCTATCTTTCCACTATAACTTCTTATAATACATTAATATTGTTAAGTGTATTAAATTATTAATCAAGGAAAAAATCTTGAATTTTAGAAAATTTATGTAGTTTTTTAATTGTGAGAACCTTTTAAGTTAATTTTTAGAAAATGTTTTTTAATATTTAAAAGAGTAAATAATTCTATATTAGTTTAAGCATAATATCATTTATTTATATTAATTATGAAAATGATCATGATTAATAAGGATCATTGATTTAATACTTTTAGAAAAAGTTTAAAATAGCTATACTATTTCTTATAATTTTTGATAGTAACAATAATTATTAGTATTAATTAGGTATATTTATATACAAATATAGTAATTATTAGAATGTTTTTGCTCACAAAAAATTGACAAATTTTGACATATTAAGCACAAAATGTAGCAAAAACGCTCTACCTGTTAAAAAAATAAAATTACATCAAATTTTAATAATGATAAGCAGCAAATCAAATTTGCAGATTGCGAATAACGCAAAATAATTTAAGTTGTTGCAGAAGTACTGTCATTTTTTAAAAGATGTTTCTATTCATCGATATTTTGAACAACTAAAAACTTTCGTATTCTTGATGCTTTTTAATTTATTATACTGATCTTAAATACTAATCTATTTTCATGATTCAATTTGATCTTATTGTTATAAGACAATTTCATGTCAATCTCTAAATGTACTTACAAAGCCCATCTTTAAAAGAAGTTTTTCTTACTTAAAGCACGACAAATCAGAATATTAGACAGAAAATTATATCAAAGCTCATAATATTACTAATCTGTGTGCTACCGGTAGTTTGACTTTAGTTATTAAAAGTTGTTACATATCTAAAAAATATATTATTAAACAAAGAATATGAAATGGGTAAAGATTATAAAATAACTTCAGTATAACTATCAAAACAACAGCAACAAATATGCATCTAAGTTGTCTTTTCGAGTAAAAAACCAAAATAGATTACTGATGAGTGTTTAAAGACTTCTGATAGTGGCTTTATTGTTAATAGTACTAATAATTGCTTAATATTACTAATCTACAAAAAAACAAATAGTAATAATTTATTCCTTCAATATAAAGATCGATCATCTTAAATTTACAACACTTCTTTACTATTTTAGTAATCGAAAGGACTTAAATATTGTTTTAAAAGGGGTTTCTATATGCTTAAAATATATTGATAATATCATTATTTTTGTTTGTTTATATTATAATTATACTATTATTTATTTTTTTTTATTAAATTCATCGTATATTGTAATTGTAAAGTTTTTGTAAAATGCTTTGGTATATTTTTCTAAATCGAATTTGATATGAATGCATTAAAGAATTTTTATATGCAGACAATTGCAAGCGATTAATTTACTACTTTTTATACTGTATGAATTTGTTTCCTTTTAATTAAATAAATAATCTAAGTTTCATTTTTATAACTTAATACTAAAAATGAGTGCTTGAAAAACATTAAAAATCTCAATATTATGGAAAGTGATACTTATTAAAATAATTGTTTCATGATTAATAAAATATAACATTCTTAAATTATTAGTCCATTTTTCTAGCACAAATACCAATAATGTATGCTAATTATGTTTTTTTATTGTTTTTAAAAAGTAAAAATTTTGTGAAGAATGTCATTTTCGAAAAAGCTTATAAATATGAAAATATATTAAAATAAACTTTAGATTAACATTTTTATTGATTTTGCATTTCCTTTAAAGCCAAAACATCTTCTTTTTCATCATCAACGTTATTTTAAATGTTTATTAATTATATTTGTAGTTTTTATTATATCAATAAAACTTTTTATTTATCCAATAATAGTTAAACACGAAAAAGTGATACATTTCTAGATACAATATGGTAAATTTGTCTATTTCACTAAAATTCAACTTTTTTACTGATTTTACTGTAGTTTTTTTAAAAGCAGCGCATTTTCTGTGCTTGTTGCTAAATTTTTTAGGGATTATTTTATTTCATAGTTAGCGTTCATTATTAACCCGTCTCAACTTATTTTTAACTTTTTCATGGTTCTTTATTTGCTGTTTTTTTTTACATTTAGTAGAAAAGTACAATATTAACTTGTGATAAAAGTTATAAACAAATGATTAACATTTGTCCTCCCATGGAAAAGTATTTGCACATATTCTTTGTGCGGATAGTCAATAATTCAATTGTGTTAATATCTTTTCAAATATTAATATCCAAAATGATCCACGTAGAGCTTTCCGGATATTTGCATATATAACTCCGCTCACTCTTGGAATACAAATGTAGTACCACAACTATTTGAAACCAAGATACATACAATTATTTTTTATAAGTTGCATAAAGAAATTTAGATTCAATGCGGATTTATAAATCTTCAAAAATTAGCTACATTTCCAAACTTCAAATGAATGTGACTTTTTTATATAAAAACTGTCATTACTATTGTTATTAATTTTAAAAAAGCATTTTACATATTAGTAAAAATTTAAAATTTTTGCTGGCGTCACTACTGTATATTGCAAGATACATGACTACTTTACTTTAAGAAGTTATTAAAGCAAAAGTATTATGTATATTGTGACCACCTATAAATTAGGCAACATGTATAGTATTAAAACAAAGCGTAAATAAAAAAGGCTCACGGTAATACAAATAATTAATACTTAAAAATTTTAATCAAGGTGTCTGATATAATTAAACAGACTTAGAAAAAAATATGACAAATTTAAAAAGTGGAAAAAATCTTTTAGATTGGTTTACAAGTTCTTATTCTAAAAGTCTAAAAAAAAACAGAACTTTTTCATAATATACGACAATATCTTGTTTATTTATAAAATATCGTTTACGTAAAAGTCCAACAACTATGGCTAGCATTTTAATAGAAAAAACTATGAATTTCGTCAAAATTTTAATGTTTAAAGAAATAAAACCTAGGAAGTTAATTTTAAAAAATGCGCTTTTACTTCCGGTAGAAAAAATAAATATCTATCCATTAAGTATAGCACCATTAAATGCAATATAGTTTGAAAAAATATATGGTTAGTCAAATAATGCCTTTTTTCTATGATATTTCAAGCGATTAGGGAAATTATTATATTTATTTTAATTTCTTATGTCTTATTAAAGAAAATATTTACATTGCACACAAAAAATGGGATAAATTTTAACAATTTTTTATAAAACACAACAAAATGACACACCATTTAAAAAAAATAAAGCTTATTCACATTTTTAAAATATTAAATAATAACATAAAATGTTGTAAATGACACAAAATATTAGGTTATCACATAAGTTACGATTTTTTCTTTTACAAAAATATATGTGTTTGACAGTTTGAAGTAATGTAACCTTTTTTAATATTGATATTTTTATGATATTATGCTCATCCAGTCTAATTTGTTTTATAAATATATTCCATGTAAGTTACCAGATATTATTTTAGTATTTGCTCTTTTTTTTAAATTAAAATATTTTAATGTTCTTTGTTACTATAAACAGAAGTGAATAATGTTTTACAACTTTTCATAAGTTTAATTTTATAAATGATATTGAAAGACATTATAAAAAAATTGGCATTCAGATGACTACAAGTTTATAGGAAAATATATTTTATAATCCCCACTTTATTTAGAGGAGTAAGGAGCATTTGTAAATTATTTTCGATATCGAAACTTTTTTATATCTTAATATATGTAACTTTATGTGCTGATTTCAAAAAACGCAATATTTTTTTAATCTGAAGTCCCGTTCTTGAGATATAGCTACATAAAGATGTTTTGGTGTTTTAGTCTTGACCCCCTTAGAGTTATTCGTTTTATCTGAAATTTTACAGGTATATATAGTTTTAGATACTAATAATATTAAAATAAAAAAAAGTTAAAATTTCAAGTTCATTCTTAAGATTTTGGATTTTTTCCAAAATGGCCGAAAAAAACCTAAATTCTTACATTTTAAAATGATATATCAGGATTCAGAGAAGGAAATCGAAAAAAAGAAAAAAAGCTATCCTAAGTTTCTTTTTAACTTACATTTTGACTATAATCCCAAGAAAATTGGAAAACTTTAAGTACCATAAAACCGTTGCAGAAATTTTTTGAAAAAAAAGTTTTTGCAAAAAATTTTTTGTATTTTTTTAAAAAAAGTATGTCAAGATGAAACTTTTTGAATAAAGTGTTTTTACAACTTTTATGTAGAATTAAATTTTCTATCGAATGATATACATATCATGTTGATTCATTTATCCGTTCTCGAGATATAAAGAAAAAAGTGATTTTTTAACTTTCTAAAAAAGTGGTATTTTTTAGTTTCAAGAAAGGAAAAAAGTTTCAATACGTCCATTTTTTTAAAATGTCTTGAATTTCCCCCCTAGAGAAATTTGTTGCGAACATTTTAAGATAGTAACCGTTCATTTAACTCTTTTCATTCTTGAGTTAGTCAAAAAACAAATTGATCAATTTTTTTTTTCTAATTTTTAAATTTTAAAAAAAAAGTATGCAAAGATGAAACTTTGTCAATATAAAATGTTCGCAGAATTTATGTGAAATTTAATTCTCTATCGAATGACATATAGATCGTCTTAATCCCATTATCCATTGTCGAGATACATCTCATTAAGTACCATATTTTGAAATTTGGTACCTCCATTTTTCCCTCAATACTAATATTTTTATTCAAAATTCCACACATAGATGTAATTTTTAATGCTTATTACATGCAAACTATAAAATTTGCCAAAAAAGTCCGATCACCGAAATAGTAAGTCATCGAAAATTCCCCTAGATCTCAGAGGAAAAGTTTACTTCTTAAATGGCTTTGGTTTTCTGTACTTATTTCTATAAAAATAAAAAATGCATTTTAATGTGCTCGATAAAAAAAATAAATATTAGATTCATTTGAATTTTTGCTCTTAGATACATCTATTTAAATGAGAATAATCTTGAAATGTTGTGATCCCCTAAAATTCTTTAAAAATGATCCTAATAACTAGAAATTTCACAGGTACGTGCAATTTCCTTATGGTTGTTATGTATAAACAATAAAATTTACAAAAAAAGTCCGACCCCAGAAAATAGTATGTCATCGAAAATACCTCTATACGTCAGAAGAAAAGTTTACTTCTTAAAGTGGTTTTCGTTTTCTGTACTTTTTTTTATTAAAATAAAAAATGTATTTTAATGTGTAGAGTAGAAAAAATAAATACTGCTTCATCTGAATTTTCGTTCTTAAAATAGTCAATAGAAAGTGAAAGACAATTTTAAAAATTTTCTAACACAGTAACATTTTCTAAGTATATAATTGAAAAATTTGTATTATTTTCAGTTACTAAGAATAAAAAATAATATGAACAATTTTTTTTTAATTGAAGTCAAACATCAACGATTTATAAAAGTTATAGAAGAAATTTTTTTTAAAATTTTAAAAGTTAAATTAAATTCCTAAAAATATAGTAGAATTAAGATAGGTAGAAAAAATATTTTCTATTTCATTATATGTATTATTTGTGCTGATTTAGTAAAAATTTAAAATCAGTACAGTATATGTCCATTATTGAGATATGATGAAAAATTAAAATCAAATTATATTTAATTTTTTGAGATTTAACAAAATGTTTACTAAATATCTTTAAATTCAATAGTAGAATAGATTTTTTCTTCTAAACGTTTCTATACCAAAATTATCTAAACTAATTTGTTTCAAAATACCGCAATTTAGCTACACATATTAAAAGTTTTAAAAAAAAAGTGTTCAAGAAATTATGATATAGCGATGCACAGACTTATTTTTAAAAAAAATGTAAAATTATTTAAAAGTTTTGCTATGCTTTGTAAAAATTGCAGATAAATTTACCTAAATTTCTAAGTCGAAACTATCCAGCAAAACGTTTTGAAAGTAAATTTTATATTTTATTAAAAAAATAACCAATCCTTTGATTTAAATATATTTCTAGCTTTTTGCAATCTATCTTAATTTATTTACTACGAAAAGTGTCTAAGTTATTATTATAAATTGCAAACAGATTTCACCACCCTTTTTTTATAAGTTATAAAACCCAACATTCTTCAGTTTTTATAACTATTTTATGAAAACAATTTTATTTATATATTTTTAATTTGATTTTATTTTTTTTCGATACATTATACGTGTAATGTATAACAGTTATTTTTTTGATTTACTTTTAATCTTTGTTAACGCCCTTAAAAGGCGTTGAGTCCAGAGGAAAATAAAAAGGAAGAAATTAAGTATAATTTTTACTTCTGATTGTTATTCATATAGTTTAATTTGACATTTAATAAAAGTATATATATTATTCCACTACAGAGGATAGCAGCTCTATAAAAAAGCCAACATCTTATAAACGTAGAGAAATATTTTATCATTTTAAATACATTAAAAATAAGTATTTTAATTTCATAATACATTTTAAAAATTTTTAAAAAAAAATATAAAACAATAAGCATGCATTAGATTGGTAAAATTACTATCTATTACGTTACCAGAATGCGAAATGATAAAATAATAATCTTTTAAATTGGATCATTTTAAGTTAAATAACTGTGAGATATTTATGAACAACATAAAGTATTATAATGTTAAAAAAATTAACGAAACTTTAAACTAATTTTTATTATAAATTTCTATTATATTCAATAATTTAAAAACTTGCATTTTAATACTAATTAGAAGTTTAATGTAAACATTCTCTTTAATTTCCTATTTCAATAATAAAAATTTGGAAAAAGTTATTCAAATTTAGAATCTCAAATGTGTTTAAATCTATGGGGATGTGTAATAAAACGATTTAGATAAAATATATTTTATAAATTTTTAACATTCAATTACCTATGTAATTTTAATAATAACTATTAATATTGTAAAATACGAAAATATTACTTACAATATTACAACTGTGTTATTATAAAACAAAAGATTTCATTTTTTTTAGAACTCTTAATATTTAAAAAAATACAAGCCCTGCGGGCAAGCAGTGACGAGCGAAGCGAGGCTGCTGCTTGTAAATCAAATTATTGAAACATATTAAAAAAGATATTAAGATGTGTTAATAAATGAAAATTATAGCAGTATCTACAATTTTACATAAAATTACAATATAATCTTATATTTTTAAATGTATTGTAGAAAACAACTGAAGTCATTAAATAAAGATATTACCATAAAAAAATAGAAACTTATTTTAATAATTTTATAATTATTGTTTTAATTTTTAGATGCAAGATAAATGCGATGAAATTGGTCTCAAGTAAAAAAGACTAGAATTTTATTTGATGAAACAAATTCACTATATCCTACAAAGCTTTCTATTTCTTTTTTTAATGTGTAATATATTGTTATACAACTGTTAGTGAGGTATTTATATTTTTCTCTTCAAGTTAACTGAGAAGAATAGTCAATATAGCTTTCTTTTTTCATTATGAAAAACATTCATTAATTTTTTTATTTATTTGAAAATAAATTAGTTTAAAGATAATCAATAATCAAATATTTTAATCCTCTTTAAGTTACAACATAATTGTTATATATTAATTGACTTATTAAATTAAAAAAGTTAGACCATGTGTATGAACCGAAATTTTGGCATTTTCGAGAAACAACGCGTTTATGGTGTAATGGTCAGCATGGCCGCCTTCCAAGCGGCCGATTCGGGTTCGATTCCCGATAAACGCATCTACAAACTTTTTTCGAATAAAATTATGTAGCTTGTTTATTAATTTTTACTAATTTGGTTGTTTTTACTTTTATCAACTCGTTTTTATGTAACTTCTTTGTAAATTAATATTAAACTTGAAAAAATAGTAAATTTCTTTCAATCTCATGATATTTTATGTGAAAATATCCTCAAAATCAATTTTTAGATAATCTTCAGTTTACCATGTGGGATCTCTGTCAGTACATCCTTCTTATTATGTTTTATAAGTGTAGAATAATTAGCTATATAGTCAAATCGCTACAATATAAAAGTGAATCACTATCAATAATATGTTTATTGACAAATTAATAAATATGCGATTGCTGATCATTCAAAAAATACTTCTTTCCATAAAAAGTTTTTTAGGACATTTTTTGATTTAAAAAAAATGAATATAATATACAATGTTTTTAATATTAAAGAAACTTTAGTAATAATTAAAAATTTATTCAATTTTACTTAATGTTATTTTTTCAATCTGGGAATATTTTGCTTCTAAAAAACAACTGTTCTTCTAATTGAGAACTTTATATTAGAAATAAAGTTTTGCTATATTTTTTTGATTATAGTAAGAATTTCCATCTTTCAATGATTAATAAAAAAAATTTATTTTAATCATTTTTTTAACTCTATATAGCTTTTTATAGTAGGAATTTTCAGTGAATTTGACACTTTTTCATTGACAGTAAAATAAAGTGAAAGAAGTTAATTGAAGGAGAATGTAATATGTCAATTCTCATTCGAGATTCAGTGATGTGGACATCAAGATTTCATATGCAAATCAAATTTATTATTACAAGGATAAAGAAATTAAAAAGGTTTATTAATCAAATTAGACAAATATAATATAAAGTAGTAAACATATAATCAAAATGCCATTTGTAGTTGGCAATTTCTTAGCTACCAAAAGATTTTAAACTTTATCAACTGTAGTTGAAAATCAAATTTTAAAAAATTGCAGATAAAAAACAATTAATTTCGGTTTTATTTACGATAAATGATTATACAATCTTATTATTAAAGTAATTATATAGTTTATTCACAAATTGAAACCAACCGTTTTTTCATGATTATTAAGTCATTTGCGTACCAATGTTTATATATTTACAGATATTTATTAATAATAATCATTATTTTTACTTAAAAGAGCTTATGTACTAAAATTTTCCGAAAAAATGCAAAAAAAACCCAAAAATGCGTGCTTGGAAATATCCCAGGTGCCCCCTGGTATCTCTGGTAGTATAGTGGTGAGTATCCGCGCCTGTCACGTGCGAGACCGGGGTTCGATTCCCCGCCAGAGAGTCTCTTTTTCCTTTGGGACCTCCAAAATAAAGTTTGGGACACATAAAACTTCAATTTTCCAACCTTTTTTTTTGTTCAAAATCTGGTCAAAAATAACACTTATTTTAGATTTTAGTAATGTTTTTTGTGTTTATTAATGATATTTTACATATTTTATATTAAAAACTATAAAAATATATAGTATAAGACCCAAAAAATACCAGAAAATGTTATGTACATTTATGATATAATTTTAGCTTTTTATATAAAAGATAACGTTTAAGATTACTATTTTATGATTATGTATAGTAATATTAGTTTAAAAAGACATTTTAAATACGTTAGAATTATTTTCAATCACAAAATGTACCATATACACAACATTAATTATCACATGCTTAAGATGTCCACCTTAATTATCTTAATACAGCTGGGCTCAATCATATAACCTTTCATAATTCCTCTTCTATTTTTTGTTTTATTTAATGGATATTTTTTATTCGCTTTTAAATCTATAAAAATTTCTTTTAATATTACATAAAATCAAATTTTATAAGGATAAACTATTTAAGTTTTGAATTAATCGTCATCAAAAACTTATCGAAATTATTATACTATAAGAATTCAATTCAATACTTCCATTATTTTAAAAAGTATTTGTAAAAACTTTATTTTAGTTATGACACATTATTTTTTACATTCAACAATTATTATACAAAGAATTTCTAATAATATCTCATTAACTTCTAAGATTAGTTTTATCAAAGTCTTATAATTTTTTTAAGAGTTCATATAAATTGTCAATGAAATTAATGCTATAATCAAATTGTTATTCCTTTATTTTATATTGAAGTAAAAAAATTTGAGGTTTATATAAAAAATCATTTACTGGAATTCAAGAACTTTAATACAGAAAGAATAAATTTATTAAATTGTTAATTTCAAATAATTCAATATTTTACTATGTAATTCTTCATTTTTAAAGACTAAAATTTCTTCCATAGTAATCTTAGAATGGGTTAAATATAATTTAATATGACATTTTAAATACGATTTTTGTATGCTTTTACTAGAAGCCATATTGGCTTCATACTAAAATTTTGAAAACTGGAGAATAAACTTCAGAATTCAATAATTACATTTAATCGGGTTATTTAAACCGACGACTTGATAATAATATCAACTTACATCTTTTCTATTTCATTCGCTTACAATTTATATGTCAGTTTGTACACAGGAAGCGTCTATATATATATGGATATAAGATCAATAATTTTATAAAATGCCGCAAAAACAACTATTTTTTGAATAATAACAACATTTTTGGAGTTCTTAGATATTAGAATTTAAGAGATTTATTTCCACATCTTTTAAAAAAGGACTTATATTTTATATCGTTAAAAATAATCATGTAAAAATGATTCTTGTGTTTTGCTTTTATACAATCAAATTGTTAACTGTAATTGATAATGTTTAGTTTTTTAACATTGTCAAGTGTAGGTGACAATGTTATAAATTTTTAGGAATATAAGACATTGTCACCTATAGTTGGCAGTATGACTTTAACTGTATCCTGCTGAATACACCGGATCCCATTTGATTTCCGAAGTAAATCAGCTACGAGTTGTTTTGCTACTTGTATGTAAGACCTTCTGGCAACTGTTAGTGGCGTAAGTCTTTTTTTTACTAATTATGTCAACGTATTTATTTAAATATACTTTAAATTTCATTATACTTATAAAGATTAAAAATTTTCACAAGATATAAAAATAATTACAATATTAGCATTTGTAATATTTATTTTTATATTAAAAAATGTTTGTGTTTATTAAATATGAATTTTTATAAAATAAAAGTTTATCGTTACTTTGAATGTTATTACTTAGAATGTGTAGAAAAATTTGAATGTATGAAAAGTTTTTTAATAAAAGGGCTATTTAAAAATTATTTTTATGTTCAAAAAACATGTTAAATTATTGTTAGAATTCTTTATAAATATCCTAACTTCGGAAATGGTTAATATCTCAATTATTATTTTCTAAATTATTTTTTTTATCAAATTCTCTATACATTCCTTGTTTTACGTTTGTCACATCTTCAACAGTTTCAGGCTTTTTTTCGTTTTTAATTTCATTATATTCATTAAAATATGTCATGTTTTCACCAATCCTTCCAATTAACCAAAAAGTGTTCATTACACCTTTCCCTTTTATTATAACTTCACCTCTTGGTTCTATTTTATAACCACCAATCATATTTAGAAGTTTAGTAAAACTTTCAGTTGTATGAATTTTTCCTGGTTTACCGTTACTTTCCATTCTTGATGCAGTGTTGACAGTATCTCCAAATAAACAATATCTCGGCATCGATAAACCAACAACCCCTGATACACAAGGACCTGAATTGCATCCTATTCGTACTGTAACCTTTTCTCGTGGTAGATGTGGAATAACAAAAGTGTGGCAAATTTTAAGGAATCCTAATGCTAATTCAGCTATTTCTTTGGCATGTAAATTACCATTTCTTGTTGGAAGTCCAGAAACACATAAATAACCATCTCCTATTGTTTCAACTTTATATACATCAAGAGATTCTATCAAATTATCAAATAATGTAAATAGATCATTCATCAGAGTTACAACTTGAAGAGGTGAACATTTTGAAGCTAAAATTGTAAATTTTACAATATCAGCAAAGAAAATTGTTACATTGTCAAAATTTTCAGGATCTACAGTTTTTCCTAACTTTAAGTTGTTAGCAACTTCTATAGGGAGCATTTTTTGAAGAAGAAGATCAATTTTTTTTTGTTCCTCAACAATTTCTTTTGTCCTTTCATTAACTTCGTCTTTTAATGTCAATGCATATTCTTCGAGCAATCTAAAAACATGATCCATTAAATTTTTCGGACCATTACTATTAAAAGCTTTTAACAATTTTTCTATTTGTTTTAAAGGAGGCCTATTTTTCGGAGATTCAGACCAACAATCTTTTATTAATATTATAAAACCAGGATTAACTTCAATATTTGGGGGTGCTATTATTTCTGGTCTTATACTACTAGGATCTCCTCTTTTGATGAGATAAATCAATTCTTCAATGTTCTCTTCTCTTGCTTCAAGATTCCAAAAGTTTCCTTTTGACACTATCTCAGATAATATTATCCCGAAACTATAAATATCACCTTCTTTACTTCCAATAGAAAACTCTTGTCTTAAATCTTCTGGAGCTCTCCATAATAAATTTATTTTACTTATTTTATTATTAGCAGATAAATGTTTTAATGGTATATTGCTTATTTTAACTTGCCATCTATCATTAACAAAACAAATTTTAGAATTTAACATTCCATGAAAATTAATAGAACTCGAGTGTATATAAGATAAACCTTGAAAAATATCATTTGCTAATGATATCATAAAATATTCATCAAAATTAGGTATATCTGTTTGAAGAATTTCCTTAACAAAAAATTAACATTTATTAAATTAAAAGAATTTAAACATACATGTAATGAACCTCTATTGCAAAATTTCCAGATAGATAAAGGTATTGGTCCGTCAATACACATTCCAAAAAATTTGTTAATATTTTTATGGTCCATAGATAATATATTTACCAATTCAATACTATCATCTTTAGTGAAATAAAAATTAACCTTGTGCTTTTTTCCAACAACTAATTCTCCATTGTAAAGATAAAAAGAATATGTATCTGTATTTTCCCTTCCTACGGCACCAAGTTTACTTGAATTAAAAGTATGATCTGATGCTATAGAGTGAACGCTTTTATTTATTTCATTATTTTTAGAATAGTTTTGAAGTTTAATCATTGGGATTTTCCATTTATTTAATTCTTCTTCTTTTCTTTTTCTAACTTTTAATATATACCAAATTATTCCTGAAAATATTGCTAAAATAATAATAATTATGATGATTCCAAAAATGATAACTTCTTTATAATAGACTTTCAAAAAATTTATTGGACAAAGGTTATGTAGGAAACCACATATTGGTTCATTCAACGGTATACTTTTTCCCCAGTTTTCAAAAATTGTCATTGCAAAAGTATCTGGAGATACACTATCTGTTCGTTCATAAGTATTTACAGATGTAAATGAATAATTAAACCAAGCTCTTTGTTTTCCATAACCATCAATTCCCGTTAATTGAATGTATGGTAAACGTATACAATTTGAATCAAAAGTCATTTTACCTGTATATCCGTCAATAGTTTCTAGGCAATGCTTTCTTAATATATTTGGATTTTTAAATACATCTTCAGAATCGTTAGTTAGTGATTTGTTTAATAAAATTGCCCAATTGTAGATAGAATCACCTAAGTATCTTGCATATTTATTAAGTGCAACTTTTCCAGTAATGTCACAAGCATCACAATAAAATGGCCATTCTTTAACTCTTTTTATAGCCTCTTGATCAAATTCTTTATTTTTAAAGTAGTCTCTTTGTGTATCCAAAATCAGCATTCGTTTAGCCATTTTTAAAGCATCATCATCTCTACCATCAGTTGGTGTATTCATATCCATATAAAATGGTATTGGATTGTTATCTGAATCATAGTCATCTGAATCAAATGCTGTACTTGTATACTCCATATTTATATGTACATATTCTGAATTATTTAATCCTCGATCATACATTTTTAGTAAAAAAGCTCTTTTCCATTCATCTCGATCAAAGCATGATACAATTACTCTTGCTCTTATTATTGTTTCATTTATAAATGCATCAAATTCCCTATCTAATGGAGGACTACTTGATTCAAATGAATAGACCATTGTTGTTTTATAACTAAAATAATTGGCCGCACTAATAAAATCTTGATACATTACACTACAACGTCTATTCGATCTTGGTACAGATAAAAATGTAAACCTTGTCCAGTTAAATGTTTTCATTACATCAAGAGCGGTTAATGCGAGAGAAAAATATAGTGGATTAGCAGAGTAAACGTTTGAAAACCTTTCAATATTTGAAAATTGGGTCGTTGATACTAATCCCCAAATAAAAGTAGGTACATTATAAAATCTAGCTACTAATGAAGCACGAATTGCGTTGGCACTACACGTAGGACCAAATATTACATCAACTTTATCATTAGTAATTAGTTCATAAGCAGATCCAGTGGAATTGGACTCCACACAATTATCTATGTGGTAATAAATTGTAAAGTTATATTGTGGTAACAAACTTTCGTTTCTTATACGTTCAAGTACAATTGGTACAATACCTGCTGATAAATTAAATCCAAGAAGATCTCCATTTTCTGAGTCAGTTCCAACAAAAATAAAGCCAAGATTTAAATTTTTTTGAGTTCTAATAACTGATGATAAAGTTACTAGAAGGAAAAAATATGAAATATTCATTTTCATGGTGAAAAATAAAACAACAGTTGAAATAATGTTTTTTATAACTTATTTACGAGTTAAAAACAAAGTGATTATCATAAAAAAATTTAATGGCTTCAAGGATTTTAAAGTTGTTGTCGAAACCTTTTCGAAACTTTTTTAGTTCCTCATTGTTCATAACAAATTCACTAACAAAAGTAATGTTTGATAAAAATAAAAATGTTTTTACAAATATTTATAAAAAGTTATAGTGTACATTTTCCATGACACTAATAAAATTAGTTTTCATAAAATACATTGTAGTCTGTAAAATTTAAACATAGCTTTTTATTTCCGGACTACCACAAATATGTAGCAAGTATAATTTACGTTCTAAATATATAGACGATTTATAATATAGTAACATTATTTTATTTTTAATTACTATAAATAGTTAATTTTTACAAAAACAATTTAAAGATTATTTTTAAACAATAGCGACTTAGTGTTAATATCACTTACACTTAAGTCGCACATTTTTTTTTAAAAAATCATTTATCTGATGTACAGTAATCTTTTTGCAAGAGACTATTTTTAATTACATTTACGATTATATTACAAACCATCGAAGATTGCATTACTTTCTAAGAGATTAATTTAATTAAAATGATAATTAATCATATTTGAATTGTTATAGAATATTTAACTACGACTGAATATTTGTCAAAATAATGATTTTCATTTTTTAGATGTATTTACGGCGTTCACTTGCAATTAACCATTCTTTACAAATAATTTCCTAGAAATTCTTTCATGAAAACAAAAGTAATCATTGAAAAAAAATGTCTGAAATTTTTTAACAACAGTTCTATTTTAGTTCAAATTATATATAAAGATTATAGATAAAATACAGGTTTCATATAAAATGTAAATTCTGTCCTCTTTAAAATTATATTTAATTTTATGTTTTAGAGATTAAAAAGTATTTTGTCTATCGTTTGATCATTTATAGTACATCAATCTTAAAGTTCCTTAAACAACAATAAAGAAAGTTTTCCGTTCAAAGATTGAACTTTTTTAAACTATGTTTCTAAAACAAAAATATTTCTATTTATAATTTATTTTAAAGGTAAAATTTCAAAGATGATTATTAAAATTGTCTGGCCTGACGGTAAAATACCCAAATGTTTAAAAATAGCAATTATCAATTTCTTAAAACATAAAATTAATATATTGTAATTAGATACAATGTTATGTAAAGAATGTGATTTTTGCGATTTTTAGTAAAATAAAAACTTTTGACGTATTCTTCATTGGCAAGTAAAAAGTGCCCCCGAGCACTGGGGATATAGCTCAGGGTAACACGTCAACTCTACAATGCCTTTTTTACAAATTCACCGTGATACATAAAACTCCAAATTTGTGTTAAAAGTACCTTTTCAAAATAAGTTTAAGTGTGGAGTATTAACAAATATAATAATAAAAAAACATCAAAATTACACCATTTTTATCAATTTGTTGATAAGTCTTGACCCGTGGCCTCCCTTTAACTAGCATCGCATAGTCTAGTCCTCATATAAGGAATTGGAAGAAATATTCTACGAATTATTTTTTAACAAAATTCTACTGATACAGTCATAATAAAAATTTTTTAAAAAAAAAATTTTCGATGCAATATTTTTTTGTTTATACAGTTTTACTTTAAGCATGTCATATTTTTGAAAAAAAACACAAAATTTATTTATTTCTTAAAAAGACAAGGGAAGAAAATTACTACCATTCTTTGGGAAAATGTATATACTATGTGTACTTTTGTTTTTTTTAAAGTGACAGAAAAATTTTAAGTGAATGAAATGAAATAAGTGTTGGGTTGGTACATTTTCGATGTCGTCGGTTTATAAAACCATTCTATTTTATTAATCCTATGCCTATTGTTGTCAGGAGTCATCAAATATCCCATAAACACGCAATAGAGGTAATATCATCGCAAGTTTTCCATAAAATTTTCAATAAAAAACAGTTAAAACTTTACTTTTTTAACTCCTTTTGGAGTCACCTCCAAGGAGGCTTCACTTCTAACTGTGTTGGAATTTTTGATTAGTTAATTTAGCTTAGATTTAGCAACTTTATAGGTAACAAATTATTTTAGTTTATAACCATTTACATAGTCACCACTAACATAATCATCACATTCCCATCATGAGTATAAAAAACTTTACCATTAACAATAAAAACATCACAAAAAATATAACTAACGACAATAGTAAGATAACCTGGACAAACCAGCAAATATCTGCAGTTTTAAAAGTACTGCCTAAATGTAAATTAGATGAGAACCATAAAACAACATTAGACATTAGTACAAAACAATTAAAACAACTAGTTAATTCAGTTAATAAAACTGAAGAACAAATTTTAGAATATTTAGATTTTGAATTTAAGAATAGATTGTTTTTGCAGCTACCAATCACCAGCTTGCCAATCCCGTCAAGTGAAATGAATTCACAGAGACTAAAAATACAAAATAGATTAAATATTAAGCATAAAGACATACCAAAGTCTATTAAGCAAGGATCTGTTAGTGAAAATACATTATCAAAATCACTTAGTGCAGACCAATTTAGAGCATGCTTAACACAAAGTCAAAGCAATACGATTCAAACACCAGTTAAATTTTCTCGTAAGAGACATAGTAATGATTTTGATTCCACTATTATTGAACAATCACCAATTAAAAGATTGAATAGTGAGACATTTAATGAATCGAGTAGTTTAACATTTGTAGATAAAATTTTAGAAACCATTAATGAGAAACCTAAAATAACATTTGCTGATGTAGTGAGCAAGAATATATCAAACAATAAAGATATATCAAACTATAAAAATAAATTTAAACAAAATACCAATTTTAAAGATAAAAATAAATTCAAACCAAATTTTAAAAATAAAAATAGCACGCAAGACAATTCTTTAAATAAACCAAAAGAAAGAAAATTATTAAAAGATATGTCGTTTGAAGAAAGATTTAAATTATTTGAAAACGCAAAAGGACCACTTTTCCGTTTTGAAATAACCAAAAAAACACCTTTACTAGAAGCCAACATCTTCTTAGCAGATAAATTAAAAGACCTAAATAAAGTTTGGTTAAAAGATAAAATAGATGAGAAAGAGTCCATGAAAACATGGCAAAAAGCTAATAAGATCTTAAGAACAATACATAGAGTATTGAAAAGCTATCACTACCAAAAAATAGATTTAGAAGGGCTAAGAGTAGAAAACCAAGTAAGAATAAAAAGGTCAATAAATAAGACTAATAGGTTTATAGAACAAACTACAGCTCTAGTAAAAGTGACAAAATCTTCAAATGATAGAAAAACAAAAAATGCTGCTAACGCAAAATTGAGAAAAATAGTGAGTATTAACAAAAAGAAGTTCCACAACGTAGAACAAATACTGAAATTTAATAACGATAAAATTTCAATACTTAGAAAAAGATTAACAAACGTAGTTAATAGTTATAACAAATTTAAAATTCGTAAGAAATTTCAAATAAAACCTTCAATAAAAAGTATAACTGATCAGGAGCCTAAAAAATATCCTATTAGTAACGATACAATTACAACATACTTAGAAGGATTATTTAGTTATGAGAAACCCGCTGAACCCAAATTAATCAGTGAATGGATTGAGTCAACCAAATTTGAAAAACAAAAAGTATTTGGTGAACTTTTTAATGAGGTACTTTTTGACGAAATTTTAAAATATTCAAGACCATTTAAAGCTGCAGGTCTAAATTCTGTTTACGTCGTAATATTTAAAAAACTTAAAAGTGCAAAAAATTTCTTGATTTCCTGGATTAAAGGTGTATTAGATAATAGAATACCATTAACAAAAACAGATATCACAGGAAAATGTTTTAGCATTTTTAAATCGGGTGATCAAAACAAACCTGAGAATTATAGATTTATAAATATATTAAATTCACATTATAAACTTTTAACAAAGTATATAAATAATTTAATATCATCCCATCTTTATAAAATACTACCGTTAGAACAATTTGCTAATAAAGCAGGTAGAGATGGTCTACTAGATGCGACACTTATTAACAGAATCCTACAAAAAGCAACATTTGAAAATTCTACCCAAGTTAAACAATCTTGGATAGACTTCTCAAAAGCCTTTGATTCTATTAACCATGGAAGTTTAAAACTAATTTTAAATCACCTCAATTTTGACGAAAGATTGATAAAATTATTAATAGATAGTATGAAATACTATAGTTTAAGTTTAGGAAATAGTTTTAATGATAAAAATAACACTAAAAATAATTTAAAAACTAAAAAATTACAAACTATAAAACTACAAAAAGGTATATTTCAAGGGGATTCAGTTGCACCTACCCTTTTTTGTATGACATTAATACCACTTTCATATCATCTTAATAAAAAACCTAGAATAGAACTAACTACTAACCTTAAGTTAAATCATATTCTTTTTTACGATGATATAAAATTATTTGCTTCCGATATTAATACATTAACGGAAATTACTAACTTAGTAGAAGTTTACGGTTTAGAAGTTGGTTTGAAAACCAACAAAAAGAAATGCGCATACACAACTGATGATCCTATACCCATTGATGCTAATAATCCTAGCATACTTATAGATTATACTGAGTTAAAAAACACATATAAACATTTAGGAATATTAGAAAACCAATTTGGTGCTGATGCTAAAGAAAATTTAGATAAACTTAAGGAAGCTGTTGATAAGGCTTTAGATATAACATTATCATCACCATTATCAGTAGGAGAAATGGTGAAATGCATCAATACGTGTATAACCCCTAAAATATTATACTGTTTTTCACATATAGGTGACGAAAATATACGTAGAAAGGTTGCTACAGAATTCGATTGTTTTATAAGAGCGAAACTTAATAACCATAAGATAAAATTAACTTCATTAACAAACTCAAGATTATATTTGTCTAGAGATAATCTTGGCCTTGGCCTTAAAAATATGGAACTAGAATTAGATAAGATAAACTTAAAAAATTATATCCATGTACATTTTACAAACTTGTTCCGAGGCCTTAGAGATAGATTCACTATAATGCATGAACAATTTAAGTTCTTATCACAAAAATATCAGTTAAATGTAATTTTAAATGATACCTCAATCCAAATAAATAACGAGGATATTGATAACGAAAGAACAGCTAAATATAGAATTACGCATTATCTTGATAAATTTAGTGAAACTTACTGGCTTAACCACTATAAAAAATCACGACAATTCCCCATAACATACATTGAAAAGGAATTAATCACTCCATGGAGTGCTAGTACTGACTTCAAACCAAATCAGTTTAAAAAGATAGTGATGTTCCAGGAAAACTTACACCCAGCTCTTAATAACGCAGTAAATCCCGATAAAAATAGTAGATGCGTTTTAGTAGATAAGGATAACAAACGATGCAACCGTTTTGATAATATTAATCACATTTTATCTGACTGTCCTAACAATAACCCAAATAAGATTATTCGTCATGATAAAACACTTTATGAGTTAGTTAACTTAATCTCAGTATCAAAAGCACGTAAATTTATAGATTTTAGTGATCTCAAGAAAACACATATCTTTCGAGATATAAAATTAGAGGTAGATCAACCTCATAAAATACTCACCACACTACACCATAATCGCCCTGATTTAATTATTCATACTCCTGATCTCATTTATGTTTGTGATTTAACTATTTGCAACATCTCGAATCTCGATGATGCTGCCACATTAAAAAGACAACGTTATGACTTAGATGGTTCAAAAGAATTAATAAAGCCGATACCTCACAATCAAGAAATCGGACATGCTAATAAACCAAATTTCTGTAAACATCTTCGTAACTCCCAAGAAAAACCAGTTTGCTTCATACCATTGTGCTTCGCTAACTTTGGTGAAATAAATGAAAAGAACAAAAATTACTGGTATACGATATTTGAAGCTCTTAAGATGGATTGCAAAAAAAGCCTTGAAAAAATTTCACGCCGTGTAGCCTTAGAAAGTGAATTTATGGCATTTAAATATGTAAACTACAAACACAAAGCATCTCAAAAAGCAACCACCTTAGAAACCCAGCCTCCTCTACAATCACAAGGAGATAACAGTCAAATAATGGATGTCGATATGTCTACAGAAACATAATATTGTGAAGAAACACATTCTGAAAACAAATCTAAATACTAATTAATTATAAAATTAATTTCTTTAAACCTTCTAATGTCTAAAACAACGTCTATATGAATATTTAATTTATTTATATTGTTTGTTTATGTTTAATCTCAATAACTATTGTATCTATTTGTAATTATGGAAATTACGATTATTATATTTCAAATCTCAAAAAATCTTACACTAATGTATTTATAATAATTGTAATATTTATTGTATCTCATCTTATCCAAATCTCTTTACTATTGTCAACCATATATTTTACCACTAATACTTGTAACATTATGCCATTGTATCTTTACCAATATTGGTAATTTAATTATTTAATTTTATACTTGTGATGAATTATTACATTGAGGCTGCGTCCTCCACGTTTTATTGTTTTTAAAACTTCTTATACGTGTAATAAAATGAATATATAAAACCCAGTTTCTCGGTAGTCGAGAATACTGAGGTTTGCATTTTATTAATTGCATAGTAGAAATGCATTATTTTTACTATGAAATTTCTAAAATGCATTTTTTGTCAAAAAACCGTGATTTTTCTAAATCGCGTTTTTTGACAGAAAATTTTGAATAGTTGACGTGCACCCATAGCTCAGGGGTAGAGCGCTCCCTTAGCATGGGAGAGGGCTGGGGTTCGATTCCCCATATCTCCAACACCCTTTTTGGTAATTGAAGCTCTACAGATATATTTCTTAGAATTAAACCTGTTCTGTTTCAACAAGGAATAAAATTATCAAATATTTTTGGATAATAAGTTAAATACTCATAACTATTCATCTTTTTTAAATATATTCGATAAAAGTACAATATCCTGTTGCAAGTTGCCTTTCCTTGCATATTTAGTATTAACAATCTATAAAAAAAGTAACACCATTCGAAATTACATGATTGAAAAAATGTATACTAGATCACAATTAGATAACACTCATTCTTTAGATTTTTCATTTTTCAATAATCTACCTTTTTTAAGATTTCTTTTCTATTTTTACATCTCAGAAAGTTGACTAGTAACTAAAATACTTTTATCAATTTTTGAAGACTGTCGTTATCTTTTATAATTTTATTAATTTATACTACTTTTAAACCAACAATTATTATTAATCTTATAAAATGATTAAATTTTGTACTATAAATTATATAATGCTCCAGTTTTTATTGAAAAATGAATTGAACTTTTTTACAAAAAAAAATTATATACAAAGTGTGCCACGTTTTTTTTTAGTCAAATTATTTTCTCCCAATTTTTTGTATTTATTCATTTTCTCCGCATACCACACATTCTTCCGTTCAAGTTCTTGTTTAATTAGCTTAGCATTAAGATTATAATTGTCTGTAGTATTAATTGAATCTGGTTCGTCATTAGCAGAACATCTTTCAATCATCGTTGACACAACAACTTTCCCTTTACCACCTCCTTTGATGTTTCTTTTATTTAATATTGTCTTTTCATTTTCTGCATCCTTTTCTGATTTATTTAAATGTACTGAATTATGAATTATATAATAAATAGTGGAAGTATTTTGACTTTGTGGAGAAGGTAAACTTTGGTAGAATATAGGAAATAAACAATTCGAACAGTTTTTAAGACTTATTAATTCATATTTATCTTGCCCTCTAAAAAATATAATTACGATATTAAATTTATCTTTAAAATATCAATAAACCAACCTTTTTAAATACATCGTTTTACCTTCCACAAAAAAAGGTTTAATCTTATTGGTATTTGTATCAAACACTCGACTGAGATCATCTTTTCTTAAAGGAAGCCTTTCTAGTTGAATTTCACTAACAACAGCTAATGCACCACAATTACAAAGATAAGTAAAAATATCATCTTCAAGTATCTCCTGATTCTGTTCTTCTCTAATTTTTGCTTCTTCTGGGTTATATGGAACCTTATCTTCTTCCAAGTCTTCAATGTGATCTGTGACATCCATTTTTAGCAATGACTAAAAAATCTCAAACTTTTTTGAAATAGTAGTACTTTTTGTGTGTTGGAGAAGTACATACTTTTTATCTTTAAGACAATGTTTTTATCAAAATAAAATTATTCATCAGTTCGTAAATTGTTTGTATAAATTTTTGTATCTCTATAAATTCATTGATTTTAAATAAGCATTAAGTAATCATTTTTAAAAATTAAAAATACTGTTGTTTTATATTGAAAATCACAAGAGTCTTTAACAAAAATTTGAAAAAATATAGATAAGTGACATAAAACAATGATGATTTACTGTTTATAAAAGAGAAGAAAACCGCCACCTTATGTAAAAATAATGTAACCATATTAGTCATCATTATATTTGTTATTATGAGTTCGTTAGAGTATTTTATTATTATTATATCTCATCATTTAATTATTATTTTATCATATCAAATTATCAATTTTATCATTGTACAATTTTAGGGGTTAGAAAAGTGTAAAAGAAAAATATATTTAACCTAAGGGGGAAACCAAGACAGAGGATCTTGGGTAAGTATAAAAATATAACTTTAACTAATTAACTATTATATCTTAGTTTATTTTATTGTATCTTATTGTTTTATTGTGGCGTAAATAATAAAAGGTGTACGTAATTCCCAGATATAATATCAATACTTATAAAATATTATACTGGACTTTAAAGTAGATATTTGAGGGAATAAATACACGAGTATCGGTAAAACTGGACGAGTTAACTATAAGGCAAGCATTAGTCGCGTTATTGGAGACTAAATTCGCAGAATTAGAACATACTGAGGAACAATTAGACCAGTGGACTCAGGAAAACCTGTATCTTAGTGAAAGTGGTGATAATCGTAGGACTGTAAAGTTAGAGGAATTCCTAAGTAAAGAAATTGAAAAAAGAAAGATAGACGATCTTTCATCATCGTTCGAATTGTCATTTAGACATACTGAAGAAGAAAGTGACAAAGTTATAAAGACTGAAATAGTAGATAAAGAGGAGGAAGACATGTCGAAAGCCTGGACTGAAATTGACAAATTTGAAGCTTCCTCTGGAAAGAGTATCAAACCTATGTTAGAAAGACTCAAGATAGCATTTGAAGTAGATGGAACAAATGCTGATCGAATGAAGATAAATTTACTTAAACTGAAAGTGTGTGATGATACACTAAAATTCATTGATAACCTTGAAGAAGATAAAAAGAACACTTTTGACGATCTAGCTGCTGAACTTCTAAATAAATATGAAGGAAAAGTTCAATTAACTACAGCTATGTTAATGCTGAGACATTTTAGAATTAAGAATAACCCCACTACATTCAGGAAAGAATGTGAAGAATTTGGAAAACTATTAGATCAATGCTATAACTTAAAAGAAAGTGAGAAAATAGCAAGACTAATGAGTATCGTTGAAAGTGATTGCGTTTTCAACAAATTAGTGCAAGACTTCGACAAATATTCTTCTTACTCTGAAGCTGTTTTGCAATGCGAATGTATCCTTAAAGCTGATGCGAATAGAAAGAACAGTAGGAGTGAAAGAAAAACATTTGCAGGAGTATGTCATCACTGTCAAATCAAAGGACACAAAAGTGATGAATGCAAATTTAAAAAGAAAGGACTACCAGTTGGCAATTACAATAAAAAGAAAGAAAAAGAAGTTAAAAAAGAAGATATTAACAATGTGGTTAAAAGTGATGAAAGAAAACAGACTGATAACTTATTACTTGTTGATGTAAAACTGAATGATAAGAAAATTAAAGCATTACTTGATACTGGTGCGACTAAAAGTATTATATGTAATAAGGTAGCCCGTGACTTAAACCTGAAAATTGATAAAAACAGAAGTTTAAATATTGCAACTCTTGGTGAAAAAAATTTGAAAATGTGGAAGAGTCAAAAGTCTGTTAATATTAAATTTAAAGGATATTCATTTACAAAATACATCTTAATTAGTGATAATGAATTTTCTCTTGATAGAGAATATCAACTTATAATTGGAAATGATATATTAAAGGACATTCCACACTTTAATGAATTGAAGAAACTGTCGTGGGATGAAGCTAATGTATTAGTGGTTAAAAATGAGTTAGATCAGAAAAATGAATTAATTGAAAATCTCAAAAGAAAATTTAAAGATGTTTTCTCCAAATCAGATTATGATGTTGGAAATGCTGAATTATATATGGCCCCAGTTGAATTAAATGGACAAAATTTTGAAAAACCACTATACTATCCGATTCAAGAAGCCTTGAAAGATCAAAGTAATCAATTGATAGATGAGTTAACTTCATCCGGAATTTTAATTATACCAGATGAAAACACGGATGTAGAATTCATCAGCCCAACTATTGTATTAAGTAAAGGTGAAAGAAAAGTTAGACTGGTATGTGATCTTAGAAAATTAAATAAATGTGTAAAAAGAAGACATTTTCCAATGCCATTATTGAAACACCTGCTTGGACGTTGCTCAGGAATGCGATGGTTTACAAAGCTTGACCAAAATTCTGCATTTTGGCAAATTGGTATAAGAAAATGTGATCAAAAATATTTCGGAATATACACTAGTAGAGGAATAAGAATAATGACTAGAATGCCTCAAGGATATGTAAATTCATCTGCTGAATATCAAGCTAAAATTTCAAACTTGTTGAAGAGTATAGAAGGAGTTGTTAACTTTATTGATGATATTCTCATTGTAAGTTCTGGTACCTTAGCAGAACATATAAAGATAATTGAATCAGTATTGGAAAAATTCCGTTCAGTTGGCATGAAAATTTGCTTTCAAAAATGTAATTTTGCAGGATCTGCATGTAACTTTTTGGGTTTTGAAATTGATCAATATATTACAAAACCATGTCTTTCTAGTAAACAGAAATTCTTGGGTAGAAAGAAACCTGAAACTAAGAAACAATTGAAAAGTGCGTTAGCAAGTGCTAATTACTTTCGTAATCATATTTACATGTTTGCTGATATAACTGCACCGTTAGAATCAATGTTAAATTCTTCTCCAAAACGTTTACAATGGGAAGAGGAAACCAATTCATGTTGGGAAAAATTGAGAGAGGTAGTATATGGTGAAAATAATGTATTTCATGTAAATTTTGAAAAACCATTTTAATTATACTGTGATGCGAGTGATTATGCTATTGGATCTATATTATGTCAAGATAATAAACCAATTAACTATTTCTCTAGGAAGTTACAGAAAACTGCCAGACAATCAGCAACATTCAGAGAACTAGTATCAATAGTAAAATCTGTTCTTAACTTTGGCCCATGGTTATTTGGTCAACATACTACAATTTTTACAGACCATTCACCACTCCTGTCAATTTTTGAAAATACAACAAATAGTCAATATATACGTTTATTAAGTCAAATTGATAGTTACAGTTATGATCTGAAGTATATCAATGGTCCTATAAATCCTGCTGATTTTATGTCGAGATTAGAAGAAAATGACAAGGATAAAGAAACATATAAAGCTAAACTTACAAAACTTGAAGATTTTGAAACTCCAGTACTGGAAGGTTTACAACATGATGAAATTTATGAATCTGATGACCCATGGATTGAAAATCTTGATACAGATGAAAACGATGATAAAATAATTATCAATGTTATTAATAAGAGTTCACAAATTCCATGCAACAATGAAAAGAAAAGAATAAAGGAAGGGAGTGAAACTTGTCATATACTTCCAAGTATTGAAGAAAATTTTGAAACACAGAAAAGGAGGCGAGGTAGGCCTAGAAAAATTGATAATGCAGAGGAAGAAACTCAAATTAGTGAGAGAGAAACTGAAAATAATGAAATTGACTATACACCATTATATGAACTCACGTTAGAACATATAAAATCTAAACAAACTGATGATCCTAAGTTGGATGATGAAGAGTTTATAAAACAGTTGAAGCTTGTATGCATAGACGGAACTTGGGGTATCAAAGATAAAAGATCATTCAAAGCATACTTACCAGAAGAATTAAGTAAAACTATAATAAGAGTCATGCATGAACAAGGACATTATGGTAAAGATAGATTATTAAGAACCATATCTCAAAAATATTGTGGTGAAAATTTTATCTCAATAGTTAATCGAATTTGTAAAAACTGTGAACTATGTCAATTATGTATACCAATAAGAAAAAAGTCTAATTATCAAAGTACAATTACTGCTGATTACCCAAATCAAGTATGGGCGATGGATCTCACAGGAGCATTTATGTGGAAAGGATCAAAACAAGCTATCATAGTTAGTCTTGATGTATTCTCAAAATTTCTTATAACCGAAATTGTTGAAAATGAAAATGATATTGAAATTATTAAAATACTATCATCATTTATGTATAGATATGGAAAACCAAAGTACATTGTTAGTGATGGAGCATCTTACTTTAATTCATATAGAATAAAATCATATTTTGAAGCTATTGGTATATGTCATAGAACAACAACACCATACCGTCATGGAAATAGATATGGTGAAATTTATATACGTATTCTTGAAGAGACTATGGCAAAAATAAGAAATGGCCTAAAAGGAAGTGATCTTAAACAAACACTGGAAATTGCTACATACTACATAAACAGAGCAGTACAAGAAAATGGGTACTCTGCTTTTGAAATATTTATCTGTCAACCCAAAGAAACTCTTGAAACTGACTTAATAAATCATGAATACAAAGCCCTTGATGAAATTGATGAATACTTAGCCATAAGACAATTTATTTACTCAACAATATACTCCACCAATTTGTTAACAAAATTAAAAGCTAAAGATGGACAAACTTATAAAGAAAACCCGTACCGTCCTGGAGATACTATTATTGTGAAGAAAGGTCAACGAGAAGGGCATAAATGGGAGTTAAGAAATGAAGGCCCATATAAAATTGAAAAGGTTGATAAATTCCATGTAATGTATAGGAAAGGAAATCGCAGAAAGATGTTTAGAACTCACTTTTCTGATGTTAAGAAAATTCGAGAAATGGAACTTTAAAAAATTATTAATAATTTTCAAAAGAAAAGGGGTAGTGACATAAAACAATGATGATTTACTGTTTATAAAAGAGAAGAAAACCGCCACCTTATGTAAAAATAATGTAACCATATTAGTCATCATTATATTTGTTATTATGAGTTCGTTAGAGTATTTTATTATTATTATATCTCATCATTTAATTATTATTTTATCATATCAAATTATCAATTTTATCATTGTACAATTTTAGGGGTTAGAAAAGTGTAAAAGAAAAATATATTTAACCTAAGGGGGAAACCAAGACAGAGGATCTTGGGTAAGTATAAAAATATAACTTTAACTAATTAACTATTATATCTTAGTTTATTTTATTGTATCTTATTGTTTTATTGTGGCGTAAATAATAAAAGGTGTACGTAATTCCCAGATATAATATCAATACTTATAAAATATTATACTATAAGAACTTGATGCTTTTTATCATGTTTTTAGATTTTCGAATGAAGTTGATATAAAAATCTTGAAAAAAGTATTGTAAAATATTTGAGTAATTTTTATATAAAAATAATTTGAAATCTTTTTTATTAATATCTTTAAGATAAAAGTAATTATTACAACGAATAACTATTGAACCACTTATTAATTAATCAAAATTAAATATTTTAAACGTACAATTTCATTCTTTACTACATTTATAAAAAATAAGAATTATGTTGTGGGATTTTTGGTAAATATAACAGAAAATTTACAATTATATAATATTATATAAATCATTTTAAATATAAAATAATTTTAACGTTGATGATAAATACTATCAAAGGTGCACATCATAGTAAAATACTTAAAATTATATATTATCAATCATAATGTTGATATGGGATTTGAAATATATCAAATAATTCTTTTATTAAATATCTATATTCATTAATTAATATATCCAAAAAGATTGAAATGAGGAAAATTTATTACTCCTACTTGATCATTTTTCTTTTTCATATCTTAATCACTTAACTCTTTTTACACCTTTTAGTTATGTTTCTCAATAGAAGTAGGCAAAACCTTTTCATTTGCTTCACACTTGATGTTCAATTCATTATAACATTTTTAATAAAACCACTTTAATAAAAATATAACCTTTGATTATTAAAATTACGGACATTAAAAATTTATCATTTTTTGGCCTTTTATTGGTAATAAATAATTATATCGCTTTTTTCGAAATGAAGTTTTATTTACTTTGTTTATATTTCATCTTTTTACAAATAACAGATGGCGAAGATTCAGTTCGTAGTGGTAAGTTATTATTTATAAATTTTGTGTTTAATAAAATATTAAAACTAAAATGGACTTTAGAAAATAAAACAACTCATACTTACATATATATTGACAAAAAAGTACAATTAGGAGATTATATTTTTAATAAAAAAATTCCTATTAAACAACTTTCATCTGATTCTCAAAAATTAGAAGAACAAACTATTATGGATCTTCTTATTGTAACAGATTATAAGATGTATGAAGCTTTCTTAGAGTTAGTATATTATGATGATATATCTGCTGAGAAAATGTTAAGAGATTACATTAAAGGAATTTTTTCGCAATTAAGGTCTATTTATTGGAGATTTGTTTTTCTTAAAGATATTAGAATTGATATGAATTTGGTTAGTGAAATTATTGTAACAAACATTACTGATTGCCCAATTTACACAGGATTAAAAAAACTAAAAAAAGAAGAAGAAGGTAGTGGTGAGGAGGATATTACCATTGACGGTAGTGAAGATATTTTAATTGATGGTAGTGGTTTCGAAGAAGGATCAGGTTTAGATTTTGAATTTGTTGAAGTTAATAAAAAAAATAGGAAACCCAGAGTTTTAGAAAAAGACGAAGTCTATGGTATAGATGCTGTTGAAATGTTTAATGATTGGATAAATTCAAAAATAGATGTATTACCTCAACATGATCATGCTCTCCTTTTAACAAGATACGACCTTATTTCTCCAATGGGTGATTCCTTAACTCAAGGAATGGCTAATATTGGTTGTATGTGTAAAAAGGGATTGTCAACATCTATAGTTGAAGATACAGGTAGTACCTCAGCATTGATAGCTGCTCATGAAATTGCTCATGCTTTAGGAGCAGATCATGACGGTTATGGTGATCATAAGAACAAATGTGATAAAAAATTAAATCACTTAATGTCTCCAAGTGTTTCAAGTTCAGAAGATGACAGTATCTTTAATAATATTTATACAATAAGTGAATGTACTAGAGCGGATATTGATAAATTTTTCAATGATACAGATAAAAGCGCTTGTTTAAGAAAATTACGACAGGGTAAAAAAAGAGTTTTTAATGAAATGGAAGAAAAAGAAAGAAAAGATGAAATGTTAAAGGCTGGTGAATTGTTTAGTAGAGATAAACAATGTAAATTGTCATTTGGAATTGAGTATGGTTATTGTAAAAATGATGCTTACTACCCTTCAGATAAAGATTCATGTAAAAGAATATGGTGTAGTAGAGAAAATAAAGATTTATCTTATCCATGTGAAACGCGTGTATTTTTCCCAGCAATGGATGGAACAGAATGTGGTTTAGGAAATGTAAGTTCAATAATTTAAAAAAAAAATTAATCAAAAATTATAATTTTAGTGGTGCATCTCAGGAAAGTGTATACGTAATGAAAAATATTATAAATACAGTAAGTTTAAAAAATTTTTATAACTATATCTTTTCTTAAGTTTGTGTTGACGAGAATAAAGGAGTATGTTCAAAGTATCCAGCAACTATATTAAGAATGCATTGTAGAGCTCCTCTGTTTAAAAATATATGTTGTGGAACTTGTGATTTAGTAGAAAGAAAATTCGGAAAAAAGAAGAATAAGGGTAGATTTATTTATCAAAATAAAACTGAAAAAAGTTTGTAACTTTAACAGTTGTTTAACATCATAAATCTTTTTTTTTAATAAAAATTTCTTTATATTTTATGATTAATGGTACCAACTAATGGTATTATTTTTTATTATATATTTACACCTTTTTATTATGAAATGATTTTCTAACACTTATTTTTGACGATGTTTATATAATAAACACTACTATTCTTTTGCAAAAGTTGAATAATAAAAAACAAAATTAGAATTACAACAAATTGTGTTCCTCATTCATAATTATTAATCATCAATTGGCATAGAGTTAAACTTTAATCTAGAAACAATAAAAAGAAGAGATATAACAATGATTGTCACAGGTTGATACCTTTATACCTACCGTTATACAGAATTCATAAACATAAGTTTAATATCATTTTGCTGAGTCATTTAATAACATTTTATCCTCAGACAACATTTAAATATATTTATGTATACTATTATATTGATACACATATATCAATAACAATAAATGCCGATTAATAGAATTGCGGTATATAATATGCCAATGCTGGAAGTATCTTCACATCACTAGTTCAATTTAACTATACTAGTACACACGTACCAAATGATCAATCTTAAGCACACAAAATATCATTTCTCTCTATAACTTCATCACCTCTTTTTTTCTATGTAGTTTTTTATATCTTTGTAATGCATTAACTCATTCTTTGATTGTAAACAAATTTTTAATTAAATAATTTCTAATTATTATATTTAAAAAGAAGTGTCATATAAATGTAGCACTTAAATTTTAATATAAAACTTTTTCTTTATAAAATGACAAGATATTAAAATGATGTATATATACTTTTTAAGGAAATATTTCTATAATTTACTTTTTAAACAATCTTCTAAGAGGAGAGAAATTGATGTTAAAAAATTTATAATATGCATATTATATAACTTTTTCAAATATTCTTTTACCTTTTTAAATTTTATAACATTTCAATACTTTTAAAATCTCTATATACGATGCAATATATGTGCTAATTATAAAAATTTCTTTATGTTTACATTCATTTATCTTTTTTTATAATTGCCTACGTAACATGATAGTTATTTTGAATCGAATAATATCAAATAAATATGTTATTTAGATACATTTTCACATAATGTTCCTTCTAACAGTTTTAACAATCAAAAAAATTAATACACATATTTATTACATTTTAACTTTTAAAATAGAACCATCTTATTATTATTAATACTTTTTATCCATTCCATAAATTACTCTTTATTTAAAAATACATGGAAAATAAATTTATATTTGTTTGTCATTTAGTTTGTTTAGTATATTTCATTTAATAAATCCTAACAAAATATTTAAAGATTTTTTACATTAAAATGAACAAATTTTTTACATATATTAAATGCCTTAATTATAAATCATTTATCTAATTAAAAATCCTATTATTTTTGATGATAAAGCAAATAAAATTATACATCTGTTATTATTATAAAAGAATAATATAATATATTTAAAGAATGTTTAAAGAGTTTAAAAAGTTATTTCTTCAAAAAGAATAATATATCTATATGATATTGTTCTTGCCCTCAATTAAAAGTTTTAGTTTCCTCTAACAAATAGTTTTACTTTAACATCATGATTGTCATTTTGTTAACTATCATTTTCACCATATACTATTTATCAACAATAATTATTTTATCATGAAAAATTATTATTAATTTACTATTGCAATATAATTTAATTAACAGTTATTGAATCTGTTTAACATCTACTCTCTCATATTTACAACTTCCTCCTATTATAAGTTATAAATTAATTTTATACAAATTTTCTTCCAATTTTTCACATTTAAATATATAATAACTAAAAGAAAAAGTAGACACATTTGATTAATATTTAATCGCTATTTCTAGATAGTACTAAGGAATAATCATTAACTTGAATCACTTTGTTTTATATATGATCATTAGGACATCCAATTCTTTGATTAGAATAATTTATTACAACATCCTATTACAACATTTAAATTACTTTTTTTTATTAACAACCCTCATATTTATTTTTAAAAATTATTTTTTTGTCATTCCTCTATCCTTTACATGTGTAACAGAAAGATTTTATAAAGTGTATCTTTTTATATGATTCAGTTGTTATTTAATTTTACCAACTGTTTAAATACGTTGGTTTTTTAAAATTATTTACTTATCAAATTATCATATATTTGAAATCAATTATAGGTTTTCTAAAGTATTGATATTTTTAATCAAATGACATCTAAAGAAGTATCTACAGAAAGGAATCAACAGAAATCCTCAACACCCTCAATGGATGGATCAGGAGGGGCAGATGATGAGGAAGTTGAAATAGAAGTTGAAGAATTAACTCCATCTGTTGCGGTAGAATTCACCAAACCAACAACCTCACACTCATCTAATACCGCCGGTAAGTCAGGGATTGCTGGTGATTCACGTTCAGGTCAAATGAGTACAATAAATAATAATAACATTAGTAAAAATTTGAAAAGAGATAATAATATTAAAAATGAAGAAAATATCAAGAACCAGATTGGAGAGTTATTGAAGAATACCATTCATAATCCTAAGGTAAGTTTATTTTATATAAATTTTATTTCATAAGTTTTATTTCATAATAATCTATTTTTATTTCAATATTTTTTACCCATATTTTTATTTATTATATGAGTTGTCCTTACAAATATTATTATTTTATTTCTAGTATATTCTAAATAAAATAACTTACCTCTTTTTTGATGGTATTAAAAAGAAAATGATGACATAATTGTAGAAAAATATATAGAAAAAAGTGACACTTAATGATTGTGCAATTAATCACCAAAAAAATTATTTTTTAATCTTAAACATCTTATTTTTCACATTTTATCTTTTTTTTTCTAGAATCCACGGGCACCATCTAAAGGTGAAATCAATTTATTAATGAATTGTAATAATGGAGGAGTAATTAAAATATCGAATGATTCAAAGATACTTGACAGCACTACATTGGCGACAAATAAAATATCATTATTAGAAAAAATTATAATCACACATCCAGTGTGGTATTTAAGAAATATTGGTAGAATAGAAGCATGTCACCTACTAAAAAACATGATTCCAGGTGTATGTATTGATTTTACCTCGCTTCATTAATTATCATTTACATTATAGAGTTTTATTGTAAGATCATCAACAAAAATTCATTCAATGGCCCTAACGATAAGATTACCACCTGAATTTAAGAATGATAATGATCATTATTTAATTGAAACTATAAATGGTTCAGTTAGATTGGAAGGTTCACTAAGATCTTTTAAATCATTACCATTATTAATTGAATATTACTGTAAACATGGAGAAGAAATACATGTAAAACTAGAAATGCCTCCAGCCATTATCCATTGTCAGGTAGTGGAGGAGTTAAAAAGAATTTCAAAGATAGGAGCAAGTAAGTTTGATTTAAAAATTAAAATATATTAATTTAAGAGGATTAAATAAAATTTTGAAACATTTAGAGGTATTTTAAGTTCTTAATCCTTAAAATGTCTAGTTAGCCATATTATAATCTATAGTAGATATATTTTTAAAAAGACACAATATATTACTACTTACTTATTTCACACATTAATGTCTGACTTTTTAAATTTATTATAATAAAAATAAGAATAGGAAAAATACGTTCTAGAAAAGTTTAATAATTTTTTGAAACCTTTTACATCAAAAATGTGTAACTTTTTTACTACTACAATATCTTTACTACTCTATCTTTTTTACTCTTTTATATTTTTTTTCACAAAACACTGTTGCCGTCCCATTTCTATCAATTCCTTTTATTATACCTCTAATCATAAAATAATAAAATCATCATCCACCAATTTAATTGCATAAAATTAGATTTAAATACACGTTAGATCAAAAATATTTTAATTTTCTTATTTGACACTTCAATATAAATATGTATAGATATATTTTGTACTTCAAACACATCACAATAGACAATTGATTTCATATATAATGTTTAATATATATTTTTTGTTATATTTAAAAACATTTTCATTTAACAGTTGCGTATAAATTACATAATAAAGTATAAGATAGAATCTTTAAAGTTCCATTTATCTATATTATATCATTTTATAGATATTATATTTAAATGTTTTAAATGATAAGAAATAGATATATAGTAGTAATTATTAAAATTATTATAACGATAGTCTCTTTGTAGTATCTTAATATTATAAATATATATGTTATTCTTAAAAAATATGTCTTTTTTTAACATGTTAATTTATTATACCTAATTAAATTTTTTATGCCGATATAACAAATTTTCCTTTAGAATTACATACCTCCATTATGTTAAAAGAATAATTGATAAACTTTGATATAAAGTTAAATGCCGTTAACCAAAATTTATTAATATAAAGATATCTTTCTTATAAATCATAATACTTGTCCTTGACTTATTATATTTGTTAACTAATTTTTGATTTACCTTTATTTAATAAGGTTATAACAAGCACATTTTTACCTTTTATAAACATTAATTGTTTTCATGTATGTTTTATTGGTCAAGAAAAGAAAAATATTTTGTTAGATGTATTAAGATTGTAAGAAGATAATAAAATCCTTATAAACTTCATTATCTTTCTTATACAACCAAATCTTATTATTAATGATATTCATAGTAATATACTGTTTAAAGTCTTTTCTTCAACCTGATATTATTATAGTATAAATATCTCTTCAAATTTTATTCTCCATTTATTTTAAAAATAAATTTTATAAATACGTAAGATTTAATTTTAATTAGTTTGATCTATGGTACCAATATACTTTTTATCGTAAAACTATACATTAATAATTTTCTATAGTAAAACAAATATTTTAGTCACTTTTTTTATTCTTTATTATACAATAATATTAATCTTTAATAGTGTATATTTGTTTAAATTCACATGAGGCAATTATTTATCATAAACATATCTTTTACAATATTGATGAAAATAATTTATGTATATCTATATTTGTTTTAAACAATGTCGTAAAAAAGGAAAATATTTCCACAAATAATAATTATTTATTTATTACAGATTTCTGGAATACAGAACTAGCTCATCTTCTACCATCAATCACACCAAGGGATGAACGGGAGATGACTCCTGTACCACAATCGTTTAGTTTACTCTCCAATAATAGTAATTTTTCAAGAACATCTGATTATTTTTCACATAATAGTGATACATTTACAAATGTTCCTTCTTATCAATCAAATACGCTAAACTCATCATTTTATTCAATCAAAAATGCTTTTAAACCAACGACATCCTCTTCCTCAACATTATCTAAGAACAGTGGTAATTGTAGACCATCAACTAGATCATCAACAAGATCTTACAAAGAACAAGAAAAAAGAACACCATCATTTTTGAAATCATTATTTTTTGGATCTAGTAATAGTATTAAAAAACAACAACAGCAGCAACAACAAAATCAATTTACTTTTAATCGTTCTCATTCCACACAAGTACCTATAAAAAAACTCGAATCTCAATCAGCATTTAGTTCTTTAGCACAATGCTATTATTTTAATCCATCAAATTCAGAATCAATGAATAATAATAATTGTAATATTTATGATAGATCAAAAGAAAAAATCACTAAAAAAAGAACTTTTCCAGAAGGTATACCTTCAACTAGAACTTCATCAACAGGATCAAAAAATGTTAATCCCCATCAAGCATCACAACAGACATCAAATTTAATACCAATAAATTCACCATCCTCTCAACCATTAAATAATTATAATAAAGATAAAAAAGAAAGTAAGAAAAGTACACAAATGTCTGGTAAAGATATATCTACCAATAAAGTATTATTAACAAATCAACTGTCACATAGTAACAATGCAAATAAAACTACTAACTATATGAATAATAATTTTTCATTATCAAGTTCAAAACCTCAAAATACTAAAAGTACTAACAATGTCAATAAAGTAACCAGATGCTTTCCCTCACCACTATCACTAACTAATAATAATACTAAAAAATCTTCAGTTCATTCAAACGATTTTGAGGAGCTTAATCTATTAACTATAGGTTAGTTTAAATATTTGATATTTTATTTTAAAAAAATTACAAATTGTTATTAAATATATAAGTTTCTTTCTTTTTTAGTTGGAGAAGATTCAGTTAGAGCAAGACAATTAGCATTTAGAAGAGAAATAAGTGATGTGGCAGCTTCAATAACAGCTAAAAGATTAGCTAATCATTTTGAGAAACCTGATATTGTGAGGAGAGGATATAATTGTAATAATAAGTCTAATCCTGATCTTTTAAATGATATGTCTCTATCAATAGTTGGTGAGGAAAATGTTTTACCAGTCAAAAACAATAATGTAAATATGTGTGGTAGACCAATTATCATGAGAAAAACAGGTGATGGAAAAATAAATGATAAAAATACCATAATAAAGAATGGTTTTTTCTGTGATAATAACAATAAAAATCAGTCATCTAATAATATTAAAGAAATTCATAGATTATCTGTACCTAACCTATATGATCAAAAGAATAATGAATTACTAGAACAACATAAGGCCGTAACTACCTCTGCTAAAGCTCTCCTTGCCAAATTAGGTAGAAGAGATGGAGAATTACAGGTAAGATTATTTAATTATTACTATTATACATGAATGTTAAACTAACATGTCACATTCATTTCATTTTTTCTCTGACACTACAATACAACATAATTTTATTTGAGTTGGGTTTAGTTAAGAGAGCTTGAAATCTCTTTAATCTTTAGTAACTGTCTTGTCACTGACAATACTCCTCAATCATCTTTTCCCCCTTCATAGTACTTTTGATGGCATATTTATTTACATAATTTTCCTTTCTTCCTCCAATTATTATTTTGTCCCTCATTTATAATCTCTATTTCAATTAATCTAAAACCAAAAGTTACACTTTTCATAAACAAACTGAATATATTAAAAAGATTTATCATAGAAGGTAATATAATACTTTCCTCTACAACAACATAAGGTGTTAGGTTGAACTTTTATATTACCAAAACCTAAAACTATTATTCTAAATCCATGACCATTGCTAATATATTAACTATAAATAAAATACATTTTATACTTTTATTATCTTAATCATTGAACAGTAGAGAAAACATTATTACCAAATGTAATTTGGAAATTCACTTATAAGTAGTCTTTATGGTTATTTTTATGGTGTGCAGCTATTAAGTCAAACAATTTACAAGTGTTGTTAAATGAATAGATCAAGAAAATTTTCATAGTTTTTTTTCTACTATATTATGAGAAAATAATTGCTCTATTTCTATTATATTCCTACATTTAAATTTATTTTTACAATCATTAGTTGTATTAAAAATATATTTTCCACTAAATATATTATATTAGTTTTTGTTTACATATTTATAATGAATTATTTTAATAATGATAACATAATTTTTTCATTATAAATGAATGTTATTATAAATTCAAACAGTGTAGAAATTAATTTTAATTTTCTTTCCCTTAAAACTTTTAAATACATCTTATCTTAATTATTTATATTATTTTCTTTCTTGTCTCATTATTGATATAATATAATGAAATGAAACTTGATTATAAAAGTACGAATACCATATTAAGAAGATATATGTGATTGAAATTACTAAAGACCATATGTTAAAAATATCTAATTTCCTTTTTATTATCTTATTACTTATTACATTACTTTATGCATTAATCTTTCCTCTTTTCAGACAATCAACGAAGGCTTAATAACTCCAGTAGTTAGGCGTAAACAATTTAACAATTCAACGTCCTCATTTAATTCTTCTTCTACAGATAATACAACTTCCGATTACCATAAAGTTTTCATTGATCCAAAATATAATATTATAAATACATCTAATAACAAAACCTCACCACAAACAAATTTCAATAATAATATTATTAATAAGTCACCTCAAACAAATTCAAAGTGGTCTGCTGTTAATGCTGAAATGAAATCTAGACAACGTGCCACTAAAATTATACCATTTTCTAATAATAATCTATCTAATAATAATAATCAAATATTTCAAGAATCTTCTACCTCTGAATATACACCAATATCAGATTTTAATAAAAGTCAAAATAATAGACACTCTACTATATCAGGAATTTCTGATATATGCGGCAGTATCAATCATAACAATCAAAATGATGAAGACTCTATTTCTGTTGCAGGAACTGTTTTTAATGAACCCTGGGACTCTAATATTTGGGAGAATCTTCTTGATCTTGCTAAAACAGTAGATGAAAATTCTGCCTTTAATACACCAATAATTGAAAAAACAGGAGGTACATTTGACTCAGCTATTAGCAGTAACAATACTCTAACTACAACATCTCAAAGTAGTGCTAGTAGTGTATTTAGTGAAGGTAATATTTCTCCGAAAATGAAAATAACAAATAATGGAGTAACACTAAAGATTGGAGATAAAGTTTTTGATGAAAAAATTAAACTTGTTAAAAAAGATAATATACAAGATAATAATTATTATAATATGGGGAAAGATGAGACAAGTATATGCTATGATATGAGTGAAAGTCAAACATTAAACAGAAAGAATTTAGCAAGAGAAAGAATGAGATCAACAAAACGCGGAAGTTGTATGTTAAATCCAGATGCTATTTCCCTACCATCGCCTGTCGGAAATGATTTAGATGAAAGTAAATTAATCATCCAACAGTATATTGAAACATTATCTCATGATGCTGGAACAATTTTTGGTGCAACATTACAAAGATTTATTGAATGTACATTTGAGGCTAATGAAACATGTCCAAATACAGTTATTAGGAATGTAAGACAATTTTTAACAGGAATTAAAAATTATTTGGTAAAAAATGGTGAAAGGAATCTGCATAAAATTATTGAACAAGAAAGTTCTAAACTTCCTGAAAATGCTTTCCTTGATATTGATGCTATTTTAGAGACTTCATTATATAAATTGCTATTAAAACCAATCAAGAATTTACTATACCATTTATCTATCAAAAAAAATGGTGATGAACATCAAATTGTTACTAGTAATTTATTAACTATACGTGGTATGACATTAGAAAAATTAGGTATTAGTAATGATATAAAATATAGTGATAATACAAACATATTAGATAACGTGAAACTTTATCTTAAAAAAATGCAACAACATTATTCACCATTTAAAAAATTGGATAATTTTTTGAAAGCTATGGAAAATTGTATTGATATTGAAAAGATTAATGATATGATATCGTCTATTTCTACAACATCTACATCATATTTATTTTCCACAACAACCTCTGTTACGGGTGAAGATCTAATAAGAATCATTATGTTTACACTTGCTAAAGGAAATGCTGTTACTTGTGACATTGATACATGGTATATGTGGGAATTATTACCTCAAAGAGTTTTAACTAGTGGTGATACAGCTTTCTACATCTCAGCATTATTTTCAGCAATACAATTATTAAAAGATCCAGAATGTGTTAAAAAATTATCAAGTGATATTTTATCTACATCTGATTTTTCTACAGCATCTTATCATTCTCCATCTAATGGACCACCAAAAGTGGATTGTTTAATTAAAGTTGCTGTTCCAGATGAACAAGATGGAACAATACGTTACCATACTTTTCCATCACTTCCACAAATGCCTGTAGGTAAATTAAGTAGAATCATTGGTGGTCGATTTAATATTACATGCCCAGAAGATTATGGTTTGTATATACTTTTTGATGGTTATGAATCGAAATTAGGACCCAATGAATGTCCATATCACGTTGTCTGTCAACTTCGTTCCACCAATACTCCATTCCTTTTTGCTTACAAAAGAAATGATGCCAAAATTGCTTGGCCAAAGATGAGTCTTAGTAGTAATTAGAATTTTTTTGAAACTATCCCTGTGGACTGCTATTAAAATACATGTACAAATGTTTATATATCTATTTTTGTTATATTTTTATTAAAAATTTTTATTGTAAAAAAATATTATTTATAATTAAATATAAAATGTTTTTATTTAGTTCTTAATTTCATGACGATAAAAGATTTTTAAACATTAAAGCACCTCCAGTTCCTTTGTCAAGAAGGTTTTGAAAGACAAGTTCATCTTTAACTTTGAAATCTGTAAAATTAACTGTTCTTAATGCAACAAAACCTTCCTAAAAAATAATTTTAAAAGTAACAAATAAACAAACAAACTTTTTCCATCAATTTTCTCGATCCATTAGCTGTCGTACAACTCATAACACCATGACATTCCTTTTCCTGTGCGAAATTCAATGACAACTCAACAAGTTTCTTTGCAATTCCTAATCTTGCATAAGATGGATTAACACATATAATATCAATTTTTAATAATTTCTTTATATCGTTTGGCACAAGTTTTTCATAGTTTTTTTCAATTAATGATACAAATAAGTCTATTTTTTTAGCTTTATCACATTGATAAGGATTTTTTAAATATTCTATAAATTAATGAAAAAATATTTTTAATGAAAAAAAAATATTTTATTTATATTAGTATTAAAAACATAATTAAATTTTTTTTATAAATATGGGTAATTTATTAATTATTTATAATTTATAATAAATTATTAGAATACTTACCTTCAGAATAGTCAGTTTTGTTGTAATAATCTTTATCCATAACATCATTTTTAAGGTCACACTCTTTAACATGATGAATAGAATTTAAACATATACCAACTAATTCTTTATCATCATTAAAAACAACAACGGAAACATTATCCATTAGATATTCGGAAGCAATATCTGTGAAAAAATCTTCCAAATCTTCCTCTTTACAATCTAAACTTTGTGTAATGGGTTCATGTATTCTAAAAACATCCATTAAAAAATCATATATTTTTTTATTGTCAAATTCTTCTGCCTTAAAGAATGATACAACTTTCGTGTTTGGTAAATTTATAGATATACTATCAAGTAGAACACTTTTCTTTTCATAATAATCTTCATGTGGTGGTGGTGATGAAGTTAAATCAAATGAAGCCCCAACAGTTTTGGCTTTTGTAGAGATGTAATCAACAGAATCTTTAGCAATTGATTCTGAAAATGATTTAACTTCTCTCCAAGTAATATTTCTAACATTTTTTATCTTATCCATTTTATAAATTTATTATTTACTTTTAGATATAAGTAAAAAATATTGAGATAATAATAAATGAAGTAAAAAATTATATTTTTTAGAAGAGAAATAGATATTGGAAATTTTAGAAAAATAACTGGTAGTAGAAATTATTTTTCAATTCGACACATAAACTATTTGGTCTATAAATAACGGATATATGGTAAAAGGTACAATATTATGCATATAATAATATTGTCATTATTTTATTTATCATAATATATATACACATAAGTTAAGGAAAATATTGAAAAGAAGGAGTAAAAAATTGTAAAGAAAAAGTATAGATAGGAGTAAAGTAATTTTTAGGTTTTATTATATAATTGTGTACTTAACAATAGTGTTAAAAGATAAAATATTAAATGAGGAGAGAATAAATTTGATAAAATATTGAAGTATACGAGATAGATGAAATGCTTTTTTTGATTAAAATAATAGAGAAGAGGTTTAAAAAAGGAAACAATATGTTTGAAAAAATTAAACTATTCTTAAAAAAGATATAATATGCTTATCCAAGAGACTATATATGTTTTTCCTTTTCCTTAATATTTAAAATACATTTACTATATTGTTAGCAATTTATATGTATAATAATATATTTTTAATAATAAGGATATTTAGAAGTTAAAAAGGAATATATGTATAGAAAGATATATTAACTATTATATTGTATTTATATTTCAAATAGTTAAATGACTTTTTGAAACATTAATAACATGTATTAGTCTTTTATTTATATGATTATTATCATGAAATCTAAAATAATATTCCATAAAAAAATTTATATTTGATCACATAAATAACAAATATTTAAACACTTACGCTAATAATATCTAAAGTATTCCAAGTCATTAAAATACATAAATTTAAATAAATTAAAATAGTAACTTTTTTTGGAACTTAATTATATGAAATATAAGTTTTAAAATTGTAATATTTAATGATGTTGTTGTCAAGTCATTTACAGAATAATTTAAAATTAAATATTAACTTTTACCTAGAAAATGAAGCCTTTCATGTAATTAATTTAAATTCTCCACTATCTATAAAGCTTATTTAATTAGAAAAATTATATAAATGAAATTTGATATTATTAATATTTTAACAAGAAAGTTATGACAAAAAAAATAATATTTGAATTCTAAGTATTTCAAATTATTTCTAAGTTTTCTTTTTACAACATAAATAAAAGTGCATTTTATAAAACAATTCATGTAACTGACAAGCTTAAGAACCACCTATAAATTTTTCTCATAATTTTCTTATTTTTCTTTACTAAATTCTCAAAACATTGGAAATTATTTATCTTTTAACAGTCTTTAAAATATTTTTTTTATTTAAAATATCAATTAATGGTTAATAGAAAAAATTCCATAATTTAAGACTTTAGAAAATTATTTATTCATTGATAAAATAAAAGCAATCAAAAATACATAATTAAAAATGCATTAATATTTTAAAACATTTTAAAAGGTAATTTAATAATGATTCATCTAATTATGACTTGGTATTGGAGAACGTTGAAATCTTTATGTAATAATATAATATTAGTATATTTATCACCATTTAATAAAAAAGTAATTTTTGTTTATGTATAAACTAACATTGGTTGTTAAGTATAATAAAATGGATTGTTAATTTTATGGCACCAAAATGTTAAATATTCTGTTGATGGTTATTTATTTCATTATTTTTAGCTTCTATTTGTTCATAACCATATAAATCCCCATCATTTTTTCTTATCTCATAACTTGTTGGATATTTTCCACAGCAAAAATCTTGTATTTCTTTTTCATTGCAACCTTTGGTGCAACAATTCATTGCTATACCAACATGTGGGTTTTGAAAACCATAAGTTATATATTCGAGTGATTTACGTTCATATAGACCTTGTGTATTAAGTTCTGGGCAAGTATAAGTAGAACAGTAATGAAATATCTTGTCTTTCATCCTCTTTCCACAGATTGGTTTTTGAGAATTTATCATATATGCGATTCCTAATAATTGAATGAAAATAAAAATAGTTACCAAACGTGAAAACATCTTTTATTGTTTAATAATTTTGTATTATTTAATAAGCAAAGAATAGTTAAAATACAATATAACTGAAATTATATTTAATTAATTAAAAAATGGACAAAAAAGAGAAGAGATGTAACCTTTTTATAGATAAGTTAATGTATAAAATAAAATTTTATGACGTAGTTTATTTAAATAGTTTTTTAAACTATTAGTAATATAAATTTATTATTAAGATAAAAATAGAATTACTACTATCAAAACATTGTTTTAAACTCCGCCTTCCTGTGCTCAATTTTGATTTGTATCAATTTTTGTAGTAAATATCTTTTTTATTTCAATTAAAAAAATTAAATTTACATTTTTAGGATGAAAATAAGTATTTTTCAATAGTTTAACAACAAATGTATCTTAATTCGTTAAAAAAAGAAGTTAAAATAATAAAGAAATATAAAAATGCAAAAAGTGTGATAATAAGAAGGAAAATAAAATGTGTTTCTTAATAAAATTTTAATAATGAAAAAAAATTAAAAATAAGGAAACAAAATATAAGAAAAATGAGCAGTAATTTGGTCATTTTAAGTTATGATAAATGTAACATCCGTACTAAAGATGCACTTTAATGGAGTAAAGCACATAAATAATTTTAGAGTAACTAATAATCAAAATAATTTTAAGGAAGTAATATAATAAGTTAGGTGTAACAAAAGAGTATAAATTAACAAGAAAAACAAATAATACATTGATTTATGAATAAGTCAAAACTTTAAATTGATAAAATTTTATGTTTATAACAATTACTTTTAAAAATCAACATTTTTAACAGGGCAATTAATTTTGGCCACTTATATATTTAAATATCTATAGAACAAAGTCACAATAACTATAACATATGAAAGATAAAGACGGAGATAATTTTGATTTATATACCTTTATATATAAATATAAGAAAAAGATTTTTTTATTATTATTACTTCTAAGATAGATTAAAGGCTACTCTCCATTTATAAATAATGATAAATTGATGAAATAATTGTACAATTGGTATTGTTTTCATATTATAATATGTCTTATGTTAAATTAATGTAGCTTTTAATGTATCATAAATTATGATGTATCAATAGGATAGGTTTTGAAACATAAATTATTAGAAAATAAAGTTTGTAATTTAAAGTAAACCTTTATTTTAAAATGTCAAAAAAATGTAAGGCATATTCAATCCTGTAAAGTTGTAACTTTTGAAATAAGAGTAATGCTATATATTTGTATATCACTTACCTAACAAAATCATTTTTTTTGCACTTATATAATAAGGGGGAAAAGGATGAAATTACTTATTTCTGGAGATTTTTCTCCTTTAAGTTTATAAATTTTATACGAAATTGACCTTTAAAAATAATTAAAATATTCTTCGTTCAAGTCAAAGTACAACTTTGATAAGAGAATGATCCAGATGTCAGATTTTTAAATATAACTTTTTGTTATTAGCTTAATAATTTAATGCTCTTTTGTTAATGTGATAAACAAAAATAATAAAAGCAAAAATCATACAGAATTTTAACTTTTTCTATTATTTCGAGAATAATAATAAAACTCTCAAAAATAAATTCATATAGATAATGTATTTATAATATTATATTGTTTATCGCTTTTTTCTTTCAATTTAATTTTTGATACATCTTGATAAATTGGTTTGCATTACTTTTATGTCTAAATCATCGAAATATTTATATCTTAGTAACTTTTTATTTTTTTACCATAATGTTTAAAAAAGTTATCAAAGACATAAAAATGTAAATAAGTAATGAAATTTTGTAGGCGTAAAATAAGAAGATGTTTACAACTAAAATTCTCAATAAAACAACTTAATGAAGAATAATGGAAGCCATAAATTTGGTAGTAAATAACAACATACTATTTTACAATCAAAAACAAACATTTGAAAACAACCGCATATAATAAAATTTGCACTTTCCAACATTTATCTTACCAGATTGTATATAATGAAAATAAAAATATTTGATAACCTCCACATCTGTATTAATTGTTATCATTCGATTTTTATAGGAAAAAAATTTTATTAAGTTCTTTAATACATTTAATTTAAAAATCAAAGTCATTTAAATCTTCTTCAGAGGATGGTGAATGATGATTCCAATTTATTTTAGATGGTACTGGAGTTACACAATATGTGTGATTATAAGGTTTTGAGACGTCAAAAATAGTAGTATCAAAGTTCAAACTATTGTTATACATACTGCATTCATAAGTACTTTTAATTTGCCTATTTCTTGGAAAATTCCTCGTTAATGGCATTGGTGTGCCTGGTTTTATTGTCAAAATAAGATTATATGAATTAGCTACCATAATATCTGCAACCTGATCAAGACTTTTATTGTCAACAGATATTCCATTAACTTCTAAAATTTCATCGTTTGGTGATAAGAGACCGGATAACTCCGCAATTCCTCCACATACAAGTCTTGACACAAAAATTCCATTTACCTTTACAATACCATTATGTGTTATTCTAAAAACTGTATTTGCTTTGATGTAAAATCCTAAATTTGAATCACCTTCCTGTTTACATAAATGAACTCGTCTTTGTGAGTCAGGAAGAATATTTGCATCAAGTATCGCTGAAATCTAAAAAATAATTTTTAAATTGTCCCATAAAAATTTTAAAAAAATACTTACCCTTCTAAAATCCATTGGTTGAGATATAACAAAACTTTTCCGATTCCTGTTACTAGAAACATTTAACAAAGTAGATACAGATTTTTTCTTCCTCAATTGCACATTTTTTTCATCGACATGCTCTGTCCACGAATCTTTTTTCCTGGTAACAAAAAGTCTCAACAATTTCTCATCAAAAGCTTTCATCATATTGCTTTCATTGGTAATTGGGAGTGAGTCGCCACCTTTAGATATGTATAAGATAGAAATTGGAATATCATTGAGATCATGAATTTGTTGAATTTTATGTGTAAAATTTTCAAATGAAAATGAATTAATACTTTCTGATATTTTAATAGAAAATCGACGATATTCAGAGTCAAATTTTGACTTTATTCGTATCGTCCGGATCATGATATATTACTATATAACAATTATCAATAAAGTAGGTACAAACAAATACTATAAACTTTTGTAAGATTTAGAAAAAATATTTATGAATGACTAATAACAAAATGAAAGAAGAACAAAACTCTCAGTTAGTAAGTGTGAGAGACATGCAAAAAATGACTCGCAATCTGTGATCATTTTTATTGTTATATAATATATTATACAACCGCATCATTTTTGAGAAATGGAAAAATGATATTCATACTCCAAGCAATAAAAAACAATATGTTTATAAAACGGCATTGTACTAATATATGTTATATTTTAGTATATACATTTTATTATCCTATCCTCAAACCACTCTCAGAATATTGCCTTAAAATAAAAAATACCTAAATGTACGAATAGTTTTTCTTTATTTTTTGTACGATTCTATAAACGTTAAAAATATACTTATTATAATTAATTAAACTATTATAGTGGGGAGAGGCCCCTTGATCTTTCAACTAACAAATCCCAAGAGTATGAACTACATATTTGATCTTTAGGTAAAGCTAAACCTCTAAAGCTATATTGATTTGAAGTTTCGTCTCCAATAACACTAGTTATCTGAAAACGTCCGATTTGTGATGCATTACTAATTGTAAGACCTGGTGATAAGTCTATATAGTCTCCAACTCTCACAATACCTATATGATCCACATTTTCCAATTCTTTTTCAAGTTTATCTATTATACCAAGTCTTTCAATATTGTCACTAAATAATTCTCTAGCCATATCAGATTTAACGTATATATTTTCAAAATCATATTCTTTTAATATAAGATCATCATAGGCTGCTTTTGTTAAAAGTCTTAATTCTTCATTGGTTGGTTTCCAGTCGAAAAGAGCGTGTATCTTGGCAACAGACTCGAAGAAGCCTTCAGAAAGCTTTCTATGAATAAAGGGATGTAATGTGACCTGGGTTTTAAATGATTTTTCTACAACAGCTGATAGGATAAGAGTAGCAGAGCGCCAAAACGCGTGATTTATTTCAGATGCATATTGCTTCGAGTTAAAAGGCAAAAACGTTAATGTGCACTCATCTTCAGTTAGCGGTGTATGCATTGAAACAACATTCGAAGCATTAGAATCACTTTTATCTCCAGGCGTTGTTACTAAACATAAAGCACTATTTTTTGCAAAATGCCTATTAATATCTGTAAAGGAAGAATAACTTTTAAATTTCGAAATTAAAACTTACGTTTGGCACAATCGAGAGGTGTGGATAAATCTTTGTTCATTATAAGTTTTTTTGGTTCAGAATCAGGTAGAATAACATTAACCATAATCTTAGCAATATTCTTCTTCTTCTCATTTTCTAGGGTTGTCTTTATGTTTTTGTATAAAGTTAATCTTTTGGCTAATATTTCATTAGTAATGGGTTTGGGGAAGGTTTGGTTCCTAAGGTTGGCTAAAGAAGTTTTAAAACTACTAGCGAGTTTCATATTAATATATTATATTAAAAATATAAGTCTGAAATAAAGTGAAATATGATTTAGATAAAATGTTACTATCCATTACGTCTCCTTTCAAGAGGAAAAAAAAAACATTTTAAACGGAAAATGGAGTAGTGTTTATTTGAATCTTTAAAATTGTTACGTTGTATTATGGTAACTATTTTTACAAAATTAACTAAATTAATAATTTTTTTACTTCGATCCTCTTATTTTTCTTAACTTTTGAATACCGATAAATTTGATTGTCCTTTAAATAAGTTAATTAAATTAATTGAAAATTAAATAATATTAGAAATAATTACCTTAGAAAAAGATAAGGAAAATAGACGGAAAGATATGTAAGGAATAAAATGTCAAATGTTTTAGAAAGCCAAACTTCATTACATTTATTTGCAGCACTTTGACAAATTGCTTCTGCACACCTTTCAGCAGTCATATGCTTGTCAGTTATATTTGTAAGAGTTTCACCATTTATTTCCCCCGTCTTATTGGTGAAGGCATTCATAACATTATTAGGAGAAAATGTCAATGATGGGCATACAATTGTAACATTAAGACTTTTATCAGAGTATTCTACTCCTAGTAACCTAAAATATCCCATAAGTGCATGTTTTGAAGCTGTATAGGATGGAGATAGAACAGCTGGCATGACACCACATACAGAACTAACTACAACTATTTGTATAGGATTCATAAAATCAACACCATCTTCTCTTAGATATTTTTTAATAAACAAACGTGTCAAAATAGTTGGTGACAGGGCATTTAAATTAAAACACTCCAAATCAACTTGTTCATCTATATCACACCATCCACTACGTTGTGATCTTCCAACATTTAATATGACAACATCAATTTTACCATAGCATGATAATGATTTGTCAATAATCTTTGATAAAGATTGATGATTAGTGATGTCACAAGGAACAATTTCTACTTTATTCTTCATGGAAGGATATTTCTCAATAATTTCACTTTTTACCCTTGACAATTCTTCTACTCTCCGAGCAGAGATAATAATTTTAGCACTATATAAAGACAAGTGTTTACTTAATGCTTCACCAATTCCAGTTGATGCTCCAACAATCCAAACAACTTTTTCCTTGAAATATTCATCTAAAAAGCATGTGAATGGAATGTGAAGAGTAGTATGGAATAAATTCTATGCTAATGCTTTGTGACTTTTTTTAACAAACCTTCATTCATCCCCAAAAATGTATTTGTATAAAGGAACAAATTAAATGTTGAGTCAGTTGCCCTGACATAATAGATAACTAATATCAAAAATAACAAAAATATTAAAAAAATAATCATTAACTTGATCTATAAATATATTTTTCTTTTTTTTATTAAATTAGCAATATTTTTGTGCAAAAAAAATATTATAAACATGGGAAAAATATTATTGCATAAAAATGCAACAAATAAAATGTATGTATATTAATAAAATTAATATAATTAAATACAGTAGAAAGAAAAATATATAACATTGTGTGATTTGAAAAATAAACCAATAATGTTATTATAAAATTTTCTCTATCTTTTTTAAGACTGATGTATTTGGAAAAATGTTGATGAGAGACATCTACAGGAGCTTACTTCATCTTTTAAATATCCAGGTATGGGTAATTTAGCAATGTTCTTATACTTTATATTTGAAGCAACAGTTGCTGCAGCAATTGTTTGTAAAGAAAATACGAAATCCCTTCTTTTTGGCATTGCAAGGAGAGGCTCAAAGAAAAGACAATTTCGTGGATCATTGTAATGTTTAATTAAACCAGAAACCGTTGGAGATTTAAAAACCTCATTATCCATAACATCAAATGTGTAAAAACCATTTGAGAAATCTATCCTAGCATGGAGTGTTCTTTCAAAACGTCTAAATGACGCTGTAAATTTATAGTCAAGTTGTGTTGAATCTCTAAGTAAAAATGTACCATCAGGAAGATCATTTAATATTTTTTCAGCCTCATTTCTATCAAGAGGTCCCCAATAATATGTTGCATTTATAATTTTATCCATATCAGGTACCATTGCATAATAATTATCTTTTATTTTACAACACGAACATTGTTCACATGGCTTTATTGTCCCTAACACATGATCTTCTGGTGAATGGGGAATTCGTGGACGCAAGGTAAACTCGTCTCTACCTTCATCATCAGAATCATAACTTATCATGTCTAAATTATTATTTATATGACTTCTTTCATCTTGTCCAGGTAAAATTGAATTAAGAAGATTATTGTCATTACCTGATATCATTGCAATATTCTCCACAGCTTCCATATCGTGAAACAATTGACGTTCATAATTTCCTTCATCGGATGGATTAAAAGCACTTGGTATTGCAATATCATTCTCCTCATTATTATAATTCTTTTGCTTATCATTGTTATTTTTGAAAATACCTATAATAGAAGGAGACCTTCCTTGAACGACATTTTTAATATTCTGGATTGTTTTACAGAATTTAGATACTAATGATGTTTCTATAATAAAAAATATTAAGTGTTTATATTAAAAATATACTTACTTTTACTTTTGTTTGCCTCGTTGATATTAAACTCTGATAAACCATATTCCCTACAACCAGAATGATAAGACTCATTGAAATGAATATTATTACTCCTGCTGTTGTCTTTATTATCAATTCTCCAGTCTCCATTATTAGAATTTACAATAACTAAACTACGACTTCGATTGTTACTTGATAATTTGAATTTTTTCGGCATACCCCATATATTTTTTACCACTCTATAGTGTGATTGGTATATAATACAAACAAAAAAGACTCCAATCCTTTTTTTGTTATCAAATTATATCTTTTTTAAGAATTACTATTGTTAAAAATACAGCGAAATCGATAGTGAAGAATATTGAAGAGTATTTAGAGAATATAAATAATAAACTATGAGTAGTAGAAATAAAAATTACAATCTTTTTAGAAAATATCTTTAAAGTATATTGTTTTAATAATTATAATATATTTTAAATACCGGTCAATGCATATATATAATGTTTAAATCAAATTGCTTATAATAACAATAGATAGAATGTAATGAAATGAAAAATTAAATATAGTTGTAGTGTTAAGATATTATAAGTTGGGTTAACGCTTATTAAAATAAACTTATGTGGTACACTTATTCTTGTTATTCAAATGATTTTTAAGATTTGTATAATAAACTTCCTCATTTGTGGAGGAGATGTATGTAAATTGATCTCCTATAAAGTGATATAGTTATAAAAGTACTTTAGTATTATGTTATTAAAGCAATTTCTACGCATCAATTATAGGTGTATAGTTTCAATACACCCTTTTTCCTCTATGTTGAAAAGGGCTAGAATAAATTATTTTTATAGAATTTGACCTTGGTAAAATTAAAAATAAAGTGTTTTTAAAAATAATAACATTTTTTAAAAATAAATTTTTTTACATTCCTTCAAGGTAAATTAAATTCCAATTAATTCAATTTATCGCTGTAATTAGAAGATAAAAGTTTGAAATTTATACTTTCTATGTTAATCAATTGTATAAAACTAAATATTTTCATCTTTTATAAATGAAACGATAATAGTTTGTGTGAATAAAAATTAATATAATTACCACTATTTTAAATGGTTAAAGTTATGTTAGTGAAAATAATGTTAATATAAAATATAAGTAAAAAAAATTGAAATTCGATAATATATTTCTCACTACTAAAAAGAAAGAAAAAAATTATAAAGTGTGAATATTAAAGACATAAATCAAGCTATTTACTTAAAAAATGTGAGTTATAAACATAACAACGTTATCTTTTTTTTATTGATTATTTTCATATTTGATGAATAATGTTAGATTTACTAAAGAAATGTGTTTTATTTCAATTAGATACAATATAATTTAAGTCAATTAATTAAGAATATATATAAAATTATCTTTTTTGAATAATTTTAATTGATAGAATGTAAGAAAATATGTATCGTTATTGAGTAAATTAAATTTTTGAATATAACGTATCGAAAAATATAAGATAAAGGTTCACCTTTATTTGATATTATACACATATTGTTATGGTGTGAATTTATTTTATTTCACCTAAAAATGATGATGCATCCACGACAATACCAGAATAAAAGTTCTAAAGCCAACACAATTAGAAGTAGTTATTCAAGGACTAGTAAATACTCATCTTATTATGAAAGATCCTCAATAATACATGCAGAGGAGGCAGACATTGATAATTTTGTTGTGGAAGAAGAAAAAAAACCTAAATATTTGGCACAAATTCCTGTACCTAAATGTCACAATAATCAAAAAACTGTATGTTTATTATTTTTTATTCATTATTTTACTGTAATTTAAGCTTTCTAAATATGAAATTTATCAAATGATCCTCAAAAAAATTAAATATTCAAAAATTTTCATACCAAAAGAGATTTATTTTGAAGATTGGCTGAAGCCATTATTCATTCCAAAAAGTTTATTTAATGATGTACGAAACGATGAGGTAATTGATGTCATGAATGATAACTACAAGTTAGTACAAGTTTCATGCAAAAATAATCTATACTCAGATAATAGGATGGTGAAAAAATTTCCATGTAATGATAGCGATAACAATGACAATTTTTCAATAGATTCTTTTTATAATGATAGAAAGATCCAAAAATTGTATAGTAGAGAGATGGATATGATAAATCACATGATACCAGAAGCTCCGAAACGTATGAATAGGTATAATTATAACAAAAAAGAACAAATAGGATATAATAAAAATCAAGATTATGAAAGAGGAAACCACTTTTATGTACCCTCTTTTGAAACAGACCATCGCGATAAAAATAGTATGAGTTGGAATGATAATCTTGATAATTCTTCAAAAATAGAACAATATACATTTAAAGGTAGTTGTTTTTCTTTTCAAAATGTTTATCCTGTATTTCAAACATTATCCAAAATAAAGTATCAAAATGTATGTGAACGTGATAATTCTCCAGTTAGAAGAATTTTGTCAAGTTCAATTTATGTTCCAAGGAAAATTGTTAGTTCAGAAACATTGAATGTTGAGGTTGTTAATGTCATTTCGCCATCATTTATCTATGTTCGTGAGATCAATCATATCGCTGAAAATCTTACAATTAGAATACCAATGGAATTGAAAATAATAAAAAGTGAATTAGAAGACATTATTCATTATAACGCAGATGAATTGTTTGAGATACAAAATTGTAAAGAACCTTTCTTATGGAGATATTGTATGGCACCGTTAGATGATAAAAGTTTAGGGAGAGCTAGAATAATACAAAAAATAACTGTTAATAATAGTGGTGCACTATCAAATACGATAGATGATCTGTTTGTTAAAGTATTTTTTCTTGATTATGGAACAACATCATGGGTACATATCAAATGTTGTTATTTATTTCCCTATCCAGAATGGTATGCATACCCTCCACAAGTTATTCCAATAACATTAATTGATATCACTCCAAAATGTGTTATTGATAATCAGTTTGAAGGTACTTACAAATGGCCAATTTCTATTTGTAATGAGTTAACAAAAATTATCAACGGATTTAAAAGTTTCGAATTTAATATTACCAATGTATATTCTCAAAAGGTAAACAAAATGTTTACATATGGTGGATACTTATACGGATTTGAAAACTTAATTGACGATTATAATGATAAAGAAAACGTTAATATATCATCTATACTTATTTGGAAGTTTTTTGACAAACTAATACATAACAATATTAATGAATATTTCAATATTCCGGATCTATATGATATTGACACAGAATACATTGTTGATTTTAATGCTTTACCAAATCATCTAAAAAGAGAACATAAATTAATTAAAACAGCACATATCATTGCAGCAAAAAAGAATACTGAAAATTTTTCGGAAGATGAGTGTAAAAATAAAAAAAAGATTCGCATACCACCATTACTTGTACCATTGGATGTTTGGCCACGAGGAAATTTACCATGGGATTATGATACACTTGTCTATTCGGGCTTTGTTAACAATAACGTTATATCTTTCATACCAAATGATCAATCGCCAAATGTAAATTGTTTCAGTTTTTCAGTAATACCATTATTAAATTATCAAATAGAACAAAGTTTTGTGGAGGAGAATGTTATATGTAATTTGATGGAAAAAATATTAAAAGCTAAAAGTCTTGTTGATGATGCATTGAGTGATTTTTATCGTATTAAAGATAATCGTAGATGTTTCAATTGGGAGTATGTTCAGGGGAAACTTGAAGTTTATGAACCAGTCAATTGTATAGTTGGTCTTATTGATGAGGGTGATGCTTATACTTTTAATTGTCGTCGTGCTAGAATTCATTATTTGGTTGAAAATTTTGCTGAAGAATTTGATTTGTTTGCTAAAGGTATTGTTCCCACACATAGGAAGAAACATATACGTTATGTCATTGTTGAGTTATATGATTATGCTGATATTGTCGTGGTACCAACAGATTCTATTTGTCAAATTCACCCAATGCACGATATTATTAATCCATTTTCTTTGAGAATGTCGGTAGATTATGATATTGGAAATACTCAATTATCCAAGTTCCAGAGTTTAATAAAGCTCAATCCACCTGAAGTGATTAGTTTAAAGAAAATGTTTTCAGAAATTGTTTGTGTTGGAACACCTAAACGTGCCATTCTCCAAAGTGGCCCAAGTGTCGGAATGAAAAAAAGATACAAATTTGAGTACTTTATACGTCCATGGAAAGATCCTTTCACTTATAAAATAAGATATATCACAGAGTTATGGTCTGATAAAACAATCTTTTTAGATAAAGATATTTTATTATCAAGCCAATATTTTAAGAATTTACGTCATTTTAACAAGATTGAATATATTCATCAATTTAATAAAATATCCCGTTCTTCAAACGATGGTAATCATAGAACACAGTCAATGCAAAAGAGAAAAAAACTTTTGACAAAAGGTATTATTAGTTTAAAATCTCTTCAAGCTCATTGTAAAAATAATAATTAATTTTTTAATAATTTATGATAATTACAGTTGTTAAATTTCCTTTAATATTTGAATTGTTAAATAAAAAATTTTCTACTGACGTTTAACTTGCACACAAAAAAATGGGAAAACATTTTTGCGTAAAGTATAGTAAAATTTTCCCATCTAATTAAATTTGAGTTTTCATGATTTAGGATTATTTTTATTGCATCTATTTCCTTCATAAAAATTAAAGCAATAATTGAAAAATTATTAAAACGAGTTTTAATTTTTTTATTATATTATTGTTATTTTAAAATTTAAGTTATTTTCTACAATATATTTTAAAATGTAAGATTAGAACTTAATATTATGTAAGATTATAAATACTTTTAAAAAGGACATTTTTTAACATATCTTTGTATCTTTATTAGTATGTTTCAATTCTTTAAATTATAAAAAATTATATTTTCTTGTAAAATTATACTCATCTGGACACTCAATTTTTTTATATTGTCTTTAGAGGTCATCTTTAAGAATGAAACTTATGAAAAGTTACACAATAATATGGATTTATAGCTATAGTAAAAAATGACTTTTACATATTTTAATTTAAAATAAGAATAAATAATAAAATAATATTTTTAATTATTAATGTTTTGCGTGGTTAAGTTATAATTTTTGGCAATTCGTTATTTATTATTAAAAATCTTTTAAATTTTTAAAACTCTTGTTGTTAGTAGATTGTTTAGAAGAATGATTTTTATTGGAACATTTTAACTTTACACGAAATTGAATTCTAACAACAAACTTCATAGTATTTTACAAAAAAATAAGTTAGATTCTAAGATTAACAAGGTATCAAAAAAATATCAAGATTAAATAATTGTTATGTTATTTCAAAATGTCACATATATTTTCGTTAAAAAAAAGCGGTAAAATTTAGGCAACAACCTAATAATTTGGGTCGTTTAAAACATTTTCGTTGTCGCTTGAAATTTTTTAAATTTGAATAAAATTTAATTTCTTTAGATGATGGAAAATTTCTTTGCATTTCTTTAAAGAATTGTCAAAAATTCTACATTTTTTTATTTTTGCGTACTGGTACTCATGATTAGACAGCCAACAATATATATAATTAGAAACAGTTCCTAAGATCACATAATACAACGAAAAAAAACAAATTTATTTCCAAGTAAGAACATCAAACGTAAAAATAACAAAAACAAATAACAAATTTAACTATCTACAGTTTTTATTTCCAATTGGTATCGGCTGATTACTAAATTGAAAAAAATATTTCATTATCTACTCTGAATAAAAAACTTCTTTAAGAACAAGTGCCGATCCCAAAATTGGAAAGTCGAATGGATTTTTTGATTGTACCAAAGTTATTGGTGTGCAAGTTTTATCCTCAAAACTTAATGAACTTTCACATGTTATCCCTTCTGATTCATCCTTCCTGGGTTTATAAACAACTTTGAATAAATCAATTGCAGGAGCGATTGTCTCTGGCTTAATATTCTTTTTTCCTCCAAAAGCAAATCGCTTAAAACCATGGAACAAATCTGGAGATTTAACACATAATTCAGGATAAACTCTAAAAAACATGCAAATAACTTCAAGTGCAAAGAGCTTGACGTGCTTTGCGATATGAGTTAATCCGCAAAGAGCATGTGATACAAATAATGAGAAATGGGGATTCATTTGTGAATCCGAGACTTTAAAAAGCAATGAAAAAAGAAGTTTCAATTGTGAATGCATTGCTGAGTCATTTTTTGGATCTGATATTAATCTAGCAACAGAAGGAATAATGTTCATGAGATTTTTCGTTATCAAAGAAGGGTTGTTTTTTAATAACTCTTTTACACCAATTACAGCATCTTTTCTGACATTTAAATTGTAATGGCCCATCTGTTTAAATAATTCTCCTAAAGTCAAACCTCTATAAGAAAGCACTTCTGCATGCTTGTCCTGGAGTTGCTCAATCAATGACAATTGTTTACTTTTAAATCGTGTATCAGTAACATTAACTTTTTTAATTACGTGCCCGGGTTTTAATTTCTTTTTTTTGAAAGTTTCTTGTTTCTTCCTAATTCCTATACGACTTTTTGGCATTTTTATATTACTATAACCGACAAATACAAATATAATAAAAAAACTTGATAGTAAAGATACATTAACAGAATAAAAAAACTGATAAGAAAAAAAACAACAGCGAAAAAATAGTTTTAAAAAATATTATAAATCAGTACAGTTTAAACGTGTTAAAAAATATTATATTGACAAAATAATTTAAAGACTTAAGCCAAATATTCATAAGTTTCCTTATCGTTTTCCTTACGTTTCAGGTATTCTTTTTCAATTAGTGCATCTATGCACTTTTTAATTTGTGCTACTTCTGGTTTAAAACGATGTTCTATTTGGCTAATGACTTCAACAAGCAATTGCTGGTGTTTTAACTCTTTGCGTGTTTTCATTACACGAACAATGATAGCCTAAAAAATAATTTTTTAATTACTGGTAAAAAGAAAAAAATAGAATAACATACCTCCAAAAGACATTTTCTATCACTTTCAACATTGTTACAGATAGTAATAGCTTCTTTTGCAGTTTCTGCTTTACCACCAGTTCTAGTTAGATCAATCTTCACCTTTTTATTAGTAAATGTCGTATTTAGTGAAAACACTGTGTTTTCAGTAATATCATTGCCATCGGATTTGCATGAAGATTGAAGTAATTCATTTTTTACAAGTGGTATAATCATTGTCTTTATGTCTCCATCTCTAGTACCTAAAGCTTTTTTAATCTCTCCAAATGTTACCTCATCCTTTTCATTATACATCATTAGTATAGCAATTTGTGGAGTGTAACATGTAAAAATGTGACGCCTTTCGAAACAATTTGACTGAATTTCACCCTTTGAAAGATCAACCAAAAGATTTAATTTCCTTCCACTATGATGACCAATGTAGTACTTTTCAAATTCTTTCCACATTGAATTTAAGGCTGGAGGTAGATTACAAGTCATAGTTTGCTTGTATGGCCAACTAACATTTGTAAGAATGTTTGTTGAAAAGTCAAAAGATTTTGTGCCTTTATTTGAAAGATAATCACGGAAATTCTTTGAGACATCTCTGCTAATCATCATATCCTTGCTCATCTTTTCAAGTTTAGTAGTAAAATCAAATCCACAAGAATTTTTCAAATGACCAATAAAATCAGTTTCATGTTCCTCACCGACAGATACGTCATTGATAAGACGTTTAGCATAAAAACGGGAGTAGAAGTTTAAGAAAGTATCCTTATCTCTAATGTACTTAAATATTGTTGTTAAATCAATAAGGGCTCCTTTCATTTCATCATCAGGGATCTTAGAATTTTTCTTAAGAATAGAATCAGCATACTTAGCCACCAATTCAGCACACTTCTTCTTATTTCCAGCTTTTGCTGTCACAGAATTCTCATTTATAACCTCTTGACAAGCTTTATCAAGGGCCTCACAAAGTGAAAAATCTTTTTTGAAACAATCGTTGACCATAGAACCAAATCTATGGTAAATTTCTAACAATTTCTGAACATAAGCCTTTGGATTTTGCGTAGCAACATCAACACAATCTTCAATAATTTTCCTGCCATATGCAATAATATTATCTTGTAATGTTGCCGTAAATCCAGTCTTAGCATCAGGGATATCTTTACATAAATTATACATACGTGACAAATCATCACGCTTATTCTCAACAACCATCTCTTCAAAAGCTTTCCTAAATATATCAAGGTGTTTTTCAATTAAAACTTTGTTAAGAGTACAACTAAGTCCTTCAGCCGTACGTGAATCCATATACCTGGTGCACCGATCTTTCTCCTCGTTAATTCTATTCTCCACCATAATAAGGTATTGTGAGACAGTGTGACTTTGAAGATATTCGGTAGATTCTTCATCATAAAATGCTCTTGTTGCTTCAAGATATCCTTCTTCAAAGTATTCGACGTAAATCTCGGTGTTCTTTACAATTCTATCTTTCTGTACAGGTGTTACTGTATAGGAGATTGACCCAACATTTCCTTGTTGTTGATTTTGTTTTTCTGAGATTGTTAATCCCATAATTATATAGGACTGAAGTGTCGAAAATATCAAAGAAGAGTTGATTGTTTCATTATGTCTTTCCTTGTTAATCATATCTAGAATGGCAGAACTTATAGCACGATTATATGGAAAGAATATATGTTCTTTGAACTCATTTATAAGCATGTTCTTGATAAATTTTACATCATCCTTTCCCTCCTCTATCTTACTGGTGATGTAAAATCTATTCAAATAACTAAAGCAAGTATTAGCAACAGTAGCAGAGATAAAAAAATTATCCCACAATTTAACGTATAACTCCAGTAAAGTGACACCTTCAACGTTAACTAGCCTTTGGCGAAGTCTTTTAACATATCCAACTATAAAATTCTTTAAAAACATGTAAACTTCTTCTCCGACAACTTCACCTTTGTTAGGAACACCATCTCTCCTTGCCTCTGCTAGTGGCGCTGTAATCCTGCTGTCTCTGTCTCTACTGTTAACACAAAAGGAGTAAATGATACTGAAATACAAATATTATTATTAGAAAAAATAAGTCCAATAACATTATAAAAAAAACATACGTGTAAAATTCCATCGACTTTCTTGGTGGATAGTTAGTTAGGCATAAAGGCTGATCCGTAAAAACCTCACGAAGGTATTTCTCAATTGTCTCTTTTTCTTTAGCTGTAAGACCCGACATTTCTTCTATAAGTATTTTAAAATTTATACACCTTAATAATTCTATAAAGTCTAGAAAAATGTGTCAACAATAACAAATATGGTGGTATCGAAAAAGAAACAATGTGTTATGTTAAAATATTTTCAGAACGAATTACTTCCACAAGAAAAGTAACATTAATAATACAAAAGATAACTTTTTAACAAACAAATACTATAGATTGATCAATAAGAATAACACAACGACGTGGTTGTACAAAAAAATTTCATGAAACTAATTTTAAAAAATAGTGACTTTTAATATTTTGATAAGTACTACTTTAATATAAGTACATCTTATTCCAGAAAGAGTCGTGTTAAGAAAACAACGCTGGGGTTGTAGTATTTTGCACCAAATTACCACAACCACCTTAAGATGATAGTGTATTTTGAGATTTGTTCATTCATTTATCAATTAAACTTTTATCGGTTCATTTTGTTGTTATTAAAAGATATATTAATACAATATGTCTAATATGATAATTGTTTGCAAGATGGAGTAGGGAGTTATTTGAAAATACCATCACATTAATTATACTTTGATTTACTTGAACTAATATTTGTTTGTTAAAAAAATACTTGATATAATAGATATTTTCAACCGAATAACAATTAAAATAATCACATTAAATTGTTGAAGAAATGGTTTTATAATATCAAATTTAAAGAACAAATGGAGATAATTATCTATGATAATTTTGTACAAAATACTAAGAATGTTACATTTAAAAAGGATATGATATATAATTGTTATTCTTTTAATAAAATACACTTATGATATATTTAAATCACAATTGGCAATGTATAAACAAGTTACTAGGATGCATCTATGTATTAAGATTTATTTTCTTAACATTGTTTAAAATCATTTCAATAGATAAATATAGTAAAATTACAATATCAACGTGTAGGTTTTTATAACAAATTAATTAAACATTCTAAGATATGTATCTGGGAATATAGAAGTCAATGATTACCATCAAAACACATATATCTTACGCATGTGAATGAACAATAACATGTATAATATCAATTTAGGGCGTACAATGTTTAGGAGTAGGAAGATTTCTGATGTATATTATAATAAAGATTGTTTGTTAAAGTAAATTTATAAGAGATATATTGTTTTAGTAAACTTTCATCTAAACAAATTTCTTCTGATTATTTACATTTTATATTTTACACATATTGACAAAATAAATATTTAATATCATACTGTATTGATTTCAAGGTGTTTTAAAAAAATTAGTTATACGAGGAGTGCCGAAAAAGGTGAAAAAATTTAAACTGGAAATAGGGAAATTTTTATAGTAAAATATGAATGTCAAATGTCTAAAGATAAAAAATGAGGAATATTGCTTACATTGTGATAGAACATTTACGGATCTCGAGAGTCACGAGATGGAACATTTTAAAGATAGATTGGGAGGTAAAGCTTTATTTGAATGTAATAAATGTTTTAGAACATATTTAAGTAAGTTTTAAAAAATGTGTCATTCAGTTAAAATATCAATAATGAGGAACATGGAAATGTTATTGTGAATCTTAAAATTGACTTCCACTTAACTTTTTTTTTGTTTTCGAGTGACTATAATAGTTATTTAAGAAAAGAAAAAGTATATGTGTGTTGAAAATAAAGCTGTAAAAAAATGAAAATATGCGAGTGGTTAATTAATTTTTCATTGATTTAACGTAACATCATATAAATAAACGTTTATTCACATATAAATAGATTCATTTTGAAAGTTGTGGGAATTTATTACTTTACAATATCTTTCGTGACTACAACTATATCCTTAACGATCCACGTGTAAGTCTAGTAAAGGAAATTGCAAGAGTCTCTTCCCCAACTAAACAACAGTGTTGTTTATTTCTATTTGTTTATTACTCTTTTCTTAATACATACTTAAGATCATAATAGAAAAATAATTATTAACATTATTATATTTTATTTTATTGCTAAAATAATTCGATCAATTTTTTAGACATGAATGAACTTAAAAGACATATTGATGATATTCATGGTGAACATAAAAAAAATAAATTGTTCGATTGTCATTCTTGTGGTCAAAATTTTACAACACAGAATGGTAGAGATCAACACTTGATTACCCATATACCACATATTATGGAACTTTGTATGGAAGGTGTTGACAAAAGACTAGAACATTCTGGTGAATATCTTGAATCTAATGAATGTCCTTTATGTAGAATGAGAACTAGTACTAGAAAAAGTTTTCGTTTCCATTTACTTTTCTCACACTTACTTAAAAATCCTAAGAGTTTGCTAACCCTAGTTGTTAATGAAAAAGTTGTAGGTACAATTCCTGAAGATGAATTAAAAGTTATTGGATTTCTAGCTAAAAGATATAGTAATAAAAAAAATGAGAAAGAAGAGAAAAAGAAAAAAAGAGAGGCATTGAAGAAATTATTGACATCTAGGAAGCGTTCTAATTCAAGAACTATGTCCACATCCTCATCTGGTATTGGAAGTTCAATTGGGGATGATGATGATGAATTTACATTAAAAATTAAAAAAGAAAAAACTAAGGAAGATGGTAATAACAACAAGACCAAAAATGTGGAAAAAAGTCTTGATACTAAGTCTAAACAAAAACTATCAAGAGAGGAGCAAAAAATTAGTCATAGTTCACTATCTGATAGTGTTTCATTGTCATCAATTGACAAACCAAATTTGCTACGGGAAAGGCTAATGTCAAAATGTTTAAAAGCAAAAATACAATCTAACAATAACGATATCCTAATTTGCATTTGTGACAAAGCTTTTGAAAATCAATCGGATTTTGAGATTCATATTGCCTGCGTACACTTTACTAATGGGCAATTCGTAATTTAAAAACATATTTTTCTACTAATTATCATATTTTTTTTAAGAACATCTTGTAAACAAATTTATGTAAGCTGGTATATATATGAATCAAGAATAATGGCAAGCATTTTTACTTATAAATAACATTTAAATAATTTTATTACATTTTTCTCCTTTTCTTAGTAACTGTTAAAAACATTATTTACAATTAATTTACATAAAAAAAACTTTATTGATAAATATCAACAGTAACGGTCTGATTTTGTTTTCATCCGACGATCCAGAAGTGTTGAATGTAGAGTTCCTTCAGTTTTTGCTTTTTCAATTACTTTTCTATCTCCAACATCGACACATATATGTTTATTTTTTAAATCAACTCGAGAATGTTGGTACATTTTGACATAAGAAGTTTCGCAATCTCCAGATGAAAGTTTATCTTCTACAGGTGTGAGGTCTACCGTTTGATCCAAAACTGAGTTTGTTCTGATGTTAATCATTTCAAATTCCTTAGCAACCAAACTACTACACAATACCTGACCATCAGAATTCCTGTTCATTGTTAAAAATCCTCCGGTAGCAACATTTTGTATTGCAGTTTTATTATTCTCAGAAACAATTTCAAACCGTTCCCTTTCACTTATAGCTTCTGCTGTTGCAACAAGCTCTTTATTCGCATTCACACCAACATATCTTCCATATCCAGTTTTTATTGAAAAAGCAACATCATCTGGTGCTTTAATGATTGTAAAAATTTCTTCTGGATCTGGTGAAGAGTTATCCTCATGAACAGGTCCAATCTTGAATTTCCCATTATCCTGAGAATAAAGAAAGTGTTTGGAGAAATCACCGCATTCAAATGCAACATCCATACCACCACGTATGTCTTTTGTAAGGGTTAACCGTCTCCAACCACCTGAAAGTAAAGTAAAAATAAATTCTCAAATGTATAATATACCTCTACTTTCGGCATCATGATCTATTTCTTTTTTCTTTTCAATAACTTTTTTCTTTTTTTTAGTGATACCTAAACTAAAAAAATAAATAATAGAATTATAGTTAATTACAGTGATATACATACCTAATTTTTCCTTTCAATTTGAAACCACCTTTCTTTATATTAGCATAATCACTAGAAGACATCTCAAACTACTGAAAACTTTCTTCCTGTTGGAAAAACGTAGTAAAAAAATTTAACGTCCGCAGCTTAATTTACTTCTTTAACTTTTTTCTGGAAAACTCCTTGTGCCTTGATTGATGACGGTATTAAATACCTACAGTAGGTTTTTTTCTACAGACTAATGTTTAAATAGAGGACAAATATGGGACAAGTTGCTAAACTGTGACCCTTACAGGTTGAAACAATCAAATCCCATTGGGTTAATTTGCATAAAATTTGAATTCTCTTGTAATACGAGTAAAATTTCCTTCAAAATAATTAAACTTTCTCAAATACCTTGTGAGAGTTAAGTTGAATCATCAATTTTAGCTTGTGATTTTAGCAACAAATTGAGTAAAATAAATTTTGAATACACATAAAATTCAAAAATTCAAACATTTTTTTGATTGATAATAACATTTGATTACAATGATACATTATTGTCATTGTCAAAGACATGACGAGGCATTTTTTTACAGTAAATTTTGTGGGCTCTTATGCGGAAAGTTAGCCCAAGTTTGATATGTGAAAGGGTATAAAATTCTATGCTTTTTGTTGGTGAATTGACATGCGAGCCCATCGTTAATTTTTCATTGTTTTTTTTATATCATCAAAAAATACCTTAATTTTCATCGTTTAATTTTGTCTTTTTATTTTCAGTTATTTGTATATATTGTCTGCAATGCATACTGATACGGCTACGTGCTTAAAGGAGTTTGAGGATTTCTTGAATTCCAAACAATTCGAGGAAGGATGTTATTTAATAGAGGAGAAAAAGGATGAGCTTAGTGGAATCGACTGCCCTTTTGATCTTCCCATCAACGACATTCAAAATCTTCCTTCAAGTCACTACGATAAGATGCCAGCGGAGGAGAGAGATCTTAGTTGGGGAGTCTTTGAACGAGAGTTACTGCATCCTATGAACGCTTGTGATAGAACCCCATGCATGCATAACAACTTGGTATTTAGTTGTTGCTCAACTCCAATACTTCCACTCTGTCCTCAAGCAATCTCACCTCCTGTTCCACCTAATATCTTTGCAAGAGAACCAACTCTGCCGGATTTCTGGGTTACTGGACATTCACCAACATCCTTCAATACGTGCTGGACGCCACCAATCTCACCTTTCTCTGCTGAATCAGTAACTCTAGATAAGGGGTTGGATTCATTTCTGGCAAACGACAATCGTCAAGATCTTGGATTGGAGAAAATCTTTACCCTCAAAAACGACGCGGCACAATCTCCTACCAAACAAGAGTGTCACTTTGCTGTTGGGGGACAGAAACTTTCAAAACAGAAGTCAGCCAAACTATTAGAAAGATGCCGTAATGGGAAACTTGAAGGTCTCGATCTTGATAATATTAAAGATAACATTTTTACTTTTGCAACTGATCAGTTTGGCTCTCGATATATCCAACAAATGTATGATTCCGCCTCAAAGGAAAAGAAGGCTTCTGCTTTCACTTGCTTATTACCACACATCTTCACCCTATCATGCGATCCATTTGGTAATTATATAGTTCAGAAACTCTTTGCATCTGGGGATGAATTACAAAGAAGTCAAATGCTCGAGGTACTTCATGGACAGATTCTGGAACTATCTCTTGATGCATATGGGTGTCGTGTGATGCAAAAAGCTCTGGAGACCGGTGATAGTGAAGAAGCCTCATACATTGCAAATGAAATAAAGGATGATATCGTTAGATGTATGATGGATCAACATGGAAATCATGTTATTCAAAGAATCATAGTCAGAATTTCATTCAATGACTATGAGACAATTTTGGAGAGAATTGAAAAAAATAAAAATGGACTTTCGTACGTTGACTTGTCACTTCATCAATATGCTTGTCGTGTCATCCAGTCAATAGTCAAGATTATGCCATCTTATTTGAGACCTGCTATGACGGAGGAACTTTATAATCATATTGATTGTCTAATTTCTCATGAGTATGGAAATTATGTGGCTCAGAAGATGTTCGTTCACGGGAATTTTGTTGAACGTCGTAAAATCTTGAAATGCTTTCGTAATAATTTATTGTTTTATTCCTGCAACAAGTATGCTTCTAATGTTATTGAGTTTTGTCTCAAGAATGGAACAGAGAGTGAAAGAAAAGTTCTGATTGATACGATTTTAAACGAGTATGTTTTTGTTGTTTTTTACAAATTTTATTATTATTTTTAGATCTACAGAAAAGGGTTTACGTTTAATGATCGCTGATCAGTTTGGAAATTATGTTATACAGCAAATGATTTCAAGTTCTTGTGGTAAACTAAGAAGCAGACTTATTTCTACTGTTATGTCATTGCAAAATCAGCTAGGAAATCAATCTTACTACAAGAATGTTTATAATAAATGCACAGCTTCACGTAAATAAATTAAGTATGATACATTAAATGTGCATTTATCATTATTAATTTTATATGTTTATGCATACTTTACTATGCATGACTTCTAAGATTTTTGATAATTTTTTCCTACGTATTTTTTTATATTGTACTTCTATTTGTAAATATTCTATGTATATGTAATAATATTTTTAATCATGTATTAGTTAATTTAAAATAAAAAATAAAGCAGTCTCGCACTGATTTTTTCTATCTTTTTTAACCCAAATTTGTAATAGCAGTATTAGGTGGTGGAAATGGTCCATAACAATGTGGGTGTGTATATCTTTAGCATTATTAAAAATATAAAATATGTTTATTATAAACGTATATGGGGGATGGATAAATAAAATTTCTCATTATTTATTGCACTATTTCAATCAACGTCAGTAAAATAACATAATTAAAAGTTAAAAGTATTAAAAAACCTTGCCTATTAAACCACATGTTATTTCCCATGCATGTAATTAATATTTAATAAGAGATTAAATAACATTTACTTCGACAATGAAGGAGATTATGTATAGCTAGTATTGAATATTTATATTAGAATGGTGAGTAAAAATTCTACAGATGTTTCGTTCGAAATATATATTTTATAATGTATCTATTTGTACTTAAATTTATTTTAAAATATATAGTTTATTTAATTTTTCACATCGTCTATTTTATTTAATCCTTTTTCTGTTTGTTACAGACATTTAAATTTAATGATATCATTTTGTTAAGAAATAAATTTTTTGATTTATTTTTTGGTTTATACTTTAGATGGAAGGTACTTTTATCATTATATTTTTATTTTTAAGTGTACTGGATTAATAATATGAATGTTATTCCTTATCAACTTGAAAATAATATTTATGTGGAATGCTTTTCACTTTAATATTCTGAATATTTTAAAATAAATTTTTATTTTTTAGAAATGCAAATTTAAACGGGTACATATGATTTTCAATAATAAATATTTAATGTTAAAAAGAGAAAATTTTTGTATCTTAACAATACATTTCGCTTATCATTTTCTTGTAATTTTATTTCTCATATAACCATTTCTAATAATAGATTGTGATACTTTAACTTTTTTCTTTAATGATATGCTTTATTACTTTTTACATATCACTTTTAGACATGTCTATTTTTAACGCTTGCAGATATCATGACTATTGTTAAGAAAAAAATAGGATGACTGAGTGTAAATGGTTAATGAGTATTCCTATGTTACAACTTTTGTTGTGGTTGTACTTTCTTGAATTTATTTTAAAACTTCTAGTTGTCTCATGATAATAATAAAAAAGACTTTGATATTATTAAAGGAAGCATCAATAATTTTTTTTAAATACTCTAAAAATCCCTATTAAGTTTGATAATATTTAAAAACACAAGTGTTTTTGTTGGTTTTGCCATATTTTGTCTAGCAAATTTTTAGATAATTAATGCCTTTAGCTAACGAATTAGCTATTTATACATTCTAGTTTTTTTATATCTGATGTTTAAATGTATTTTTTAGGAAGATATTATGTCTACTGTTGGAACTAATAATAATTTTAATACAGCTAAGAAAAGTTATAAGGAACAAGTTGTTAGTAAAGAGGAAGTTAGGATTTTAGAAGACAATGACTTTGAAAAGATTCGTAATTTATGCCAAGACAATGAAAACTGGAAATGTGTGTATGATAATAAAAATAGTAAAGTTTGGACATTAGAGGTATCCGATTCAGACTTCTTAATGTATCGTGTAAGTTTAATTTAATATATTCTTATAATAAATTATTTTAAGGTCTCGACAGTTTTCGAAGACATAAAAGCGGATATTGTCTATGATGTATTGCATGATCCAGTATATAGAAAAAAATGGGATAAATATATGATTGATAGTAAAGATATCGGTATGATAAATCCCAATACAGATGCTTGTTACTATGCAGGTGAGAAAAAATTTTTATTTTAAATAGCATATTTTTTTAGTTGGATGTATGCCACCATTCAAAAGTAGGGATTTTGTTATGCAACGTTCTTGGTTAGATATGGGTAACGAAAAATTTATATGCAGTCATTCAATATGTCATAAAGTATGTTATTTTCTTTATATCTGGTATAACTATTAATTATCTTTTTTTTTATAGGATTATCCACCATTCCCAAAGTTTATTCGTGCTTCAGTTTTTTTGACAGCTTACCAAATAGTACAACTGGAGAGTGGATGTAAAATTACATATGTAACTCATTCAGATCCCCGAGGAAAGCTGCCTATATGGTTTGTTAATAGATTAACAAAAATTGTTGCACCTGGAATGATAAAAAAGTTACACAAATATTGTCTTTCTTATACAAATTGGAAAGCTAAACATCAAGAACATTTTAAACCATGGAGATTTCCTGAGCAAATGTTAGGGCTACCAAAGATTAATCTAGCCGATTGTGAACCACATATTTACGATGATGCTTTAAATATAATAGATGAAAGTAATGTGAATGATATTGAAAAAGATCTTGATTCTAGTGATGAATAGTAGTTTTATTGTATATTTACCTTTCCGGGATATCAATTTTTTTCAAAAGAAATATATGTTTATTCTTTTAATATATTTAAAAAATAGCGTAATCTTTAAAGTACTTTACATTCATTAGTGTTTTTTTTGTTATAAAGTTATCTTAAAATGGTATATAAATTAATAATTTATAGACAGTCTATTTCACTCTTAAGATGTTTATGAATTTTCTTTTCTACCATTTAACTAATCCCTTTTCTCTTATGAATTAATTTTTACTACATGGTACTATTATTTCCGATGTCATTTTGTGTAGATTATTAAACATTATAATCATACATGATAATGCTATCACTTTTATATTATTTTAAAAAAATATAGACTGACAACGGAGAAATTATATATTATAGTTTGTAGAGAATGAAGATGTTGCGGTCTATGAATTTCTCTTATCATATCTATAATATTTCTTTTTTATTAGATTGCTTTTAAAATGATATACAAGTGTAAATTTCTGGGCAAACAATTATTTTATTTTTTTAAAAAAGTTATAAAGAACAATAGAAGATTTGTTTAAAATATTTGAGTATAGAAGTGATCAACTTGTATTATTATTGAACTTTATAAGGTAAAATTATATACAGAATAAAAAAGCACTAAATAATCGGGGACAATTTTCCGTTAAAAATGTGGGGATGTCAATCGCAGGAGTTGTAAATAAGAAAATTTTAAATGAGAATTTCCGAAAGCGACTAACAATCTTTTTTAAATATTAGTGAGCATTTTAAAATACATTTTCATTTTATTAATTTTTTGTGTAAAAATCACATTAAAAAGTGTAAAAAATATATAGTAAATTGAGAATTTCGAATTATAATATAAAATATTAGTTATTTTTTATATACACATTATAATTATTAAAATACAAAATTACAATAAATTTTAAATTTTGTAGAAGTATTATGCCACTAAGTGGTAATTATAAAAATTTTGGCATGAATCAAAGTCTGATACCTCTAATGTTGCATTTGGTATGATAGAAGATTGTGTAAATCCATGTTTATCTAAAAATTGACCAATTTCTACCCCATGTTGTTGTATGAATTTTTGTGGATTTCTGGCAAGAACTATTGTAGGTGCTTTCATAGGTTGTGATAAAACCATGTATTCGTGTATGTTATTTTCGTTTAACTCTCCGAGTTTAATCAAAAAGTAGGGACAAACATCATTAGGGTGATTTAAATGGAATAATATTTGTCCTGGGTCTGGACCAAATTGTTGTCCTTCACCTCCAAATAACACATCTTCTGTCCCATTTCTACAATACTCTTTAATTGAAAAAGATGCAGTGTATTCATTTTTTTCAATCATTTTAATATCAAAGACACAACACTTTTCACTGTGAAAACTCGGTGTATCAATGATAACATACCATTTTCCCATCAACTTTTCTAGATCTAATTCACCAATTGCATGGAATAAATTTCTATAAAATCTTTCCGTTAGCGCATCAGCATCAGGATGTTTTAGAATTAAATTTAAATTTTTTAGCACTATTGAGTCTTTTGCTCTTTCTAAACACGAGTTCCGGTAAAGGTTAAAGATATTATAGGCCGGAACTGTTCTTCCAGGTACTGGTATTCCGACTATAGCTCTTTTGCTTGTTATTGTTGTAGCAAATATAAAAATTAGAAGCAGTATTTGAAAATATAACATAATTATGCCGAGAAAAGTTAATGTTATGATCAATAAATGTATGGTATTTGTGGTTGAAAATTTTTAATTGTAACTCAAAAATAGGTCAAGGACTTTAAAAGTCTATTTATTTAGTGATAAAAATATTAGAATATTTAAAATCACATGTAACAAATTGACTCTATTGCAAAAATATTTTCAAACAGATAAAAATCTAAGAAAATCTATGTGGTAAATGATGTTAAGCATTTTAAAATTCCCATTCAATCCTGAATAAAAACATCCAATACACAAAAATCCATATGTTTTTTACAAATTATTTTAAAGTTTAAGTAAGCTAGAATTGCCTAGTTGTACCGATTAACTTAAAGTCATTATGTTTAAAAATAAATTACTACACAATATACCCAGTACTCTTATAACGAAACAAATTGAAGTATCCTTGGGTTTCATTTTTGCTTGTTTATTTTTTGGTATACTGTTCGCTGTTCTTTTTTTCTTCCCTTGTGTTATTTTTTTCTAGTTTCTTCACATTATTTTTACTGTTAATCAATTTCTTTGTATTACAGAATCTGAGAAAGATGTCGGCTGTTGTAACAGGTCAGATTAGTTCTTTGCTAGACAAAATGGACTCAAATGATAGAGATTTACGATTTATGGCTATAAATGATTTAATTAATCTTTTGGAGAAGCCCGCAAATACAGATAATGACAGTAGAAATAATGGCTCTTCTATGAATTCACAAGGTCCGCCTGTAGCAACAGTTATTGATTCTACTTTGTATGCAAAAATGATTGATAAATGTGTGAAATGTGTTAAAGATAAAACTGGAGATGTTCAGTCACAGTCTATTAAATTTCTTGTAGTGCTTGTTACTTACATGAAAGAACAAAGTTTATTTGATAGAATATTCATACCACTGGTAAGAGATATTGAAACATGTGAAGAGATGTCAAGGGACGCCGTTATCACAGCTCTTAAAAGTTCTGTGAAAGAAGCTATCAAACATCCGGTTTCAGAAGACACGAAACTTTTAACAGTTCTTAAATCCATTTTACCTATGTTAAAAGGATATGTTGAGAGTGAAAAGTTTTCACACTCCTATAATTTTAAAGTTGACATTCTTGACATCATCATTTTAATTATTAGAAAAATTGATGCTTGCTCAGAAGTTAACTCTCTTCTTTCTTTATTTTTTAATTTATTAGAAAATGGAAAGTTGAGTATGAGGAAACTCGCCATTGTAGCCATCGGTGCTTCTTGTGAATCAATATCACAGGAGACTTTTGATGATCTTGTAGATAGAATATATCAACTTATACTTAGTACTTCGCTGCCCGAAAGTCTTAGAATTTACGTTTGCTCTATAGTTGCAATTTGTAAACAAAATCCACGCCTTTTCGGTGATAAGGTTGAAACGGTAAGTTTATCATATTTTTTAGACAAATTATCATAATGCTCTTAATTTTTATAGTTCATAAATTTATTTTTAAAACTGATAGAGGAACAAGACGATGACGAATTGAAAGAATCAATTATAACTGTATGTTTAAAAAAACACTATTTGTTAATTTATTTTTAAGGCTTTTGATGTATTTGTTTCTCGATGTGTGCGACAAATGACACCGTTTGTCGATGATATCAGTCAATTGTGTATTAAATATATAAAACACGATCCCAACTACCATCACGATACAAATGGAGACAATATGGAAGTGGAGAGTGATGATGAGTTGAGTGAAGAGTCAGAGGAAGATTATTCTGATGATGAAGACTACTCATGGAAAGTGAGGAAAGCTTCAACAAGATGTATCACGACAATTTGCTCATGTAACAAAGAAGGTTTAGCTGAAAATATTTCTAAATTTTTACCTATTCTTATCTCTAGAATAAAAGAAAGAGAGGAAAGCGTTAGAGTTGAAATATTTAACTCATTGGTAAACATTTTCAATAATATCCATATATCATTGTCACCTGATCTGGTATTATATTTACAATCGGATACTACGAAACACAAAATATATTATTCTATTGACTTTAGTAAACTCGACCAAAATGAGGAGCAAATTGTAAAACAATGTTGCGAAAGAATTGAAAGTTTGGTTGGAAATATTATAAGATTCCTAAGAACTAGGCATATTAAAACTAAACAGGCATGCTTTTTACTATTAAAAACATTACTTGTAGCTATACCGGGGTCATTGTCAGTGTATCTTAAAGATCTAATTGTTGCTGGTACTAATGTCTTAAGTGAGAAAAATGTTGATATGAATTTCAAAGTTGAAGTACTTACTTTTATAACCACAGGAATGCAGTATTCAACATTAGATTCCATCGCTCTGACTTTTGATACGTTGATGCCTTTCTTAGCATCTGTAATTAATGATGGTTATTTCAAAGTTATCTCAGAGGTTATAATGGTTTCATCATATATTATTGAAGCTCTTAGTTTAATGAAACAAACCAACAATGATTACGTAAAAACACAAGAATTTATAAATAATGTGAACAGAATTGGGGAGTATATCTTCCAGATATTAAAAATTAATGCCCTGGATCATGAAATAAAAGAGAAAGTTTTAAGAGCATCAGGTGTACTTGTAGCAACATTAGGTGATTTGATAGAGAATATAACAAATGAAATATTACAATATTATATTGATAACTTAAATAATGATTCCTCAAAACTTATTATTTTAGAATCATTAACTATCATTATTGAGTCAACAATTAAAGTTGATTTACTTCCTTTCCTACCTAAAACATTAGTGCACACAGCAGACTTTTTGAAAAAAAATGATCGCAACTTAAAAATTGCTACTCTTAATTTCTTGGTACCTTTAACTGGAAGATTTAAAAATAATGGAATGCAAGGACAGGGATTGATAAACACTGTTAGGAGGATCCCTGAACTTATTAGTGATAGTGACTTTTTAATTTCGAGATTAGCCTTTAAATTTATGACTGGTGCTATTTCTTATTATCCAGATCAAATATCAGAAGGACTTGATTCTTTAATACAAGCATATGTTCAGAAGAGTAAATCTAGTCTTATGCAAGGTCAAACAGTTACCGCTGCTTTGAATATGATTAGTGCTATTGTTAAAGCTCCATTAGCTAATAAACCCTCAAATGAAAGTTTACTATCAGCTGTGTCAATGGCTGTTTACAATGAAACACTAAACAAACAAGCTTTGTTCACAATATCTAAAACAGTTGCTACTATACTTAAGGCAAATGGATCTGTTGAATATGCCGCTTCTGTTATGAATACTCTTGCTGGTCACTTGAATAATACTAATTGTGAACCACAAATTCAACAATTTGTCATCCTTACATATGGAGAGGTTGGAAGACTATTTCCAGAAGTTTTCTATTCTCCAATTATTGCAAGGAAACCCGATGATATACTTTTAGGTGCTTTAGAAAGTTCAAATGAAGAAGTTAAAAATTCCGCTTCTATTTCAATTGGTCATTATGTTATTGGTAATATATCAAAAAGTTTAGATTTCTTATTTTCATCACTGGAAAAATATAAAAATAAGCAATACTTATTACTTCATTCTTTAAAGGAGGTTATTACAAGTAAGGAAATGAATGATAAAACAGTCTTAGCATTTCGGTCAAAAATTCCAATTATATGGGATGTTCTAACGGATCATTCAAAGTGTGGGGAAGAAGGAACAAGAAATGTAGTTGCTGAGTGTATGGGAAGATTAGCTGTAATAATACCATCAGAATTTATACCAAAATTAATAGATTTAGGGAATACCGGTGTACCTGAAATGATAACTACTTCAATGACAGCCGTTAGATTTATACTGTCTTTTAAAAATATAAATATCGATGAATTTCTTCTACCAGTATTTGAAGATATTCTTGAAAAGTTACAGCATCACCCTGATACCTCTGTTAAAAGACATGCTATTTTAACTTTTAATGCTGCTGTCAATAATAGATGTAGAATTGTTAAACCATTCTTATCTAGATTATTGCCACTTCTTTATGCTGAAACCGACGTTGATGAATCATTTATTGAAACTATCGAAATGGGTCCATTTAAACATAAAATTGATAAGCGTATTGACATAAGAAAAGCAACATTCGAATGGTATGTTTTATTTTTTCTATAAATTTTATTAATCATCTTTTTTAGTATGTATGCTCTTGCAAATAATTGTATAGATTCGATAAACGTCTTTGAATTTCTCAGTTATTTTGAGAAGGGACTAAGTGATGAGCATGAAATAAAAATGCTAGCTTATTTAATGATAATACGTTTTATCAATCTTTGTCCCACAGAACTTAAACAACGTATTCAATTTTTCGCTCCAATGATTCGTAATGAAATTCAATTTAAAATAAAGGATAGTGCTTCAGATGCTGAGAAGTTAAAGGATGAGGAAATAAAGAAATGTGCTCTTCGAGCAGTTCATGCTCTTCGTACTGCTTCAGGATTTGAGAATTGTAAAATTATTGAAGATATAAGAAAAATAATTCTTGAAAATCAAATTTTGGTTAATATGTATGAAAGTGTAACAAAGGAGACAGGACAGAATGTTTATATTTCAGAATCCACAATGGAAACAGACTAATTTTGAAAAGTTAAAACTGTGTAGTTTTTTGGCTTCATGTTATTGAACTAATTATTTCTATGATATCTATTTATTTTATAAAAATTATATAGAATTTTATTTATTTATTTTTGGTTATTTCAATCCATTAATATATTTTAGTAGATTGTAAATTATACAAAATTTTCTTTTTTTAGAAAGTATAAATGAAAAATTCGGAACATTCGTTAATGAGGTAAATATTTGTTAGAGTATATTTAGATTGTATAAAATGCCATTTTTCAGAAGAATTCTCACAAAAACAGCTATACTATTTTCTATTCCTTTAATATTTATATACGTTGTTTTCCCATTATTATTTATACTTTTTCCATACTTCATGCAACACATATTTTTCCTTAATTTTTTAAGAAATCCATTTCAACAATATAATGACTTAACACAGCATGGAATTAACTCAATGGGGATAAATTTTTACCTTAATAATGGTTTAGAAAGTAAACTTGGTGTTTGGCATATTTTGCCTCAATCATTATCTAATAAATATCAAGGAAAAAATTTAACCCTACCAGAGTTTGAAGATTTATTAAAACTAGAAGATTATAAAGTATTTCTTTATTTACATGGCAATACTTTTGATAGGACTACCCCACATAGATGTGCTTTGTATAATGTACTGTCATCTGCTGATTTTCATGTAATTGCTTTTGATTACAGAGGTTATGGTGATTCTACAGGTAGGCCAACAGATGAAGGGTTAGCTAGTGATGCTGTAACTGTCTATAAACATCTTTTAAAATTTGCTGGTGGTAGAATTTATGTTTGGGGTCATTCAATGGGTACAGGTGTTGCATGTAACTCCATGAAAAAGATGAGCAAAGCAGGGATACCACCTAAGGGTATTATCTTGGAGTCCCCATTTAATAATTTGAGAGATGTGATATTAAATCATCCATTAAGTAGGCCTTTTAAGTGGTTACCATTCCAAGAGCAATTATTTATTGGTAATTTAAAAAAAAGTGGTTTAATAATGGATTCCGATAAGCATATAAAAGAGATTGATGCGCCAATTTTAATATTACATGCTGAAGATGATCATGTTATACCATGGCAACTGGGAGAAAAGCTTCATCAATCTGCTATAAAAGCTGGTAAACAATCACAATATATTAAATTTGAATCGAGGCACCAGTTTAAGCATAAATTTCTCTATAGAGCTAACGAAATACCTGATTTGGTGAAGAAATTTGTTCAAAGTTAGTATTAACAAAACTTTTTTTTTCAACTAACAGAATTCGTGAAGTATTATTTTAAAATAATCATACTGATTAGATTTATCACTTACATTTAAACTAATGTAAAAAAAACAACTTAAAAAATAACCAATAAAATTAGTAAATGTATCTTATCATTTAATCTCTTTATCTTATTTACTTTAGTTTTTTTATGCAAATTTTTAACTTTAATAAATGGTAATTTTATTTTTATTGTTAGTAATTTATTGATATAATTTATAAAATTTAAATATAAATTAACCTTCACTTTATATTTATAAATAATTGTCACATAAATTATTTCATTTAATTAATTGTTGGGAACTACATCTCAATTATGAGCAATAATGTTTTTGAATACACAATTCCATGGGATAAGTTGCCACCTGAAAACATTGAAGAAGAGGTAAAGAATCAAGTATCCAAATTTTCTTTAACTGATGCAAGTAAAATATCTCTTACGTTAAAGTGTACACCTGAAAATTTCAAAATGGAAATTCATAAAAATATCAATATGGCTGAGGTAAAAGGTATTACCAATGCTACTGTTAAAGAAATAGATTCAAAGGAACCAACAAAATTTAAGAAAGCATTCAATGAAATTGTCAATAGTGTTGTTAAAGAACAAAAGCCAGTGAAATTAGAGTTTATACAAAATTTGAATGAATCAATAAGTAAAAATGTGAGTTTATTTTATATCTATTCATAGAAATTTTTATATATTTTTTAGAATATTAATAATATGAATACAGGTATCGTTAATGATAAATGCAATTCATCTGGTAATACAGATAAAAAGTCAATCGAAAATCAGGAATCTTCTAATTTAATTAAACAGTATGTTTCTTCTTTTTTATATGTAATAATGTAAAATAAAATTTTTAGGGATATTGATATTAGTAAAGAAGTAGGAAACAAAAATGACAAAATATCTTTAAATGATACAGAAATTAGTGAAATTGAAAGTGCAGATAATAAATTAGTTAATGATAAAAATAGTGTAATTAATAAAAATACTGAAAATGACATCAAAAGTACTACAACAAATCTTCCATCTTCTACTGGAGAATCAGTAGATGCCAACACAGCAAAAGACGCTTCTAAACCAAGTCCTCATGAAGAACAAAAAATTATTGAAACGACTATTAAAGAAGATCTAAAAAAGCAAGAAATTATAGAAAGTATTCCTTTGGTAAAAGATACTAAAAATATAATAAAAGAAGCGCCTAAAGAAATTTCGAAAGTTGCAACTCATGAAAAAGAAACAACTGATGATAGCTTTGGACGAAAAGTTGAAATATCAAAAACAAAAGAAAGAGAAGAAATTTCAAAACCATCAGTTAATAAAGAAGAGCCAATAGATGTCAATAAAGCAAAAGACATTACAAAACCAATTACCAATGAAGAACAAAAATTGAATGTTGGAACAAATATTGAAGCTAACACTATAGAAAATCCAAAAAAACAAGAAAATACTGAAACTGTTTCTTCAGTAGAAAATACTGAAAATAAAGATGGTAATGTAGTAAAAAAAACAAATAAAGATGTTTTGGAAGCTGTAACTCATGAAAAAGAAGCAACAGACGTTGGAACTCAAAGTGAAATAGAAAGTTTAAAAGTAAAAGATAATATTGAAACTCCAAAAACTTCCAATGATAAAGAAGAGCCAGTAGATAACAACAAAGTAAAAGATACTACTAGAGCAAGTCCTCAGGAAGAACAAAAAATCATTGAAAATACTATCAAAGAAGATCCAAAGAAACAAGAAAACATTGAAAATGTTCCTTTGGTAAAAGATGCTGAAAATAAAGATGTTGAAAAAATTAAAGAGGTACCTAAGGAGATTCAAGAAGTTGTAGCACACGAAAAAGAACCAACCGTATTTGGAACTGGATGTGAAATAGAAGCCTTAAAAGCAAAAGAAAACGCTGAAGCTCCAAAATCTTCTACTGATAAGCATGAGACAACAGATACCAATTTAGCAAAAGACACTACTAATACAAGTTCCCATAAAGAACAAAAAGTTATCGAAACTACTGTCAAAGAAGATCCAAAAAAGCAAGAAAACATTGAAAATGTTCCCTTGGTAAAACATGCTGAAAACAAAGATGTTGAAAAAATTAAAGAGGTACCTAAGGAGATTCAAGAAGTTGTAGTTCACGAAAAAGAACCAACCGTATTTGGAACTGGGTGTGAAATAGAAGTCTTAAAAGCAAAAGAAAACACTGAAACTCCCAAAACTTCCAATGATAAGGAAGAGCAAAGAGATGTCACTACAGCAAATGACACTACTAAACCAAGTTCTAAGGAAGAACAAAAAATTATTGAAACTGATATCAAAGAAGATTCAAAAAAGCAAGGAAACGTCGAGAATATTTCTTTGTTAAAAAATATTGATATAGTCAAAGAAATACCTAAAGAAGCTCAAGAAGTTGTAGTTCACGAAAAAAAAGCTACCGATGTTGGAACTGGTCGTGAAATAGAAGCTTCAAAAGCAAAAGAAAATACAGAAACTTTAAAATCTTCCACTAACAAAGAAGAGCCATCAGATATTAGTACACCAAAAGACACTACTAAATCAGGTCCTCATGAAGAACAAAAAATGCTTGAAAATGACGTCAAACAAGATTCAAAAAAACAAGAAAATATGGAAAATGTTTCATTGGTAAAAGATGCTGATAAAGCTAAAGAAGAACCTAAGGAGATTCAAAATGTTGCAGCTCATGAGAAAAAGGCTACCGATGTTGGAAGTGAAAAAGAAGCACCAAAAACAGAGGAGAATGTAGAGACTCCGAAATCTTCTGTTGATAAAGACGAGACAAAAGATGCCAATACAGCAAAAGACAGTAATAATCAAAAACTTCATGAAGAACAAAAAATTGTTGAAACTACTATCAAAGAAGATCCAAAGAAACAAGAAAACATTGAAAATGTTCCTTTGGTTAAAGATACCGAAAATAATGATACTGATAAAGTTAAAGAAGCACCTAAACAGGTTCAAGAAGTTGCACCTCATGAAAAAGAAACTACCGATGTTGGAAGTGGACGTGAAATGCAAGCATTAAAAACAAAGGAGAATGTAGAGACTCCGAAATCTTCTATTGATAAAGACGAGACAACAGATGCCAATACAGAAAAAGACAGTAAAATGTCAGAATCTCACGAAGAACAAAAAGTTATTGAAACCAAAATCAAAGAAGATTCAAAAATACAAGAAAACATTGAAAATGTTCCTTTGGTCAAAGATGGTGAACATAAAGATACTGATACAGTTAAAGAAGCACCTAAACAGGTTCAAGAATTTGCACCTCATGAAAAAGAAGCAACGAATGTTGGAGTTGGACGTGAAACAGAAGTATCGAAAACAAAAGAAATTGTAGAAACTTCTAAATCTTCCATTGATAATAAAGAGCCAATAGATGTCAATAAAACAAAAGACACTACAAATTCAAATCTTCATGAAGAACAAATAATAAATGCTGGGACAAATAAAGAAACTACCATCAAAGAAGATCTAAAAACACAGGAAGATGTTTCTTTAGTAATAGATGCTGAAAATAAGGATGAAAATGTAATAAAAGAAGCACCTAAAGAAGTTGTAGCTCACGAAAAAGAAGCAACGAATATTGGTACTGGACAAGAAATAGAAACATTAAAAACAAAAGAGAATGTAGAAGCTCCAAAATCTTCTATTGATAAAGAAGAACCAACAAATACAAACACAGGTAAAGATAGTAATATTCAAAAAACTCATGAAGAACAAAAAATTATTGAAAATACTATTCAAGATGATCCAAAAAAACAAGAAATTTTGGAAACTGTTTCTTTGGTGAAAGATGCTGATAAAATTAAAGATGTAACTAAGGAGATTCAAGAAGTTGCAGCTCATGAGAAAGAAACTACCGATGTTGGAAGTGGACGTGAAATGCAAGCATCAAAAACAGAGGAGAATGTAGAGACTCCGAAATCTTCTGTTGATAAAGACGAGACAAAAGATGCCAATACAGCAAAAGACAGTAATAATCAAAAACTTCATGAAGAACAAAAAAATATTGAAAATGCTATCAAAGAAGATCCAAAAAAGCAAGAAAACATTGAAAATGTTCCTTTGGTAAAAGATGCTGAAAATAAATTTGTTGAAAAACTTAAAGAGATGCCTAAGGAGATTCAAGAAGTTGTAGTTCACGAAAAAGAACCAACCGTATTTGGAACTGGGTGTGAAATAGAAGCCTTAAAAGCAAAAGAAAATACTGAAACTCTAAAAACTTCCAATGATAAAGAAGAACAAAAAGATGTCATTATAGCAAATGACACTACTAAACCAAGTTCTCAGGAAGAACAAAAAATTATTGAAACTGATATCAAAGAAGATCCAAAGAAGCAAGAAAATACTGAAAATGTTCCTTTGGTAAAAGATAGTGAAAATAAAGATACTAATATAGTTAAAGAAGTACCTAAAGAGATTCAAGAAGTTATAGTTAATGAAAAGGAAGCAACGAATGTTGGAACCGGACAAGAAATGAAACTACCAAAAACAAGAAGGAATGTAGAAGTTTCAAAATCTTCCATTGATAAGGATGGACCAACTGATAGCAATAATAAACATGAAATAAAGGAAGAAAATGAAAAGAAAAATGAAAAAGATTGTCAAATTGCTACCGATAATGAATCAAAAATTTCTTCTCCTGAAGTAAAAACACATGAAGAACCACAAAAAAATTTAGAAGATCCTACTCAGGAAAGTAATTCTTCAATTATTGCTAATAATAAGGAAACTGAAAATATAGAAAAGAAAGAAAACATTGAAACTCCAAATACTGTATCACAACAAGAACCGATTTTAAGTAATGCTTCTGATACTAATGAAAAAAAGGAACAAGAGCAAATTTTAAATTCTACACCAGACGAAAACAAATTACGTAATAATATTTCAGAAGTTGACAAAGGAAAAGAAATTCCAGAAGCAAATACTCAAGAAAACAGTGCAATTTCTACCGGAGCTGCTAATAATGAGATTTATGAAGACTCAAATAATGTTCCTGATTTGAAAACTAATGAAGTTAATATTGAGACAAAAACTACAGAAATTAAGAAAACCGATGGACTTTCAGAAGCAATCACTCAAGAGGACATCCAAGATATTGTTGTAGAAGAGGAAAAAAAAGAAGAAAATGTTTTGAAAGTAAATGAATTACAGATAAAAGCCTCAGCCGATATATCTGAAAATGAATTGGAAGAACAGATTAAAGAAATGCCTAAAAATTTTGCTAAACAATATATTCAAATTCCATCTGGAGTTGATGAAAATATAGTTAAAAATGATAGAATAAAAGGTGAATCACAAAAAAGCCATGATCAAGAAGGAAATAAAAATCCTGTTAGAATGATAGAAAAAACCAATGAAAAAAAACCAAAAGATAATGTTAAATCAGCTAATGATGTTATAGTATCACCTATTGAAACTACTAAAATTAAAGAAAATGAGGAACCTGCTAAGTTAGATGAAAAGATAGAAAACAAAGCACTTAAAAATCTATCAGAAAATAAAACTCAAGAGGATTCAAAAATAAATATTGAAAAAGTAGACGTACCATCTAAAATTGATGAAATTAATAAAAATGAAGAATCATTAAAATTAAGCGTTAAAGATGATACTAAAATCTCTCCTGAGATTCCCAATGAAAAAGTTGGTAATCAAATTCCTGAAGCTTTAAAACCAAAATCAATAAAAGAAATTGAAAACGATGAATCAAAAACAAATAAATCTGAAGGTACAAAAGAAGCCATTCACCAAAATGTTGATGCTTCAATTAAGAAAGACGATATCGAGACAAAGGAGTCACCAGATAATCCAAAACTCAAAAACAAAGGAACAAGAAAATGGTCAAATTTAGTAAACCCTCTTTTATCTGATACCAATGAAGAATCGTTGGAAAGTACAAAGAAATCCTTATCAAAAGCCTCACCAAATGATCTTTTAATTCAATCAGATACCAGCAATTCATCAACATCCGATACTTTACAATCAATTGACAACACGGAGAATTTAAAAATTAATAATAAAAAGAAACGATGCCGTAAGATGAAGAAAAGTAATCCAAATGAAAACGAAGAAAAGTCCTCAGACTTAAACCTTCCACTTATTATTGGTTTGGCATCTATCGCCGTCATTGCTACAATAATAATCATTAGAAGAAATTAATATCAGAAATTGTTATAATGTAAATTTAGAAGGAAAAATTTTAAGTGAAATTAATATTATATTTTTAAATAACAATCGCTAGCATGTATTAAAAATAATAAAAAATAAAAATTAACAGAAAATCGCGGAAATTATATCAGTTTACCTTACTCTTCTTATTAGATTTTAGTCCATTAACTTTTTTTTCCTTTTTTGTATTTTCTTTGGTTCTGGTTCCGCTTCCTCACCTTCCATTCCTTCATCTTCAGACATACAAATATCTTCAAGAACTTCCAATTTAGTTAATTTACCCTTTAACTTGTTAACTGATTTATCTTCATCAGTCTCTGATTCCGACTCAACAGCACATAATTTTCTACGTTCCTCAAATGTGACGTCATCCTCAAAACTTGATCCTTCGGAATCACTATCCTCATACAGTGGTTCACCTTTTTCGAGTTTTTCCAAATCTAAATTTTTAAAACAAGATTATTTTTAATATTAAACAAGACATACAAATAGGAAGTCTTCTTTTAAACCTTTTTCCTTCAAAATGTTTTTTCAATGAGACAGGATCAGATTCAATATCACGCATAGTAACTTTGCAGTATAGTCTATCAGTATTCTCAATAGTACCCAAATAATCTGCATACTCTTTTTTTATCTGGTCAATTTCAAGAGCTCTTTTGAATTTTTTTGTAGCAATGAATTCTTGAAGGCTTTTCAAATTATCAAGAATCTCATGTCCTGTTAAAGAGCATTTTAAACGTCCCATATCAGTTAAGGTAAAAAAAGGGTAAGCTTGAAGTAAGTCATCTTTAGTTAATGATTTCATTTTAAGTAGAATACTGCAGATAAAAATTTGATAAAAAAATAATTAAATTTGAAGTTAAATTATCTGTTTTTCTGTTTGAGAAAATTTCTTGGGAAAATATTAATTCACAGTGATTATATTAGTTGCCATAAAACCAACGTATGAATAAAATAAACTATGGGGATGAATGAAAAATGTTCTTAAGAGAGTCCTGTGAATATGTAATTTTTTTTATGTTATGTATAATATTCCTCACATTTGGTTTCTAAAGAAAATTTGTTACTTGAAAGAAATTTCAAGCTTAAACTAACTAATGAACAAATAGTAATATCATAATCAATTGTCGATGACGAAGATACAGATTTACGCAAATTTTATTTATTAATTGATAAAACGGAAACACCACCTCTTCCGTATTGTTTTTAAAAAAACTACTGTTACATAAATCTTTTAATGGAGCAACGCCTCTTTTTATTTAGTTGTACTCTTACAACGATTGTTTCTTTGTCTTCACGAAAATCATCGTTTCTATAGACGTCATAGGTCTTTTTGTAGAAGGAAGAATCAAATAAGCTACAATGTCCCGTGGAAGTAACGCAGGTTTCGATCGTCATATTACAATCTTCTCTCCAGAAGGACGAGTTTATCAAGTCGGTGAGTTTAATTTTCTGTATTATGTCATGTTGTCTTTTAGAATATGCATTTAAGGCAATTAATTCTACTAATCTTACTTCTGTTGCCTGTAAAGGAAAGGATGCTGCTGTAATTGCTGTTCAGAAGAGACTTCCGGACAAATTGGTTGATCCATCATCTGTTACAAGTCTCTATAGGATAACCGCTAATATTGGTTGTGCAATGATTGGTATGATTCCAGATAGTGAGTTTCAAGTTAAACGTGCTATATACGAAGGTGCTAACTTTAAGTACAAACATGGTTATGAAATGTCTTGTGAACAATTAGCTCGTAGAATCGCAGATCTTAATCAATATTACACACAAAATGCTGAAATGCGTTCACTTGGTTGTGCTATGCTTCTTATCTCCTATGATTTTGAGGATGGTCCATGCGTTTATCGTGTTGATCCAGCTGGTTATTATCGTTCAATGAAGGCTGTTTCTGTTGGAGTCAAATCTCAGGCTGCTACAACATTTTTGGAGAAGAAGTACAAGAAAAAGACCGACTATACAGAGGAGGAAGTAGTTCAAACAGCTCTTGAAGCACTTCAAAGTTCCCTTGGGGGAGATATAAAGTCTTCAGAGGTTGAGGTTGCTATTGTTACTGCAAAATCTCCAGCCATTAAATTGCTTTCAGTTGAGGAAATTGACCATCATTTGAATGCTATTGCTGAGCGTGATTAATTTTAATTCTATTTCTCGGTATTTTTGTATACATCAATTTTATCAAAATATTTTAATCAATTAAATTATTTAATAGTGAGAATAAAGTTCATTGTTTTTAATTTTATTATAAACAATAATTGGATAAAAATAAATATAGACTTTATAGACAAAGGCATTTACATGTAATTAGAGAATTTTTCTGAAATGTCATTAATGTTTATCAGTGGGAGAAAAGAATTCATAGGTGTACAAAATCATTAACATTGAATAATATCCTCCTTTGAAAATTAACTCCAGTATATTTTTTTTATTTTCGTTTTTCCGGACGATTGTTGTACTATCATAAATCTGACATATATTTCTAGAAGGTCTTTTTTGTATCTTTCGTATATGCCAAAGGGTTATGGGAATAAGAAATATCAATGGCAGATATTGTCTTTTTATCAGTGTTATTAAAAGTAATGGAAAATTCCCAAGAATTACAGGTATATTTATCTGAATAATATTTTGATGTATTAGTAAAGTTAATACTTACCTTATTTAGGAGTGTTGATGCAACCAAAGGATTATTGGTACTTTTATGAAGATCATATGCTATAATAACCTGTGGAAAATATATTAGAAATGATTTATAAACTTTTTTACTTACAGAAATAACAGATGCCAAACAACTTCCGAAGCAATAAGCTACTTGCATAACAGTTAAGGAGGAATTTAAAACATTGAAGAACATTTTTTCGAAATGCAAAAAATAATTACAATGAAAAAATTATTACAACATAATGCCTTATAATAAACTATATTTTGCATGTTAAAAATTTGTTTTTTAATGTTTTATTTTTGTTCTCTCAATTTTATCCTTAAAATGAACGCTTTTTGCCTCAGAAAGTATTCTTTTAATTTCATTCCACCTGGCTGATAAAGTTCTATATGAATAAAGGAGAACGTAAGCATTAGTTGAGTTAAAAGTTAAGAAAAATATTGTTAATAGAATTGGTATTATATCAAATTTTTCACCAATAATATTAAGTAATATTAAACTACTCAGTAACAATATTTGAATTCCAATTAAAAAAAGTAAAATAATTAATTGAGGAATTAAAAATCCAGGTTTGGTTGTCTGCATGTATATAAAATTAGTTAAGATAAATATAAACTAATATCGACTAACCTTTAATCCAAACATTGATAAAATTATTGTAACAAGATGGATTGTTTGAATGACAATCCAGCTTCCACAGATAATTTTATAGATAATTCTATATTCATGTTGATGTATTCTTTCATAGTTTTGAAACAACTCTTTATGAATTAAAGATTGATGGTGGAGTTCAGGATATAATAACGCTACAATCCCCAAGAGGATACCAATAATGCTAACAATTAAAGAAATTGGAGAGTGAATCTTTGTAACTTGGATTATGTTAGTACCCCTTTTTCCTCCAGCCTTATCCTCATCATCCGTTGGATAATCTAATTCAAAATAGTTGTCATCACGTTTCATTTTTTGTTAATTAAAATAATGAATAGATAATGAATAAAGTGTATGAAGTGATCAAAATGTTTACTTTTTTTCTGTCATAAAAGAAACATAATAAAATTTATTTTCTTTTTGAAATCTTGATCAACAACATCCTCATTTATCATTTTTACTTTCGTATTATTTTAAATCAATTATATTAAGTGAGTAATTATGCATCTTTCTCATAGTAATAAATGCTTTTCTTAATCAGAGATAGAATAAGAAAAATTGCGTGATAAATAAAGTATATTTTAAAACAGCTGTTATTAAACATTTATTTCCACTTAATAATACAATGAAAAGAATTATAAAAAATTGTATGTTTTCTTTTTTTTTTTAAATGTGTCTAGTATTAATATAATCCTCCTTCAATCTTCTAATGCCAAATATTAGATATTGGGTGAATCTTTATTATGACGTTGATTATGTAATAATGATAATATCGGAATTATTGAAATTTGTAAAATTATATTCTTTTTAGATGTAGAATATTAACTGTTTTCTCTGGAAAAAGTATGATGAAGGCGGGTATAATTTTGTAAATACATATGTATATCTTTATACATATATGTATGAATGTGTGTATGCCATTAATAAGGAAAAAATTTTTATATATTACAAATAAATTTTTAAAGACACCGGCGCTGGTGCTATTTTGCATACCATTGTATTCACCTTTTTCTCACTACAAAGATTTAATAGAAAAATTTTTATCTAGTTAAAGTTTTCTGTTAAATTTATCATGGAACAGATAAATGGTAATGGGAAAGCTAACAGTCATTGGAAAATGCTGGCTCAAGCTTATCATTCTTTGTTATTAACTTCTAATTCTGGAAATCTTCTACCAAGTAGAGATCTTCCTGTTTCTATAAACAATGGTAAACCATAAGTATTTATGTGTTTTTTTAAATTAATCTTTTAGGAACATCTTCTATAAAACCAAATATCCAATATCCGGGAGGAAATGAAATCAATCAACAACAAATTAATAATTATGTAAATGAACAAAATAAAAATCTCATCAATGAGTTAAATAAAAAGATATGTTTTATTGAAAGAAAACAATTTGAATTACAACAGAAAAATGAATTTTATGAAAAGATGATATTGGATTTGATAAATGAAAACAAGAACTTCAAAGCACGTTTGGATGCTCATGATATTATTATTGACAAGCATGCAACAGTCCTTGATGTGACTTCAAGTTCTCTGTATAATTGTATCCACCTTTTTAATGAAGATACAAGTAAACTTCAAAAGAATGTTGAAGATAATACAACTAGAATAAATTTTATAATGCATAATTTAGGGATTACTAATTTTAATTCACCCTCAAGAAGTATTGTTAGTACAGAATCATCTACTTCTATCGAAAAAAATGACTCACCTTTTCAGTCATCCGCTTTTGTTTATACTAATAATAACGTTACAACGTGCTTAAATAGCCTTCCCAAACATGAGATAACTAATATGGATGTTGAAGATAAGTTAAACGATAAAAAATGCGGTGAAAATTAGATAATTATACGTCATTTGATATATATTTATACTATTTACCATATAATTATAATATATTTTGGTATAATTATTTTCTCCTTCATTCAATTAATATTTTCTATTACACGTACCTTTTATCTTTTTCATTTTTTCATTTCCTTTTTATTTGGATAAAGTTAAAGCATCTTTTATACAATTTTGTTTCTATTAAAGTTATTTATATGAATAAATTAATCATCATTATTTTATGGTATTTTTAATAATGCTAATGGTAAGAACGAATGTCATAACATATTTTTCATAGACAAAAAAGGTAAGCTATGTATAAGTTATATTAAAAAGTTATAACATGTTATAGAATTATGAGGGCTGGTATGTATAAAAGTGAAGGTGGATAGATATGAAAGGTTGTAATTCTAAATTACCATAATTAAAAGTAGAAAAAATGTATGTAATTAATTATTTAATTATTGTATTATTCAATGATTTTTACAACATTTCAACTTTGTGTAAATAAGAATTAAAAAGTAAATTTAATTTTTATTTATATGTACTTTTTTCTTATGATAATAATAAAAAAAAGTATTCTTCATTTTTATCTTGGATTAAATGATTACATTAAATAGAGTGTATGTAAATAATTTTCAATTAAAATTTTTCCAGATTTTATTGATATAAATGTTGAAAAAAAAAGTTTTAAAAATTATATTGCTATATTAAAAACAAATAAATTAATTTATTAATAATGTACATGTATATGCTTATAGTAATATTATTGTTTATATAAAAAAATAACCTTTTTTTGTCCACATCTATTTATATAAATAGCAAAACAAAAAAAGTTAATTGAAACGAAAGTATAAGGTACAGGGAGTATTTATCGTATTACTATTTATGTACTTGTTGCTTTAATAATTTTAATAAAATGACAAATAATATTAAATATATTTACTAAATTTATTACCTCTTTTCTTTTTTAAAAATAGAATTTTAATGTAATTACATTAACAATCTTTATTACTTTAATTTTTTATAACTATAGTGAAAGTTTAGAAACTTTGACTAAAAGTTAATTTAAACATATACATTACGTAAAGGAATGATATCAACTAAAATTTTCAAAATCATTTGTAATCGTCATCATTTCAAGAACAAAAAAAGGGTTTATGTAAGAAGCTTAGGCTAAATATATATTAATATTTTAAAAATTAAAAATATTTAATAAAACACAACTATTTTCCCATTTGATCATATAAAAAAAGATAACTATTAGGCTTTTCTTTTCTCATTATTGAGTGTAACTTAATCTTCTTTATAAATGTCAATATAAAAGAAAAGATACTGAGTTTTAGTAATTCCACATTTCATCATCTTGTAACCTGGAAAATAATTTTTTTTTAAAATTAGTGTCTTAAAATTACTGAGTTAAATATATATTTTGATGATTCATCTATTACTTTTTCTATCATTTTCATTTATTTATGGTAAAATAGAGATTTGTAATATAAACGAGTTGTGTGATAAGGACAATGATTTTAAAATTCAAAAACCTTTTTGCGGATCTGATGGAAGATCGTATAAAAGTATTTGTCAATTAAAAATTAGTATTTGTAAAGGAAGAAATGTTATAAAATTATTTGATGGCCATTGTTTTTGTATGTTAAAATATTTTAATATATTCATATTTTTTATAGCTAAATCTACTTGCATCGAAGAAAGAGAAAAGAGAAGGGAATATAATAAAAATCTTGAATTTTTTCACCATGAATCTGCTCCATATATTCCAAGATGTAATAACAATACTGGAGCATACAATGAGATTCAATGTCAATATAACAACCAATATTGTTGGTGTGTTAAAAAGAATGGATTAATTATACCAGACACAGCTACAAGGAATGATAAGCCGTTTTGTAAGAAAAGGAAAGGTATTTATTTAATACATGATTTTTAAACTGTTTTAATTATTCTTCTTTCTCTTAGTAATCCATATATCACGTCATAGCAAACAAAATAAGGACAACATGATTAAAATTAATAACTGTTCATCTTATTTTACTAAAGATGACGATAGTCTAAAAAATTCCCCACATATGAAAACTGACGAGATGTTGAAAAATAAAAACATGATAATAAGGTTACAAAATCAATCTTCTATTGTTAAAGTTGGAATTCAGACTAATGATGAACCAACTAATTGTAAATTTCAGAGAAAAATTGTATTAGACAGAACATCATTAACAAAGTTATCTTCAACATATATCCCAATTTGCCAAAAGATAGATGAAAACCTTTATGAAGAAATACAATGTCATCCGATAACAAAAGTTTGTTGGTGTGTAGATACTGTTAATGGATATCCTTTACATGGAACTTCTGTTAAAGATAGACTACCAAGTTGTAGTAAAAAAACTAGCACTATAAAAGTTAGAGATGTTATTTCAAGATTTGAAATTAAAAAGTGCCCTCCAAAAAAGAGAATACGTTTTTATAGATTATTTTTTATAAAAATTGTTAACAATATGAAATCAAAGCTTAATTCAACTCTAGATATAGGGGAGATTGAAAAAAATTTTGATAAGGATACTAAAATAAATATGGTACTTTGGGAATTCGAAGAACTTGATAAAGATAAAAATGGTGATTTGGATGAAAAAGAATTGATAGCACTTAAAAAAAACTTTAAGAAAAATAGAAATGTTAGAAGTTGTGTAAAAAATTTTAATGAGTTTTGTGATTCTGATAACGATAAAGTAATTTCAAAAAAAGAATGGACATATTGTACTGTTGAAGGTAATTTTACAACCAATTTTCATTGTAATTAAATTTTTTTAAGCGTCATTAAGTTCCTCACTGTTATCAATTGGTGAAAAACCTCATGCCAATCCATTTTTACACATATTAAAGCCAGAATGATATTGATTATTGTTAAAATTAATAAGAAGTAATATGGAAATCTTAGAAGATAATTAATTTTTTATATAAATGTATCGATTGGAAAAAATATAAATTAAATAGTGGGTAAATGAATTTGCCGATAAAAGTAACTATAATATTTTATGGAGTATTAACTAAATTTTTTTTTAAAATTAATAGAGCGTACTAGATAAAATATTTTTTATTTAATAAATTACATGTTTATCAATAACACAATAAGCTTTTAAGTAGACGAAGAGTTGTAATAAAAAATAATTCTAATACTTAGAAAATGTTGAGTTTTTATTAAAATCTTAATCATAATTAGATATTTATTTTAATGTTAGTGTAAACAAAAAGTCAAAAAAAATTAATAAGTTTACTTTTTTTAAATAAAACAGTCCTTATTAAATTTAGTTAAAATATGGTGTGTAAAATATTAAAAAACAATTGTTTATCTCATTTGAAAACTTTAAAATGTTTTTAAGTTGTAATTTAATTGTGTGAAAAGAAGCTTATATTAAGAAAATGTTTTTTAAGTTTTTGTTTAAAAAAACGAAGCTTTACATATTTTTACATATATTAGAAAAATTAAATATTAAAAAGTAACCAAAAAAATAGAAGCGGCAAAGTTGTTTGCAGGGCAAACATTTAAAAGATATAACTTTCATTTGAGTAATCTAAGTTCAAGTATTGTTGGTTGCAATGACGATAGATGTTCTAAAATGATTGAAAATGAAATTTACTTGTGTATTCGTACTGTCTGAGCAATGGAAATTCATGTTTTTTATGCTTTTATAATTATAATAAACCACAGCATCCAAAAATAAAGTCATTTATTGTTTGTAAGATTCTTTTTTTGTATATTTGAAATATTTTGACCTCTTTTTGATACTCCTGATTTCTTTTCTAAAACAACGATTTTATTTTTTGATCATTAAGTTAATTAAAAACAAACCTTTTTTACATGTTTTATATGATTTATTTTTTAAAGCTTTAATATCACTTTCTAAAACACTACCATTTTGATCATAATTAAATAATAAACTTGTGCATATGTTTATTGTTAATCGTTTTTTCTTTTCGATAAAACCTGAAAGATAAAGCTTATAGCCTTTACTAAGATCTGTGATTCCACATAATGAAGAAACAGAGGCTGTATATATTATATTGGAAAGTTTTTTCTTAGATGGCTTTTTAAAAGTTTCTAAGTGCTTTACTGTATATTTTATTCCATACAAATCTTGACCTATTTCACTTTGATTACTCATCTTATTATAAGATGTTTTTATTATTTGAACGTATGAAACTAAAAATAAAATTTATAATTCGTAAATTAACTCACTCCAATCTGCTTGACACCAACTTTCTTCAACTGTTATTGGTGCACATGAACAACTATATCCAAATTTTATACACCACAACAAAGAGAAACATAAAATTAAAACTTTAAGCATTTTATAATAAACTAAATTTTTTTAGAACTTGATTTATAACAATAATTTTTTCTCTTTTATACTGAATTCAAGCTTTCAACGTGCTGTATATTTCATGATAATTTTATAACAAAAAATATATTAGCTTTTTTTGAGTAAACACAAAATGCTGCGCAATTAAAAAAATTTTAAAATATAATATTTATTTAACATGACAAAAATGTTATATCAACACCATAGATTTAACTTCAAATATATTTTTATTTTTCAATAATATTATTTAAGTAATGAATTTGATGAAATTATTTGTTGAAATCTTATTTTTTAAACATTTAATAACTATTAGTCATTGTTTTAAATCCTTAAATTCGCCAGATAAATAAGGAAAAATTAAATGCGCTTAGACAATACTAATTTTATTTGTTGTGATAGCTGTGATGATAAACTTTGTTAAAAAAATAAAGCTGTAAAATATTCCAGGATTACATTCTACTTGATTTTACTATCTTTATCACAAAATATATTTGTTATATTATCAAAAGTTGAACAAAAAAAATTTTTCTAGGATATTCAAGTATAGGAATACTTCACATAGACAAACATGGAGAAAATGACATTCGACCATTTCCATTACTTGTGAATCAACTAGAAAATGTTAGAAGTTCCTTCAGTTTCTTCATTAAAAGAGGTATGCAAGACTAAAACATTATTTATATTACTAGAATGAGTCAACCTTAGTAAATACCAAAATACAAACTTTCTAAACCATAGATTTATTGTAGAGTTATTCAAGAAACACAACAAATATAGAACGATTGGAAATCAGATGTATTTGTACAGGATCTGCTGGCGATAGAATATATAAAAATTTGGATTTATCATCAATGGCAACTTTAAAGAGAGTATTTTTCAAAGTGTTGAGCTAGAAGAATTCTGGACAAGAATTTCATTTCCAATTTATACAACAATAAATTATATAAATATGTTTACAAAAAAACAAAGCACTCCTCACACTTCTTTCAACAGATTCATGAACGATAGAAATAACGAGGAGAAAACAGTTTGAAATCATAGTAGTATTGAGTTGCTTCTTAAAACAACCGAAACTACAGATGATTTTAGAATTATTATTATAGCTATTTTTAGGAACTCTCAAACTACCAGAAGTTTATACTCCTTTGAATTTCCTGAAACTAATATTATGACTGAAGCCCAGAAAATCTGTCATATCTCTCTAACGAATTGGATTAATGTTTTTGCTTTTGTTGCGAAAGATCCAGATTATTACTATCACGAGGATGAGGATCGTATACATAAATAATTTATTTCTATCTCGTAATTTTTTATCATTTGCTACCTATAATCGTTAAATGTTTGTAATACATTACTCTTTGAAATATACTTAAACCTATCTTTATTTCTATTTTGTCATATATTGAGTAGTTAATATAAGACCGATAAACTCTCAATAGAGTGATAAAAAAGTCTTTGAGATATCAAAATCGTCTTTGGTAAAGGTCAAAAAATAGAACAAAATAATGATTCTTTTGGTTTTACACGCCACTATCACCACTGTAAATAAATTACTTTCTCGTAATGATGTTCTAGTATACAATGAATCTTACTAAAATGCGAACACTTTCCCACTTCATGAACTTAAAAATGTTCTCCCCATTATCATTGGAGTTATCTTGAGTAACTTTCTTAATTTTATTTGTATTCATTTAATTCATACGTTCTTTCGATTCAACCGTGTTTATATCTTTTTAGGGTTGTTTTAAATATATTTATTATTCTATCATGAATTATAGTATGGAAGAGGAACGTTCTGAAGAACAAGATTATACACCTCTACTTTCTGATGATGCTATTTTTCTTATTTTATCAGAACTCTCATGGAAGGATATTCTCAATGTGAAGCTCGTATCAAGAAGATTCTACGGTATTATTCATGAAAAGTACCAGCAACTAAACAGGAGAACTGTACATGGTATTTTGATAAAATATAATAAAAATTATAAAAGCTACCCAATTCGTCTCGATATCATTTTTGATAGTGTGATAGACGGAGATTCACGAATTATTCCATTTTCTTATCACCGGGTAACAGTTTTGGTGACCATTAGTGTTTTATTCATATTTTCTTTTTCAGAAAATCATTAACATTCAAAGTGGTGAGGAGCTGTCTAAATTGCTAAAAATGTTTGATTTAAAAAATTTCAATTATTTAGTAGTACCTGCTACTGATGATTTTGATATCTTCGACATCATGGGCAAGTCTTTTCAAATAGGAACAAAGATCTCCGCTTTGACTATTTCCAAGGTAGCCGAAAAAGATTTTCGAAGTTTCCGAGTATTCATTGAGAAATTTTCGTCTATCAAGAATCTTTGTATCGAACATATATGCTCTCCTTCAACAGAAGCGAAGGATATCTATTTAGATTTATCTTTATCATCCCTTGACACCATTGAACATTTTTGCATCTCTGAATGCAATGCAACGAAGATTTTATCTGTTGATATGGTTACTAAGTTACTTGAAAGAAATCTAAATTTAAAGTCTCTTGATATTGGAACATGGGACATTGAATTTATAGAGAGTCTTTTCAAGAAATTTTTTACAATGGAACAACCATGTAAAACGGTAAATAAATGTGATTACGGCGAAATTAATCTTAGTCTGTTTTTTCGTGGTGAATTCGAACATCTTTGTGAAATTTTAAGAAATGATCTCAATCAACTCGAGGACGTAGAGGAAATCGAAGATACTTTGTTTCCTTGGGAAGGTGTTGTTTTTGAGTCTAGTGTATATTATAAGTATTGTCTAAAGGATAAAAATGGAATTACGAGATGTGTTAGATTGTGGAATGGTGAATTGGATCGCCCAGGATTGAATCATTAAATGATTCTTACTTTTACTGAAGAAATCCTACTTAAATATAAATTTTTTCGCTCTTCTATTTGTTCTTCTTATATGAACTATATTCTAAAAATAAATTATTTGTTAAAACGGGAGATACGAGATTCAACCACTTTGAAAAAAACAGGTTGAATTTATACACACTCTATCTAAATTCAACCACCAGGTTGAATTTTACTGTATAGATTCAACCTCTCAACCTTTCGTGATAAAGCTTGTGCTATGCCATTCTTGTCCAGCACTGCCGTATTGTAACCCTCATAAAAGTGGATTTGAGAGAGCTGTCTATGAATTTATACATAAAACTCAACCGGCGGTTGAACTTTACCCATCTAAATTCAAACAGCAGATTGAGTTTTACACATAAAATTCAACCTTCTAGTGGAAAATTTTTCTATGGAGTGTATAAATTCAACCGTCGGTTGAATCTATACATATTGTGAATAAATTCAATCGACGGTTGAATTAAAATAACCCCTTATCTCAATTTGATTTGTACTCGTTTATTCCATAAGTTATTTCAATCCAGACATGTTTATGTATTTATTTTCAGGGGTATTTTGAATATAATTATTTGTCTATCATATCGGTTCTATTTGCAGTATCACGAATCTTTGTACGAAGGAGGAACTTTCTGAGGAACAAGATTATACATCTGTACTTTACTGATGATGCCCTTCTTATCATTTTATCGGAACTCTCCTGGGGGGATATCCTCAATGTAAAGCTCGTATCAAGAAGACTGTACAGTATTATTGGTGATAGTTACCATAGATTACCGAAAAGAGAAGTACTAAAGATTTCGATAAAATATGATAGAAGTCATATAAGATAACCATTTTGTCTTAAGATGGCTTTCCATGATCAGGTAGATGAGGATCTTTCAGACATGAAGTATTATTCCTACACGGTAATAGTTCTGGCGATAATTTTATACATATTTTAAATTTTTTTTTTCAGAAGACCATTAATGTTGAAAGTGTTGGGGAATTGCCTGTTTTATTAAAAGTGTTTGGTGTGCGAGATCTTTATAAATTTAGTGTACGTGTTGATGGTACTCCTGGTGTTTTTGGCATCTTGGGTGACTTTCTACAAGTAGGAACAAAAGTAAATTTTTTGGAAATTTCCAAGTTTACGAAAAAGGACTTTGGGAGCTTCGGAACATTCATTAGAAAACTTCTATTCAGTTGAGGCTCTTTTTATTAAACATATATGTGCTCTTTCGACAAAAACGAAGAATATCTATTCCCTATTATCTCTATCATCCCTCAACACCATTAGATGGTTTGAGATCTTTAAATGCAATAAAACGAAGGTCTTATCAAGTGATTCGTTTTACTAAATTACTTGAAAATAATCCAGGTATGAAGTTTTTGGATATTGGATCATGGAGCATTAGATTTTTAGACAGTGTTTCTAAAGAACACTTTACAGTGTACCGACCATGTAAAATTGAGAGTGGATGTGGTTACAACGAGATTGAGCTTGTTCTACATTTTGGTGGTAACTTCAAGCGTCTTTATCGTATTTTGAGGAATGATCTTAGTGAATTCGAGAATGTAAAAGATGTCACATGTTCTCCAAATTTTGGAGACGAACTAAAATTTGAGCTTAATGTAGATTGCAAGTATTGTCTCAAGAGAAGACATCAAATCAAAAGATTTGTTGAAATAGAACTTTATATGTTCCCTTGCAAAGATTTCTATCTTTAGTATAATTCTTACTTTTGCTGGAAAACTCTCATCTAAGTATATATTTTTTTACTATTTTTTTATTGTATATTGAGATTGTTTTATTTAAATATCATTTAATAGTAAGTTATTTGTTCACGGGAGGAAATAGGTATTTAAAAAAAGATGAGGAAACGTGCTGTTGGTTGTTTTCAAGAATTTTAAATATGTCAAAAATGAAACTTTAAAAATTCCGACTTTTTTTTCATTATCAGAACCCAAAATTATTCATGCTTAAAAATTTTTAAATGAAAAGAATAACCTTAAGAGTGTAGAGACCAATATACTAAAAAACATTTAAGTAACTATATCTTAAGAACAGGACTATAGATTGAGCTAATTTACCGCTTTTTAGAATCAGTACATAAGTTACATATATTGAGATTGAAAAAAGTTTTAATATTTGAAATAATTTCCCGAACTCTCCTGCTCCTCTAATATATATAGGCATTGTAAACATTATATAATTTACTAAAGTAGTTTATTAGTCGAAAAAGTACTTTTTGAAAGATATTTCAACAAAAATTTTAACAACTATATCATTTAAACAACATCTATAGAACTAGTTTTCATTCTGAAAAGAATTTTTGCTTCGCCTAAATTATTATTGTCTTCCTGAAGATGACGAGTCCATGCCATAGCAGATTCCTTGGTGTTTTCCTCAAGAACAGCCATAGCTAGAATAATTTTCCCATCTTCTTGATGAATATTTTTAACTTTTTTAAATTCCCTTTCAATACCATAAACAATATCATCCACGTTATAATAACTATCATTATCCATAACTAATAAATCATCATCTTTACTATACTCTGGATCATCACACGACAAAACAACATACTTTATTTGATGCTCTCTTAAATAAACTAATGAGGGACCATCAACATATAACGTTAGATCTTTATAATCTCTAATTAAGTTAAAAAGAAGTCTTCTTTGAAGAGGACTTTGAGCACTAACTATAAAACTTTCATTCCCGTTTTTGTCAACAGATTTGGCATCCGAAAAATTTGTACCTGCATCACGAGACATCATTTTCAAAGCTAACTCTGCTAATTCTAGTTTATTTAAATTTTTATTATCTATATCTCTTCCATCTAAATATTTATTTGTATGCCGTATTTTTGGATTCCAAAATAACATTCTTTTAGCTTTTTTTGTTGCAAAATTCCATTCACCAAATGTTAAAGCAACAATATCGTGAATCTCCTTATCTGGTTGAACACCTATTAAAATAAATATTAGTTTTGTTAAAAAAATATTTTTATAAAATACCGTTCCATTCCATTTCATCAAGAACTTTAACACAGCAGTGTTGTTGTTGAGGATGGTGTAAAAAAACTTTTTGCATTTTATTTTGTGGAATTAATGGTCCTTTTGGGAAGGAATCAAGAAGAACTTTGTATGTATCGAGATCTTTATGTACATTAAATTCTTTCATATATTTTAGAGCTGTTGTTATAAATTCCACACTTCCACGGGTATTCGTCTTGTTTTTTAAATAAATATCTAAATATATTTTATTATGAGAAACAATGTCATATTCTTACCTAATACAGCATGAAATGTTGTTTTATTCTTATCTTCCTTTGGTATATTTGTAAATTGATCACTCAAATGTGCAATTTCTCTGGATGAAAACTTTTCATTGTGAAAATTAGAATATAAAATAGAAGAACAAATTTTAATATTATTAGGTTTAAGAAATTTAGACAGAAACATAAATTATTGTTTATAATTTTCTAGGAAACTTTATTGTAACAATAAGAAAATTCAATCTTACAAAGAAAACTTTGGAAATATATGAATTTTCAAAATTAAAATGTTAGACATTTCAGTGACAGCTTTATTATCTATTTTACTTTAATAAATGAGATCGAAGATATAATATCTATTTTAAGAAGAATATTTAAAATTAACACATCACGTTCCCCTCTAATTTTCTTTTTGTACAATTGACTTCAACGAATTGATATTGTTTTCCTCTAGATAATAGTTACGGAAAAGTATCATATTTTGACAAATAACTAATCATTTTCACTATTTAAAACTTTTAATATTGAGTAAACAATATTACAACCAATAAACAAGGTAGATTGTCATTCTAAAAATCCATTTTCAGTTAAAATAGCTCTTGCTAACATAACAAGTATTCCTTGTATATTTTTTCCTTCACTTATCGTTGGATAATACTCCAAAAAAATTGGTTCTTCATAAACTGGAACATCAATAGTTCTGTAAATGTTTTTATTCATCCATTGACGTAACTTTTTTATTGAACCACAAGCATCATATCGGTCCCCACCATATGCATTCAAAATAATTTTTGCGCGATCCTTCTTCATAACCTCTAAAAGATCTTTGTTTTGTTTAAATTTTTCCACTGTTGCTTGAGTTATAATTCCTAAACCACTTATTTTTCTCCATTCAATAACGTCTTTATTTGTTTTTTTACACAATTGAAGACATTTTTTAACATACTTCCGATAAAGATATGATCTTTTCATATTAAAAAAAGTTTTTTCCATTTTTTTATTGCATAGTTCCTTTAATTTATAGTGCTGATAAACATGGTCTACTGATGTATATCTACGGCCATTGTATACAAATGGTCTTTTATTGTAGGCTATTGAGTATATATTAGATGAATCGTAGATGACAATTACCTTTCCAGGGGAAATTTCATATTTGACTGCTAAAGGATACGAATGTCCTATTACTTCAATATCATCATTTTCAGTTGCAACATTAGGTTTTGGGTTAGTCGAAAATCTATTAAAGATATTTTCTTTTTCTTCATTTTTTGAGAATGTAAAAGTTTCATCGGAAGATTCTAATTCATTAAAGCTAAATTCTCGGAACATCTGAGAACTAGAATTATCACAAGATCCCTCATCCTTACTATTACTGATATTCACTTCGAAGTCTTTATACAATTTACCAGTAAAATTGGTGTTTCTATTATCGTCAAAGTTTTTTTCACAATATTTAAAAAAGGGCATTTCACTCAATAAATTATCTACAATAAAACTCTGTAAAAAATATTTCAAAAGTCAAGTAATACAATTATATTTGTTAAAGTTTAAAACGAAAAACAATTATTCAATTGTCCATCATACTAGAAGTAGTAAAAAAAGACTAAACAAATTCAGCAACTGACAAATAATTTTTTTTACAATTATATTTAATTTCATCCTCAATAAAATACATTCAGCAAATGCAAAAACTAATATAAAATTTATTTGTACAAGTACTAAGATACAAAAAACATTTTTATCAACGTTTTCGTTTTTTAATAAATTATTTTATCAAACTATGAAATTTTATCTCGACTTTTGACTTCTATTATCGTAGTACATAGTTGAAAACACATATCTATACATACTTATATCATTTTAATCTAGAATGCCGATGTTAAATGTTTTTTTATGTGATAAAATGAATACCAATTTTTTAAAAACACATATATCTCATGTCAATTGGCAAACACTCATTAATATAATTTTTCTCATAATCTTAAAACTATCCTTGTTTACCATGAATTTGGGGAATTGTTTTGTAATGTGGTAATGATAACTTTCCAATTGGAGAAAGTGTGTTAATAGTAGTTTTCATCATCATTACGTCTCTACATCTCATCACGCATTCTGATTTTCACATTTTCTTACTAATAAATAAACAAGTTTTCTAGTATTGATTGTAATTGTATTTCATAAAGTAACACGATTTATTCATTATTATCTACATATATAAAAGAGATTATTTATTCTATACATTAATTACTGTATAAATTATTATATACAAAATTTAAAAAAAATGGCAGATATTTTTAAATCTGCTTTTGATTATCTATCAACACAAACTGAAAGTATTCGAAACACTGTTGCTGGTTCCTCTGCAACGGGAATGCATGGGAAGAATAACCATGAATTAGTTGGAACCTTTGTTGAAGTCGGTGGTCTTAGGCTAGTCATAAGATCTTTACTAGCAGAAGGTAAAATATATTTTCTCTTATTAAAAAATTCATGTTATATATATTTCAGGGGGTTTTGCACTAGTGTTTTCTGCACAAGATTCTCAATCTAATTGGTATGCAGTTAAAAGGCAACTTGCTACAACTAAAGAAGCAGCTGCCAATATTTTGAAAGAAATTCGTTTCCTTCGTCAATTAACATCACATCCAAATATTTTAAATTATGCCAGTGCAGCACAAAATAAAAACAATAATGGTTCTACAGAGTTTCTTCTTTTAACAGAATTATGCTCTGGTGGTTCTGTTGTTGATTTAATGAAAAAGCAGAAAAAATTGTCTCCAGAACAAATAGTCAAGATATTTTATTCTACCTGCAGTGCGATATATCATATGCATTCCCAAACACCTCCTTTAATTCATAGGGATATTAAAGTTGAAAATCTTCTTTTTGACAAGGATGGATTTGTTAAATTATGTGACTTTGGTAGTGCTACAAATAAGCAGTATAATCCCAATGAGGATTGGAGTAGTTTGGAAAGAGGAAAGATAGAAGAAGAGATGGTTCAGAATACTACTCCAATGTATAGGGCTCCAGAAATAATGGAAATGTATTCTAATTATCCTATTGGTGTTTCAATGGATGTTTGGGCTTTAGGATGTGTATTGTATTATTTATGTTTTAATAAACATCCATTCGAAGATAGTTCAAAATTAGCAATAGTTCATGCTAATTATTCATTACCAGCTGAATCGCAATATACAGTGTTTTATTCGCTTATTAAAGCTTGTCTTAAACCTAATCCTTTAGATAGACCTACATCAGATTCACTTAAAGAATCTATTCAAAGTTTAGCTAAATCTATGGGTGTTGACTTGTCTAAACCTGTATCTGGAATAGAAAACTTTACTGAACATGGTGATCCTGTTCCTATGGGTCCTAAACAGGCGGGTATGAATAATGAAACGGTTTCTTCTCAAGGATCAGTTTTAAGTTCATTAAAAGGACAAGGATTAAGTTTATTTAAAAATTTAAAGGAAAAGTCTAAAGATGTCGTTCAGACAGTCCAATCAACTTATGGAAGTAAAGGACCCGACGTCACTTGGATTTCTTCCAAGATTTTGATGGCACCTTTGCCAGAAAATATCCCAGATGCTTTAAAATCGACATTTGATGAGACTTTAAAGTCACATATTTATCAAACAACTCAGGGGAAATTTTTAATTTTATACAACTTAGGAAATAGAACTTTTAAGTGTGATTACAAAGGAAAATCATTTGAAGCACAATTTCCTCCTTCCAACAGTGGTATTGCCCCGTCTTTGAATTATCTTTTTGAATTGTTGACTGATATAAGTAGATATTTATCTCGAGATGAAAAAAGTGTTCTGATACTTGTTGGACCCGAACTTTCGTGTATATTAATGGCTGCTGCGTTAATAATTTTTAACAAAATTTTACCTACAGCCGACGTAAGTAGTATTGTAAGATCGTTGCTTAGAAAAAGAAATAGTGATGATAATGAAAAGAGAATGCCGTTATGTTATATGAGACAACTTGAATATATTCAAACAATTGTAAATTGTGATTCTCAACAACTTCGTTCCCTTATTCATAATCGTCCCATATCTATTGTATCCGTTCATTTTACTTCTATTCCTGTAGCTAATAGAGCTAAAACCGGTTCAAGACCTTTTATTGAAATTTACAGTGGTATAACTAAATTATGGTCAACTTTTAAAGATTATACTTTGTTAAGAGAATACAATTCACTAACTGATTCTTCAATAACAATGGAACTTGAAAATCTTCCTGTTCTTAATGATGTTACCATTGTTGTTAGTCATGCTAGATTCAATAGAATGACAAATAAGACAACAAGTGTTTTTATGTTTAGTTTTGGTTTCTATTCATCTTTTCATGATGTTGGGCAATCTACAATTGAATTTGACATAAAAAATATTGATATTAATAGAAATGCAGAAGTTTTGATTCACCCTGATTTTAAAGCAATACTTGCACTAAAAATTGGCCCAGTTGACAGAGGTTTTAATATTGATAATTCACCAAACTTTTTAACATATGATAAAGCAACATCTTCTATTATGAATATTGTCAAAGATACTCAAGAGAGAGATTATTTGGCTTCAACTTTTATTTCAACAAATAATAACCTTTTACAACAAAAAGTAGAGGAAGCCAATTTATTTGATGAAGATGTATTATCAGAGACCTATACTGCCACTGATAAAAGTTTCTTTGATACACTTTCTTGGGGGAATGATGGAAAACCAAAAACTCCACCTCAAAGGCCGCCACCACCAGCAACCAATAGTTATACTGAGAAACCAAATTTATTTGATGATGCTGAAGTTCATGAACGTCTTGCTGGAATAAGAGTTACAAAGGAAGAGGAAGCAGATGATGCTGATGAATTCAAATTTGATTATGAAAAAAGTCCAACAATCGAAAATAGTAAAGATAATAATGACCAAAAATTAGTATCTGAAAGTTTTGACCTACTCGGATTGGGAAATGAAATATCAAATACCTATAAACCAACAACTATTTCTAATGATGATCCTTTCAATGTTTTTTCAATGACACCACAAACAACTGGAAATAGTATGGCGGTAAATTACGATGCAAATGACTTGTTAAATTTCGATTCACCATTAACCTTTAGTAGAAATGCATCAGCACCAAACCTTGAGAATAAATGTAAAAAAGAGATAGATCCATTTGAAGATTTTCTGGCACAAAGTAGTTTCCCAACAACGGCAATGAATTCAAATGAGTCACTTTCAAAACCAACCTCGAAACCTAATTATAATAGTGCTTTCTTTAATATGTCAACATCACAGAAGACAAATAATGAGAGCAAAAAATCAAAGGCTTCCTGTGCTTTTGATGATTTACTTTCAAGTCAAGGATTTAGTAAACAAAATAGGAATGAAAATAAAACATTAGCAGATATGAAAAAGGAAGAAGAAAAGAAAACAATGGATCCAATTCAATTTAAGGTAAATTTTATTATTATTAATTTTTTATAATGTGTTACAATGATTATAGATTAAAAATTGGACATCTGGTAAGGAACGTAATATAAGAGCTCTACTAGCTTCACTTAATAGTATTTTATGGGAAGGTGCATCAACATACAAGCAACCATCTATGGGTGATTTATTAGACCCAGCACAGGTAAAAAAATGTTACTACAAAGCTTGCCTTGTCGTTCACCCAGACAAACAAACTGGAACATGCAATGAAGAGTTAGCGAAAGCCATTTTCACTGAACTAAATGATGCTTGGTCAGCATTTGAAAATGGTAATTAAATGTAGAAAAAATAATTTTTTTTATTTCTAAAAGTAAACTTTATTCTTTTGCATGAGAAACACATTACCAAGATTTATGTTGATACAAAAAAAATTATGCTTGAATTATTAAAAGATAATTATAGAGATAAATAAAGTAATTTTAATTTTTGATTGTATTTATTTAATGTATATATTTTTTAATGTAACATTTTATTTACGATTATATTCTTAAAAAATTAAGAATAAATTGTGTCATTTATTTCATCTTTTTATTCTTTGAATTCTTTAAATTTATTTTATTCTAAAATTAAAAATATTATTTTTGGAGAGAAAAAAAAACCTTTATATATATGAGAAATATAATGATAAACATTGAGAATGGCGTTTTCTTACAGAATATAATATATTATAAATATATATTTTTTTTTCATGGTTTTCATTTTCCCTTCCTCTACTAGTGCGCAGTGCCTTCCTTTCTTTTCTTAAAACTTCGATTTGCCATTCTCATTCTGAATATATATATTATCAAACCACCCTCTCATTAGTATATGGCCATTACATATTCCTGACTAGGAAAATATGTATACAGAAAATTTTCACTCATTCTATTTATTCCATCAAAAATATAAAAGCGCCTTTCTTTTATATCTATTAGGATGGTTGGAGAGATGAATGAGGAGGAAGAAAATTGAATACCATAGTAGTTTTCTTCCTCCTATCTAAGTCCCTTTATTTTTGTTATGGTAATATGTGACATCAAAAAACGTTTTTAACAAAAATGTTATAACTCTTTGATTATTATACTACCAATCGCATTATACTTTTTAAAGTTACAATAAAGATAAATTATATTTTAAAATATATATTAACTATATGTATCGTATTATTTGGAATTTTTTATTATTTTTTTACACACTTTAAATTTCAAAAAGATAAATTTTTTGAATATAATTTTTTTATTTATAAATATTAGCATGGGTTCTTCTCACCCACTCACTTAGATAAAATGAGACATTTTGTTTATTGGGCATTGAATAAATAAGTATTCAATGAAATGACATGCCTTTAACAAGTTTATTCAAAGGGGATCTGATAAGATGAGGATTGTGATGAAGATATATTTAAGATGATATGAATAAACGAGTATTGAAAAGGAATTAAATGTTTTTTATGATAAGTATAAATTTTAAAGTTAATCTTTTCTTACTTCTCACACTTCACCACATTTTTCTAATTTTTTTTCTGAAAAATATTATTAACTAAGGGGTTATTCTACGCTACCTTATCTAGTAATAACATTTGTTTTCATTGTGGTATTTATTTGTAGACTTTTTAATGAATTATATATTTATGTTTTTAAAAAGACTTTTTTCATCTACAAATATTGTTTTATTTTATTACATATTCATATACTTTTTTTTCTCTTTACATTTCAATTCTTTGACATACTATTATTTTGTTAGTAATTTCAATACAAAGGTAATTTAATTATTATCATCTGCTCATCTATCAAAAGAACTAATCTTTCTACTATTTTGTTGTGCTAATATTATATTTTTATTAAACTTTATACTTTTTGTTTAAATAGTTTTAGTAGAAGCATTAAGCAAAAACATATTTCCTATAGTTCTTTTTTTTGATTATCTTTTTAATCCTCTGATATAAATATAAAATATTTTTTTTAATTAAAGTATTTTTAAAGGTATTATTTATATACGCTTTTTTTAAATTTGAAAGAATATTATTATTAACCTTAGTTATGTTTTCTTTTTATTTAAACATTTATTAGATAAAATATTTATTTTTAACTTGCCTTAGTATGGAAATATATATTTATATACATTTTTACATGCTTTTAAAAAATTGATAATAGACATATCAAGAATGAGAATATATATATAAAAGTATTGGTGGATGGCTAATATTTGTTATAATAAAAAGAGACATATATTTATATTTTAAAACATTATAGTCAAAGAAATATATTTTATGTAGATGAATGTGCATCTTGAAGATGGCATTCTAAATTTGGTGAAGAAAAGAGGAGGAAATGAAAGATGATTAAGAGATAATCATTTTTAGAAATGTTGAATAATATAATTTATTTGTTTTTTTTTTTGAATAGGTATTTATATATAAATATAAAATATTCTATAATTTTAAAAAAAAAAGTAAAAAGGTTTTAACAAATATAAAATTATTGCACCTTAATTTGATGAACATTTAATAAATAACCACATATCTTCTATAATATGAGTGACTAAAAAATATTTTCTTCTAATATATGACATGTAGTTAAGTTATTAGAAAAACTAAGTAAATTTAGGAGATTGCTAATGCATGAGTCTGATTTCAATTTCCCATTAACTAATTATTTTCTTTAACGTATTTTGGTTTTTTCTACACATAAGAAATTCCTTTCACATGTAATATTTTATAGCAAAAAAACTATATTATACTTTAAAAGAAAAAAAGGAATTGAAATTCTTATAACTTTTAACTTTAAAGCAAATTACTTAAAAAATTTATATTTTTCTAATTATGTTTTAAAATCACTACTTTTTTTTTATTTACCATTTCTTTTCGATAGAATTTTCTATAATATATTCTATTTTACTCTTATCATTTTCTCATAAAAATATTATATCTGATCACTTTATAAATTTTATTACAGTAATTGTTTCTCCTTATACTTATATATAATGTTAAGACTACATGTTTATAGATATTTTTATTTATAAATTTCGACCAAGAAATTATATTTACAACTCTTTTGATTGTTAACGAATGTTTTATATTTTTTAAACTATTATTTTTTTTGTTGTATAATAATTGTCACTACAAAATACACTTCATCAATTGACTATAACATTTAAAAAATAATTAGATAGAAAAAAATTGTATATAATGGTATAAATCTATTTGATATTAAAAGATAAAAAAAAATATGGTTAAAAATTAAAAACTATTTATTTCTATTTTACTTTTTATTAAATTTCCACTCCAGAATTCTTTAAATAGAAAATTACCAAGTAGTAAATAACAATGTTTTTTTAAGAGGTAGCAAAAATTTCTAGCTAAAAAGTGATCATATACCTTTTTTTTTTACTTTTAGTATATTAAGGAAAGGAATATTCTCTTTATTATATTATTTAACAACATATTGTCAATCTTTTATTTTTTCTCACTAATTTTATATAACTGAAATTATCTTTATATGTATCTATAAAGATTAATATTTCTATCAATTTATTATCATTATATGATATATTATTACGTCATTCTCAAAAGTTCTTTCTAATTTTTGTGATGCTTTATATTTCTTATCTTCATAATCTTGTTTAAAATAAAAGCGTATTCCTAATTAACTTTATGATAGAACTTCTTTTTGATTGTTCTCTCTCTTTTGTTAAATTTTGGAAATTAAAAAAAGAAATCTTTTTATCAGAAACTATTTTAAGAATTTTACGTCATTCTATTTTTAAAAATTAACTTAATTAGAAAAACCAAATTCAATAGTTATTCTGTAAAGTTTAAGTAATAGTAGTGTAAAACAGTTGATATATTAAGCTAATCTTTTTTGGGAAACTTTTATTAAATGACTCACATTTTATTTTATTATTTTCAGTTTCTTTTTACAAAAGCATACAAAGTGGTGGGAGTTATTATATTTAACAAGAATACCTAAAAAATTTGTTGGTAGTAATAACATTTCTATCATTAATTAACATTTTTCTTCACTATTCTCTTTTAATTCATTATATTCTTTTGCTGACTATTCAAAATTACTCCTATTTTTTTGACATACTCACAAATTTTCCTCTTACTTATAAAATTTATAAAATGTCTTATTTTATTAATTTTAATTTATTCTTTATTTTTTTGTTTTGGTTTTTTTCCTCCTTAACACTCTTAATATATTTTTACATAGTATTACTACAAAAAAAAGAAAAAAGTATTTTTTTACATTTTGCATAGTAATGATATAATCTAACTTTCTATTTACTTCTTACTTATTTATTATAAAATATGTGATTTTTTATCAACCAACGGTTAAATCAAAAATTATGTATGATCTGATAAAGCATATATCTAACTTAATTTAATTAATTTCTCCTACACCAATTTATACACACAAAGTTTAAAGTTTGAATGTCATTAACAAAATACTTGATAGGTCTAATGAATGAGGCTTTTGAAAGAAAATAGTTTTTTACTAAATAATAATATAAATTTATACATATATATTTATATATTACCAGTAAAATTATTTAAATTAAAATTGTACAAACTCCAGTATTGATTTTGGTATTAAACTTTTTAGTATGCACATAAAATATTACTAAAATAATACTTTTTTCCATATTTTTTAATAGCTTGTTTGGCTTTTTTACAAAAAAAGTATCAAAACTATTTTTTATTCTAACTTTTTGTTTAAGTGTCCTTTAAGCTATCAAAATTTTGATGCTTTAATTAATTCAATGAATATATTAGACATATTTTTGTATATAAAATTTAATTTCTAATAAAACAAAATATGTGAAGTTGAGGTAGATGCTGGAAATTAAAAATAAATAATGAGATAAATTATTAGAAAATAAATATTGTTTTATGATTTTTTTTTCTTTTACATAATTCTGATTTATTGCATCAATTAGCTATGAAAAGCAATTTATTTCAAATATAAAGCATATATAAGCCACCATTTGGTGTTACTTTCTTTCATGATTTCTATTTCCTATACACTTTCCTCTATATTTTATTTATGGAACATAAATGCTAAAAATAACATATTATCATTTTATATTATCAATTTGCGAACCGATGTAGCAACATATAAAAATATATATAAGTATTTAGCTAGTTATTCAAGAAACCGTTATAATATAAAAATTTTAATACTTATTCCTTTTTAAAGATTATTATTTTTAATGTTTTTATTACTATCATTGTACAGTTTTTAAAGGTCCCTTAACTTTAATACATCTATCTTTTCAATTTTTATATATTTTCCAAATAAAAGTAATGTTGAAATCTTTTATGACTTCTATTTATTATTCATAAAACATTAATTTTTTGCTTTTATAAACTTTTCTTACTTTAACCTGCCCTTTTTACCTTTTCTTATTCCTCCAATAATATCATATTTATTTATTCAACAAATGTCACTATATTATGTAATCAAAATGTCTTATTATTATTTCTTTATCTCTGTAAATATTTCTGAAAATTGGTAATAATAATAATAATTTTTTTCTCCTAAAATGGATATTGACAAATTGAGACATGGAAAATGTTAGCTAGAGAAAGTAAACAATTTATACTTGAGATTCCTTTTTGTTAACTTTTAAAAATTTTAAATTTTATCAGATGAATTTTACATATTTATTCAATTTGATAGACTTTTTATTTTATATTTATCCTTCATATATTTCAAATTATTTCTTACATATAATACTAATAAAAGGTAGAATAAAAAAAACTTTTGGTTGTAGTAAAAATTTATTATTAATAATAAAATATGTATATATTTATTTTTAATGCTTGGTAAAATTCAATAGAGAGAAAATGGTTGTGATATATACTTTATAAGAAATAGAGTGTATATTTTATTTATTTTGTTAAATATTTTTATTTAAAAACAGGATAAACTTTTTTAATTACATTTTATACCTTTAATTCACATCTCCATGTATGTTTATATCTTGGAATGAAAATGATTGTTATTATAATTTTTTACTAACACTATCATATAGGATATTTTCATTATGATGAGGTGAAACGTCATAGTTTCTATCCTAGGACAGAAGTAATGATTCACGTTATTTTATTTTTTTTAATTTTTTTCTAAATGTCAATTAAAAATAAAAAGAATCCCAACAGTATTATTTCTATTTATATATTAATGTCAGGAAGAAGCTTACTAATAATTGTATAATTTTTTTTAATTAATCATCTTGTTACATTATAATTACATTGACAAGATACCAAAGTCTTATCTCTCCTCTTCTTCCTAATCTTATCATTATACATACACATATATAAACATTGATAAATTATGTCCTTTTTTCATCTACTTTACCAGTAACCATGTATATTTTATAATACATAACAAGACGATGATACTTTTTAATGATAGAATGATGAAATAATAATATTTAACGTAAAATATTTTCATTTTATTTTCCTTTCAAATTTAACAGAATTATTTTTTTATATCTCACTAGAAATTACTAATAATCTTTTTAACAAATAATTTTTTTTCAGTTCTCTTAAATATAATAAACCAAACACCATTATATTTTACCTCTAAATTTCTTAATTACTACCTTGAAGGAAATAAAAAAGAATACCTATATAATTATCAAAACTTTATTTATTTATACACACAACTATTAGATTAATTCAATTTATAAATTATATTATCCTGAAGGCAAAATTCTTTTAACATATAAGAAAAAGAAATTTAAAAATATTACCATAATAATTTGCAGGTCCTCCTTTAAACGGTTATGATTTTGCAATATTTCTATATCACCAATAGGAGGCAAAAAAATACTAAATATTTATAAAATTTTAATTTTTTCTCTCAAATTATATATTGAAGAACAATAGAAAAAATTAATTTTTTAGTATTTATTATTTACAAAAAAAAAGAAGAAGAATAACTGCATATTGTACTTTTGAGTTTAGAGAAAATATTACATTTTATTATTATAAAATTTTTTTCCAACAAATATATATCGAATAGGAATATATTTGATATTAGTTGTATTTCTAGTAGATAAAATTTTACAACTTTTTAATTATCTTTTCAAGAATGGCTAAAGAATATCAATTTAATTGGAAACCTAATATACCACAAAGTTTTATAGATGGTTGCATTTTTGATAGGTATGATGATGAGTCAACTTTCTTAGACTTAAATGCAAATGTTAAAATTGACGAGTATGGTTTTTATTTATCATGGATAGTTGATGGAAAAGATACCAATTTAATAGATTTAGTTAATATTTGGGAAAGTAGACCTGTAACAGGCCCACCAAAAGATGGGAGAATTCTGTTTGAATTGGAACAACGTGGTTCTAGAGAAACATTAGAAGAGAGGACTGTCTGGATAACATATGGTCAGGATCTAGTTAATATTAATTCTTTTTATATAGTTGCTCAAGATATTAGTACAGCTAAAATATGGAGAAATGGTATTAATGAGATATTAAAGAACTTAAAGATAAGACATGTCTGTCCAACCACAAATTTAATGAAACACTGGAGATTTCTATGTTTAGGATTAAATGATAGAAGAAAGATACCTATAAAAAACATTGTTAAAACATTTTCTAGTGGTAAACCGGAAAGAATGGTTCTTAAATGCTTAAGTGATCTTGGTTTAGCTGGTGATAAGGTAAGCAACCAAAATTAGTAGATATTTTTTTATTTAGTTTGCACTTACTATTATTATAAATTTATTTTTTATTAAAAATAGAGTGATGTACTGTTATTGTAATTTTATTTTAACATAAGATAAAAAAAAACGCATCTATCTATTACCCTTCTATAAATAATAAAATATCCTTAAACAAATTTGACAAATAATTTTAAACATAAAAGAGTTTAATTTATGCATGGATTATTTAGTATACACCAGTTAAAGTAATAAGGAAATCATGGACTAAAAATTTGAAAAGTTTCTACAAATGTAGATCGAAAAAATATCATAAAAAAAAGGTGTGGTGATTGTATTTGTCTTGCATGTCTTATATAATTTGTTATATGTTTTTGCTTAATTTTTATTTTTTTATTTTTTGCTTTTTGTTTGTTCTTTCTTTTTTTTTTTGTTAAAATAATATATCTAATTATGAATTTTTTTTCCATTTTACAGGAACGGGAAGAATTAGATGTAGAACTTTTTACATTCGAAAAGTTTTTACGTCTATATCATAAAATATGTCCAAGAACTGAAGTACAAGAATTATTTGTCAAATTGTAAGTTTTTAATTATTAATGCTATTAAATTTAATTTTTATAGGAGTGGCCAGAAAGAATATTTAACAAGGGATAAATTAATTGCATTTTTAAATGATGAACAAAGAGATCCAAGATTAAATGAAATTTTATTTCCTCATTTCACTGTTAATACTGCACAAGCATTAATTGCCAAATTTGAAACTGATGAGAATTACATTAATAATGGCAAAATGAGTGGTGATGCATTTTTACGATTTTTGATGTCTGATGAGAATTCACCAATATTTCTTGATAGAACTGAAATGTATCAAGATATGGATCAACCATTATCACATTATTATATTAATTCATCTCATAATACTTATTTAGTTGGTAGACAATATGGTGGTAAAAGTTCAACAGAAATTTATCGTACAGTTCTTTTGTCTGGGTGTCGTTGCGTGGAGTTAGATTGTTGGGATGGAACCGGTGAAAATAAAGGTGAACCTATTATTACACATGGTAAAGCTATGTGTACAGATGTCTTTTTTAAGGATGTTCTTTATCAAATTCGTGACACTGCCTTTGCTAGATCTGATTTTCCAGTTATCTTGTCATTCGAAAATCACTGTTCAAAGTCTAATCAACAAAAAATGGCAAAATATTGTATGGAGATATTTGGTGATATGTTATTATCAAAACCTTTACCTGATTTTCCTCTTGAACCAGGCGTTCCATTACCACCACCGTCCAGATTAAAAAGAAAAATTTTAATCAAAAATAAAAGGTTAAAACCAGAGGTTGAAAAAGTTCAAATGGAACAATTTTTGAGAGAAGGAAAATTAGATGAAGATGATGAGATAACGGAAAATCCTGATGTTGTTAGTGAAGATGCCACATTACAACGTAAGTTTTGAAATATATTTTTTATTTTTTCTTTTTCTTGCTTTTTCAATTTGCGTTTGATTTTTCATCCAAACGTAGCACTCTTTTACACATCCTCTTTTCAAAAATCCCTTTTTTTTTACCAATGTTATATAAACAGCATGGTTTTTAATTGATAGAAAACATAATTTTTTTCAGTTCAAAGAAATTTTTTTTATCTATATATTTACTTTTAAAAATTAGGGAATTTAAAATAGAAAAAATTATCATACTTTTAATCAACTACTACTACCCTATATTTCAAATAAAACAAAAAGAAAAATGTAGTATTATTCTATATATTTTAATATTTTAAACAAATATAGTAATATAATTAAAATGTAGATACATCAAATTATTATAGTATAATAGCGCTAGTTACTAATTATATTTCAAAATTTATTTAGAATTTATTATAATTATATATTTTTATAAAATACTTATTATCTTTAACTTATTTCCAAAATTAAAAATTATTTTTCGTACCTTTGATCTTCAGGAACAACCACAACAACAACTTATCCTACCACAATGACAAGCTGTGGCTCCAGTTTAAGTGTAACATCTGATAATGCATCCATCCTTTCCTTAATATCATCCTCTTCCGCGACAGCTGGAGGAAGTATTGTTTCACAACTCTCCTTTCGTCGCCATCATCATTACCACAATTATTTATCACGTGGAAAAGATGCCTTTGAAAGGAATTCCTCCTTTCGTATTCCTTCAAGTGCTTATAATACTTCTTCTGGTAGTACGATTTCAAGTAGAAATATTACAAGTATGCGTCTCAGTTTTAGGAATAAAAGTCCTAATAAATCCGGTAGTGGTACCAATACCGGGAGCATGGATGGCTTTTATTCTTCTCGATTAGGTGAGGTCATATGTTTTGTCATTTTTTTTAATTTCATAGTAAAAAACAAAGCTATCTTTATGTTAATATAAATATCTTTTATTTTTATTTATCTTCTATTACTTTCTAAGTTCGTTCTAAGGTCTATATTTATTTTGCCTACTATCTATGCTTATTTAGTGACGTTTCAAAATTCGTACTTTATGTCTATCAACTTTAATTTTATCTTTCTTATTTTTTCAATCTTCACTATTTTTGTTTCTTTTTTTCAATAAAAAATAATATAAAAACTATTATATTTTGCTACACTAACATCCTATTTTTGGGTAAATATTTTGAAAAATTCAAATAAATATTTTTCCCTTAAATTTTTTTTATAATAAGTTAACTATAAAAATGTCGTTTTTGACTATTTTGTGAATTGCTTATAGCTGGTAATCACCAAATTCATTCAGTTTCTGAGAATGCTTCACGTCGTCAATCTACCTTCAATACTTGTATGTTTAATGTCTCTGACAACAGTCTGGCTTCTAACAGTGAATATACCTCTTCAAAAGATTATTTTACATCTATCTTCTCCAAAAGTCCAGGTAATCTAATGGGTAAGACAATATTTCTTAATTATACACAAACTATATTATGTCACAGTACATCACGTCTTTTTTTCTGATTACCAGAAATATCTTTGGATATAGTTTTGTAGAGATGTCAAAAATTGTACTCTATCTGTGTAATATTAAGATGTACTATTTATACAAATAACAAATGGTATCGTATCAGATAAAATAATTTTGGGGAAGGTATATTTTTTTGTTATATCCATATGCACATAAATTTGTTAAATCAATTAGTTATTTATAAATAACATAAAGTAAAACTGTAATTTTTTATATATGCAACAAATGTCTTTTTGGACGTAGAGGCTTTATATATTATATGTCATTTTTATATCGCTTGTCTTCTAAGCTTTTTGAAATTTTTTTTTTTTTTTTTTTCTACAACATATTTCACAAAAAAACACCATTAAAACGTAATTTTTTTAGGCTTAGATGGAAAAGAACAAGATGAGGCACATCCAGAGTTAAAACAAGTTAATTTTATCAGTAAATTGAAACCATTGGGTTTTAAAAAGGTACAGGTAAGTAAAAAAAAATAAAATAGTATAGATAGTTTTATAAGAAATGAACATAAAATGTTCTGATTATAAATTAATATCATATATCTATCTAGATAGAGCCTGAGATAGAAGAAAAAAGTACTTCCATTAGTACAGTACCATCGTTAATTGTAACGAATCACGATTCCTCAAACAAATTAACAGCTCACCTAGAAACTCCACCACTTGTTAGGGAAAAAAGAAGTTTTAAACTGAAAGGGCATATAGAAAGTAGTGCTACAAGTATCTCAAATGCCCTTCTAGAATTCAAACCAAGAAGGCCATCTATTAAAACTTCTAAACTCTCTTTAAAGGTTTTTAAAATTAATTTTTATTTTATATATATGATGTTTGATTATATATTTATCTTGAGTGATTATAATATCCCTTTATTACATGATATGATCTATACTTCTACTTTTCCTAGCATGTTATTGATGGTCTTTTAAGCATAAAGTAATATATAAATTTATTACTATACATATTTATATGTGTTCATATAATATATTTTTAAGTTATAGTGCTTAAAAAGTTATTTACTTTAAAAAGACACATTTTTTATCCCCCAATTTGTTAGTGTGCATCTTATGTAGTAAATTGAAACACCTATTACTTTTTATTTAATTTTTAAACTATATTTAATTGTCTTTTCTTTTTTCAGCCAATTTTAACTAAAGAAGAGGAAGAAAGAATTATTGCCGAATACCATTACACTGGAGCTACAACAAATATCCATCCACTTTTGTCTTCACTTGTAAACTATACTCATCCGGTAAAATTTTCTGGTTTTGATGTTGCCGAACAAAATAATTTAAATTTCCATATGTCTTCATATTCAGAATCTACTGGTTTAACTTATTTAAAACAAAATGCTCCTGAATTTGTTAATTATAATAAAAGACAACTTTCTCGAATATATCCTAAAGGTGCTAGAGTAGATTCTTCAAACTTTTTACCTCAAATATTTTGGAATGCTGGTTGTCATATGGTTAGTTTAAATTTCCAAACACCTGATGTTCCTATGCAACTAAATCAAGGAAAATTTGAGTATAATGGTAATTGTGGGTATTTATTAAAACCTGATTTTATGAGAAGACCTGACAAAACTTTTGATCCCTTCTCTGAGTCACCTGTCGATGGTATTATTGCTGCAACTTGTTCTGTACGTATTATTTCTGGACAATTTATTTGTGATAAAAAAATTGGTACATATGTTGAAGTTGAGATGTATGGTTTACCTACTGATACGATAAGAAAAGAACATAAAACAAAAACTATACCTACTAATGGTTTAAATCCAATATATAATGAAGATCCATTTGTTTTTAGAAAAGTTATTTTACCAGATCTAGCAGTATTAAGATTTGCTGTTTATGATGAAAATGGAAAACAACTGGGACAAAGAATTTTGCCATTAGATGGTCTTCAGGCTGGATATAGACATATTTCTTTAAGAACAGAAACAAATATGGCAACAGTTTTACCAACATTATTTGTACATATTGTTATTAAGACATATGTACCTGATGAACATTCTGGACTTGTAGATATTTTAGCTGATCCAAGAGCATTTTACAAACCTAGTAAACAAGAAGTTTTAAGAAAGTTAGTTGATGATGATATTGATGGTGAACAAATGGGTAATGGACAAGGAAATGCTAAATTAGAAAATGGTCCTTCAGTTGATCGTTCATTAGGTCACTCCTCTATTCATGATAAAACAACTCCAAGTACACCAATGAGTGGTGTATCTAAAAATATTAATAATGGAAATAATAGTTCGTCAATTGATAATGGTAAAACTAGTCAACCTAACTCTTCAAGATCAGCTCCAGAAACCTCTGATAATAAATTCAAAATAAAAACTATCGATGTAGAGGAGATTAAAAAAGATAAGGTATTTGTTAAATTAATGAAAAAACAACAAAAAGATGTAGAAGAATTAAAGAAGAAGCATGGAAAACAAAGAGATTCCATACAGAAACAGCAACAAACAAATGTTGATAAATTGATACATGGTGGTAATAGGATGTCGAAAAAGAAGAGAGAAAGTGAAAAACGATCTGGTCCATTTACTTCACGTGATTCATTATCTTCTAGATCAACAGAAGGAGGATTATCCCCAGAAGAGTTAAATTCAGTTAAGATGAAAAGTTTAGTATCAAATCAAACAGATGAATGGTCAAGTTTGTTACATAAACAAGCAATTGAAGAGTACGATCAAAAGAAAGGACATATTAAGCAAGAATATGAAACATTGAAAATTTTATTGTTAGAAGCACAAAAGCATCAAATGGCATTACTAAAAAATAATCTTGACAATGAACATAAAGAATTGAAACAACAACAAACGAAAAAATCAATGGATGATATAAAATCTATTCAACAGGATAAAAATACCAAAAATAAAGCTGAAAGAGATAGGAGAATAAAAGAGCTGAATGAGAAGAATGTCAAAGTATTTGTAGAGGAAAGAAAACGCCTCGCGATGAAAGCACAAAACTATGAAGAGCAACTACAAATGCGCCATCAAAATCAACTTGAAGTCTTAGAAAAAGAATTATGCAAAGCATTAGAAAGTGAAAAAATGAGTCATCAGGAAACATTGCTTTCTATTAGGCCTCAATCTATTGTTTAAAAGAAAAGTATTTTTTGAATAATATTTTAGTTACTATAACTCAATTTTTATTATTGCTACAAAAATTTTAGTGGATATTCTTATTTCATTTATGCATTAATAATATGAAAAGAAAAACGGGATTTTTTCTATATAATTAGCAATCGTGATGTTTGACAGTTTTTAAAGTTATTCACCATTGTAAATCAGTTATAAGATTTATTATATAGTTTTACTTATATTGCCATTTTTATTCATTCCAATATATGTAAAAAAATTTTCCTTTACATTATTTTTTTTAACAAGATTCCTTTTTTTTTAATAAAAAATTACTAATTTTTGGTATTGTTTTATTCAAACGATGATTTTATAATACAGTATATTTACAATTTAAAAAAATACAATAGAAAAAAAACTATACATTTCCACCTCAAAGCAATGGTGGATCAATAATGACATTCTGTGTACAATCACGCTGCTTACAGATACCAATTATTCGATCTGCAAGCTCAAACATGTTGTTACGTAATGTAATGATAATAAATTGAGCATTTTTTGTTTGTTGTTTTACAAAATGAGATAATATTGTTACATTCTTAAAGTCTAAAGCAGCATCTATCTCATCCATGACATATAAAGGCGTTGGTCGATAACGATGAAGCGCAAATACCAAAGCAAGTGACGATAACGTTTTTTCACCACCTGATAATCTTGACATATCACGCCAAGTTTTGAAGGGTGGCCTAACGCAAAAACGTATCCCCTTTTCAAATGGATCCATTGAATTTACCAATTCTAAATTAGCATCTCCACCTAATGTTAACATCTGGTAAATGAGCTTTAGATGTCTAAGGATATGTGTGTATCCATTTAAAAATTCAATTAATCTTTTCTTCTTTAAAGTATCAAGGAACGCTGTATATTGACTTAGTTTACTGTCCATACGTTGTAAAACAGCATTTTCTTTCTCATACTTCTCCAAAATTTCCTTGAATTCATCCAATATACGAAGACGAATTTTTTTCGTTTGTTTAAGTCGAACATCTACTATTTTAGATTTCATCTCCAGTTCGGAAATATCCATATTTTCAATTTCTTCGCGCGTGTATTCTTGAAGTTTTCCGGACAACATACATTCACTAAGTCCCTCAATCTGTCCACCGATAACTGTCATATCGCCAGCACCACGGTTTTCTGGAGTTGTTTTATCAGCAATCTCAAAAAGAAAATCTGAAGTCACCGCTTTAATGCTCTCAACGTTCAATATATTAGTCATCGACGTAATATCAGTTGTTTTCAACTCTTTAATTTTTTTCTTAATACTTTTGATTGAATGCTCCAGCTGACTATACTCTCCTTCCTTAACATCCCTTGCATTGCATAATTCATTGAATTGTCTTGTCAATTCAATTTGCTCATCATTAAGTTCTTTAGTATGCCCTGATGCGTCTTTATAAGCATTTTTCGCAGCTTCCTCAGCTTCAATATTCTCTTCAATTTCTTTTTCTATCCTAAATGTAGTTTTGAAACTTTGATCAATATACTCTTTATTCTTTTTAATCAATTCTTCAAGCTCTATTATTTCATTTTGAATATTACTAATATTCTTCTCACATTTTTTTGCATTTAAGGCAGCTGTACTTTTTTTGTTCTTTTCAGCTTTTATGGCTTTTTCATTTTGAGCTTTTTTGTTCTTTGCCTCTTTTAATGGTACTTCATGGACACCAACTATCCTGTCATACAACCCATCTCTTTCGTTGCAAATTTCAGTCACAGCAACTCTAGCTTTAGCAGTCCGGGCTTGGCATTCTTCATAGGACCGTTGGAGTTTCTCAATTTGATCAACTAACGCTGCTATTTCTTCTTCATTTGACTCCCTTTGTGAAAGCTCAAGGACTTTTTCAGATTCCTGTTTCTTCAACTGAGAAAGAGTTTTCTGCTTATAATCAATTTCAGGCCCTTGCTTCGCCATTTTAGTTTCTAGAAGTTGTATCTCCTTTTTTAATGCATTTATTTGAGGTTTTAGCCGGCCAATTTCACTTCGAACTTCATTTAGTCGATTGAATTTAATTTCATATTCCTGCGCTACTTCATCATACTCTCTATCTTCTTGCTGAGTTGAACCGGCAGCTTTAGCAGTTCTTCCCATTTTACCACCTTCAGGTTTATTTCCACCACCGGTCATGACACCAGAAGCTTCTACAATTTCACCTTTAAGTGAAACAACCTTCCATCTCTTTTCACCTTCCAAGCCTACTTTCTTGGCTGTGTCAATATCTTTACAAACAAGAGTGTCACGTAATGCAAAGTAAAATGCACAACGAAGGTCCTTATCCTCACATTCAACCAGATCAAATAGACGCTGTGAATCCTTAGGTACTTTAATGGGACCAATCTGATTTGAAAATCTCTTCACTTGTTCAGACAAAACAAGCATAGAAGCACGGCCACCTTTTGTTTCTTTTAAATATTTTATACATGCCTGGGCTGTTTCTGTAGTGTCGACAACTATGAAATCAAGTTGACCACGGCAGGCGGCTGTGATAGCATAATCATACTTCAAGTCAATACCTCCTAAGTCACCTAGTCTTCCGTATATTCCTTCGACTTTTTTAAGATGCTTGAAAGTCATTATGGACTCAACAACTTTATCTTGACTTTGCTGACCCTGTCTCCGTTCCTCCATTTCGTCCTTTTTCATCTTTAAATTCTTTACAATCGGATCAAGTTTATCATCCTCAGCTTCGAGTTTTTCAACGGTCTTTTCTTTATCCCTAAGTTCATCTTTGTATCTAGGTAAAAGATCGGCACATTCAGAGGATGACTTTTGGAGTTTGTCGAGTTCGCTTTCTGTTGTCGTGATTGAATTTCTAATATGCATCAATTCTTCTTCCCCCGCTTTACTTACGCTAATGAGATTTGAATGGTCTTGGCGAACTAAAGCTAACTGGTTACAAACTTCACTTTCTTTTTGTTTAAGTTCATTCACGATAGACTCTGGTTCCTTCAGTCTTTCGACGAATTCAGCAGATACTTTTTCAAACTCCTTAAGACTTTCATCAACAGCTACAGACTTTTCTTCTATAACTTTTTCACACTCCTCAAGTTCCTCTTGTAATTCAAGAATCCTTTTATCACTGCGTTCTGGCGCCCCTAGAAGCTCTGATAACTTCTTCTCCTCTTTTTTTAATGCTTTACTTGAATCCGTAATTTTCGACTCATACCTACGGATATCTACTTCAGATTTTTCCAATTTCTCCTTTTCCCCACTTAGTTTATTCTTTAACTTGTCTCCTTTACTTCTTATCGCGTCAACGTTATCTTGTAAAGCCTTTAACTTTTCTTTCTCAGAAACTTGTGATTTTTCTATTTCTTTGAGCTTTGCTTCACATTCTTTTGCTTCCTTATCAAGTCTATCTCTTTCTTGTTTCACTTCATCTCTGCGGTCAGAGTATTTACATATTTCCACCTGATGTTTAATGTTTGCGAAGAAGGATTGTGCGTTTTGTGCTTTGACATAACAAATACATTCTGCAGCGTCCTCTGCAAGTTTGTCTTTTTCTTCTTCTATTCTCTGGAATCTTCCCATGAAAAGATTTTTCTTGACATTTAATTTCTCTATCCCATCAACTAATTTTTCAATAGGCTCTTTATATCTATTTGATCCAATTATATCTTCAAGGTACTCTAACATTCCTGTCTCTCCTTCTTTTTTTCCTTTTGGGGGCATTAAAGCTAGTAATTCAACCTCTCCTTGAAGAATTAGGAACCTATTGTGTTCGAGATCAATTCCCTCTCTTTTCAACAACGTTTTGATGTCGCTATATTGCTTTGTTCTACCGTTATAACAATACTTGCTAGAATTGTCCTGATAAGCATACCTTCCAATACTAAAACTGCTATTCGGTACAGTTCTATAATTAACTTCATCCTAGAAAGAAGAAATAATGGGAACACTAAGTTACAGTAACTTACGATATCGTAGATTTTGACAAAGTTTATCTGGACATAGCAGTAGTCTATATTCTCTTTTCCATTTGAACTATGAATTAAAGAACTAAGTTTCTTAGACCGAATGCTAGATGCACGAAATCCAAAGACAAAGAGTAGAGAATCAATTACATTAGATTTCCCCGAACCATTTGGGCCAATAATAGCAGAAAAATTCTAGAAAATAACGCAAATAAGTACTGACTTAAGATAGTAAAACTTACTTTATGTAGTGGACCAATAGTCTGTTTACCATAGTAACTTTTAAAATTTTCCACATCAATAGATGAAATGATCAATCTTTGTCCGGTTCCATCGACACGCATACACGGCTCAGGTGGCGGAGGTATAACCATATTTAAGAGATCATCATTTTCGTTACTTATGTCAAATGACATATTAGGATTCCTTTCCGCAACATTCTCTCGCGCAACGGGTTCCGATGTATCCATTGCTTCGTCAGAACTCTCGTCAGTTGTATTATGGTCAACATCCATGGCATCGTCATCAGGTAATTTAACCATTTTTTGTTGTGAAAATTTAAATCACTAGCATACAAATGTGCAAAGCTGTAAAGAATAAATTTAATATAAATTGAATAAACACCAAAAATTTAAATATTTAAATCTCTGGTTAATCAAATGTGCAAAGCTACAGAGAACAAATTAAACAAAAAAATGGATTAACGATGGAAATTTCTATATTTTTCTGTCTATAATGCGTGCACAGAATTTTGGCGCGTAATGACATTAACTAGCCAGCGACATAAATTTATATACATTATACCACGCAAACTTTTGTGGTACAAAACAATCGTTGCAAAAGCAAGTTTTTACTAGTATGTTATTACATTGTAAAGTAATCATCAGAGAGACTGTCAACTACGTCATTTGTACTGTGTATTTTGGATGATGGCCTTTTTCATAGGATGCGTTTATCTGATCGGCTGATCTATTGTATTATAGTTATCTCAATTTTTGAAACACCTAACACTATCATACATATTTTATCATTTTTCCACTAGAAACATAAAAGTAGTAAAAAGAAATGATTATTCTCGTCACATGGGTCATATGGTGAATTAATTGTAGTAGAAAGAGCAATAATTATTAAATGCCTTATCTAAAGTTATGTCGTTTTTTGATAAGAGTGATAAAAATTCTATTTTTAGTCTTGTTATTTTATCATAATTCTATTTTAGGAGATTATTAAGTCATTCATTTTTGTACTATAACACAAAAAGTTTGTCTACACTTACTATCATATTTTATATTTGTTTTTTATTTTATTAAATATTTTAAAATTATTCTCTAAAATAAAGTTTTTATTCTATATTATTGAGTAGAATGACAACGATATCAGATTTAATAAAACTGTTGCCAGAGGTAAGAGAAGGCGTTGATACTTACATGAAGAATGATGAGAATTTTAAAAATGTGGAAAACGCCGAGATGCATGCAATAGTTAAAACATGTAATAACTTGTTAACAGATGAAAAGCGGAAAGATTCAATAACTTTCAGGGAAGAGGTTATGTCATTATTAGTGGCAACAAAGTGGGAATTATTTCAATTAAAGGTTTCTTTTTCTGAATTTCTATGCAATGTAGTTTTACAATATTTTAGGATCCTTCAATAAATAAAGATGAATTTGAAGAAGTGATATGTATAAAAGATCACCAATTTGTGAGGAGGCCTGATTTTGGAGATAACCCTACCTGTGAATGTTGTAGATCTCAAATATGGCGAAGGCTACAAAATTACTATCGTTGTAAATTATGTGGTTTTAAATGTCATTTTTCCTGTACAAATAATGTTCATAGAAAATGTATGGGATTAAAATTTCGGAGTCCTGATTTTAAAGTTATTCTTGATATAAGACCTGAGACAAGTTTATATGAACAAAATTTTCAGTGTTATGATTGCGGTAAGGAGATTGTATTGGATGATCTTGATAATAAATGTGAAATGGCAAAGTTATGTGATTATACAGGAAAATATTTTTGTAGCAAGTGTCACTGGGATGATGAAATGCCTATTCCAGCTAGGTTAGCACTAAATACAGATAGCAGAAAAAGAGGTGTTTCAAGATCAAGTAAGGAAATTCTTCAGTATATATTCAGAAAACCACTAATTAAAGCTGAAGATAAAAATAGAACAGCTTTTTGTATTGACGATGACTTAAATCCAATGAAGAAATACAGAGAAGATATTATGAGGATGAAGCGTTACTTTTCTGCATGTAATCACGCAAGTTGTTGTGAGTTTGTCAAATTATTGCGAGGTTTTCAACATTATATTGAAACATCAGATTTGTATTCATTGAAAGATTTATATGAAATAAAAAAGGGGAAACTAGTAGAAAATCTTGGGAAAATTCTAACAAATTTCCGTAAACACATTTCTTCTGGCTGTGATACATGTGAAAAACTGGGATATATTTGTGAATTATGTAGTGATAAGGAAGTAATTTATCCTTTCAATGAAGGTGTTGTACAATGTTGTTATTGCTCAAATGGATATCACATCCGGTGTTTTTTACGTGTTAGTGCTAAATGCCCCAAATGTGAAAGATTAAAATCAGATAATGATTAATATTTTATTTTAATACATCATAATAGTTTTTATAATTGTACATATTGTGTAAATAATTAATTTTCCTCAACACAGCATATTTTCGATCGTCTATTTCTTGTTGTAATACATATATTACCATTACTACATTGTCTATCTTTACATAACTCTCCTGTTTCAGCATATCCAGAGGGACATCTGTTATTACCTTTACAACAAGCACCAATACTATGATCGCAAAATGATCCTTGACTACAATCAGAAGTTCTGTTACATGACATAATTTGACCATCACTGTTGACTAAAGGTGAACCTTTTATTCCAACTTTACATTCTAGTTTTGTACATGCACCATCCTCATGAATCCAACCAGGTGGGCATGAGCAAATATTTTTTATACAATCCATTGCATTTATCATATCAAATAGTGATGTTGGTGGTATAATTTTAGTAAGTTTTTTTCTTCCCATACATTGGTCGTCAAATAAACAACTTTCTCCATAAAAAGCAATTGGGTAACAATTTCCATCAATATAAACATCTTCAGGTGATACACATGGTTTTGGACAACATATATCTTTGGAACCATATAATGGATCTGAATGACAGTAATATTGGTCAAATGGACAATTAGCGCAGCCGAAATTTGGACCAATCGAAGAATGATGTGGTAAGCCAACAGGACATATAGGAATATTTTTTGATGGTTTGGGACAACAAAATCCTTGGTATAAATTAGGTGTTTTTGGTGTATCAAAAACAGGAACACAATAATGTGTATCGGGACAATCTTCTGTAGCTATATCGTCACGTACTACAATATTATTTAATTCTTCATAATCATCGAACTCGAATTTCGTAAGATTTATTGGTCCTCTATCGATTACAGGTTCACTATACATAGGAATATTATTTCTTTCAATAACATCAATTAAATAATTATCATCAAGTTTAGTACTTTCTGGATAGAAACCTGTATAATATGTTGAACGCGTTGAATATGTAGTACATGATTGAATTCTATCTTTATCATCTTTTAGTGGTTTGGCATCATTTAAACATGAGTAATTTGTTGGTATACAACCACCATTTGAATCTTTTTCAAATCCTGGTTTACAGGTACATTTATTCATTATACATTGTGAGAATGCAGAACTACATTCAACATCCGTTGTACAACGTTCTTGTAAACGTCTTCTAGTTCTTTTACAATGTTTACCGGTACTATCAACGGAATATCCCATTTCTTTGATACACACACATTTACAATTTACTCCTTTGGAACATTCACATGAAGCTCCTGTACCACAACCTTTTTCTTTTGAACAAGTTTCTCCAACTAATGAATATGAATATTCTTTTATATTTATAACAATGTTAGGAAATTGTGGATCTTCACTTGAACAACAAAATCCAGTTACATTATGACATATAGATCCAATAGGACAACTAATAGATGGAAGACCACGCAATTGACAGATTAGTGGTTTTCTATTTTGTGAATTAATTAAAGGTTTCGAAGGAATGGGACATGTTCTAATTTTTGTACAACAAATACCATAATTGGGATTACATATTCCACTTCCAGAACAAACATTAGTATAGTCACAAGTTTCATAAATATTACCTTTTGTTTTAATTGGTGTACCACCACCAGGACATAATTGCAAAGAGTTAATTTGAACTGTTGATTCAATATCGAAAGGAAAACATGCTTTTTTGTATTGTGTATCGACTCTACCAAAAAAACATAATTCTCCTTCTTGACATTCTTGATTTGTAGCACAATTATCTTTTCTACATTTTCTATCACTACAAAAATTACCAAAGCCACAATCTTTAGTAGTCCTACAAATGGCACCAAGAATTGAGTTAACTTTTTGAATATGAAACAAAACAACAATAAAAATATATATTGTTTTCATAATTTATTTGTAAAAATAAATAAATTCTAGATAAAGATATAGTTTGAAATGATAGAGATTAAATATTTTGATGAACTGAATCAGTGCTTGGTATTAATAAGCATATATACTTTTGAACAATTGGTTTGATATATAAATTATTTGTTTTTATAAAATATTATTGTCTATACATTATGAGTAAATCATACATGAATAACAGATTTGATCAGTAGAGACAACATTTATTTTCGGTTTATATTCTTTGAAATTCTATATTATTTTATTTAAGGAAGTTTAGTTTATATAGAGGTAAATTATTTTTACAGGTGTCGAGAATTGATATTTATGTTACATTAATGATGAAATGTTTACTTTATAGGAATCAGTTTTTTATATTGAAACATTACTCATTCGTCGTGATATTTTTTTAAATACTATTATCTACAAATCTTTTATTCTTTCTTAATCATGAAAGTTAAGATTGTTATTTGAAATGAATTTATAGTTTAAAATGTTTATCATATCAATTTTAGATTTTTCTGAAGAAAATTAAAAAGTAGGATTGATTTTGTTTTATATAAAAATTCTATGTTTTTTATATGTCATCAAATATAAAAGTACTTTGAAAAATCTTTTGATTAAGTTCAATGTTAAAAAAATGAAAACAAAAGTGTATTTTTTTAAAATAGCATAAAGGGCAATTAAATTAGTGTAGATTCTATAGACTAATATATCATTTGTTAATTTTCAAGCTTCAATAGAAAGTTCAAAATTAATTATTACTATTTCACGCATCAAAAGAAAAATTGAACGAAAATTTAATTAAATTATCATTAAGAAATAATAAAAAAAGAAATAATAACATATTTAATTTGTGTTTCAGCTACTTATTAGTATGCTTAATACCTAATCCAGCATCAAAAACATTATGGTTTCCAGAAATTTTATTAATTCTCCATAACTTAAAAGAACACAATGCCTTTCTCAAGGGTTTACAAGTAAAAAGTAATATCCACATTGAAGGAAAAATTGTAATGTCATTAACAATCGGAAATATCATAACCATAACGTAGAATTTATCATATTCTTTCTTTTGACTAAATACTCCAGAAACATACTATGAAAATATAAATTATTTATTCAACAATTTACAACTTTAAAAAACATACATTGTCAACGATTAAGATTAACTGTCCTATAGAGCAAATAAGAGCTGTGATAAAAAATTTTTTTTCCTTCTCATATTTATTTTTTTCACTTTGATTATATAAGTTTGTCCGAGACTGTATTTTTTTATATCTTAATTTAATCTTTATCAAAAAATATAAGATAAGAGAATTTACAATGCTTGTTAAAATCAAAAAAATTAATGATAATGTTGACATAACAAGAAATGAATTATACCATCCTGCATTATTAGAAAACCACTTTGCTCGGAAACCTATATTAATATCTCTTGTATCTTGGGGAATATAACACATCTTATCACATAATATTGGCCATGTTAAAGCAAATGCTATCAAAAAAGTTACTATTAAAATAATAATCAAATATTTGTTCCATAATGCCTTGTGCTTCATTGGAATTATAATAGAAGTTAAAATATTTAAATTTAGTATGAGTGTTAATATTAATTTGACGATAGTAGTGAAATTTCTTAGAAATTCAAATGCTCGTACATCAACTTGATTGTTACTGAATCTTTCATAAACCGATATTAGAATTCCATAGTTAGGAAAACGGTGATGAAAAGTAAATACAACATATGATAAGATATCAACAAGGCTAATCCAAAATAATATAGAATAAAAAGATTGGGTGAATTTGAATCTATTTTGGCCAACTTTTAATATTAATGTTATAATAATTAATAGAATAATAGATGGTAATTCAAAAATTGTTATAGAAATAAAAATAATATTTTGATATATCATATTTGGAAGTTATTTTGATGCTAAATTTTATAAATAACCTTTTATTTAATAATATATAAATTACAATTTTTTTAGATTATTAAAATCCAAGTTAGCATTGCTTCAATTAGCAGATTTATGTGAAAATTGTTATGAAATATGGTAAAAGTGTATTTGTTTGCTTGTGAATAAATGAATAAAAGTTATGCATGGTATTAAAGATTAAGTTACGTAATTAGGGGTATCTTTTAGTTGTGGAAATATTTCAAAAAATAATTATATTCTATGTGTTTAATTATTAAAAATTCCTTTTATGTGGTACAAGTTTATATTTATTAAAAAAATTTTTAGTTATAATAGGATAAACAAAGTTATATTTAGATTTTTAATACTTAAAAATTTCAATAAATTTAAAATTCTATTTTCTTTGTCCAAAATAATAGATAACACACGCAAATTTCAGTCAATCAACACGAACTGAAATTATACTTATATAAATTATTAAAGAAAATTGAGAAAACAAATTTAGAATACTAGTGTGACAAGTATAAAAATAATTATGATTAATATTAAAACTTTGCACTGATTATAAAGAGAAATTATGAAACATCCTTTCATGTAATGATTTGAGTTCAGTTAAAATAATAATTTTAAATGGTATTTATCATAAAGTTGTATTTTATTTTTTATTTAAAAAATATCTTAAATGTTTATTAGTTATAGAAGGAAAAATAGGTTATAAAATATTTTTATTTTTGTGATAATATAGGTAGTCTGTTATTAGATTCTAATGTAAAGAATATTTATTAAATTAAGTTATTAAAAAAAATTATGGTTGTTATGTATATCCATATCTCACATTAAGCTTTCTTACTCTTAAAGGATATCTCCTATTTGAAGATTCTTGCTTTTTTCGTATTTCTAAAATTTCTTCCCAAAGTCCTTCCCCTAGGTGGAAAGTATTTCTTAGCATTAAAGATTTGTCTGAGGAGAATATTGACCTTCTGGATCGTTTGGGTCGTCCTAAGGGTGTGTTTCCTCTCGAAACTCGACCTTCTTTAACCCTATTAATATTTTGATTTCTTCCAATATTTTTTATCCTTTCTTCACTTCTGGTTTCATCATATCCTACTACATTTTTTTGTTGATTTTCAAAAGAAATTCTTTTTTTATTTTCTTTTCTAGCTAAACATTTTCTTGTAAAATTTCTTGTAATATGGACTGATTTATTTTCCTTTCTTCTAAGTCTATTTGAAAACGACTCTCGAATTAAGCTACTTGGTACCTTTTTTGGTCTTAGAACACGAGATCCTTCAGCCTTGTTACTTCTATCTAAAGACATCATATTGCTTTCATTTCCTTCTGATGGAATAAGCATAAAGTTATCCATGTTTTGCATTAGTAAGTAGTATTTAATAGTCCTTTGTACCTTGCGAGCAAACTCTGCTTGCCAAAATAACAAAGAATTTAAGACTAAATCTTGTCGGAAAATAGCCTTTAAAATATATGTTTTTACCAATTAAATTTAAATAATAAATGTGACAAATCACTGCGATTGTTTTTGAATAATTACAATATAATTAGTTTTCAAAATTTTAGATATTATTTTATTTAAAAATAAAATTATATATTCATTTTTTATTATAGATATAAATGTATATAAAAAAATTAGTAATTAAATAAAATTATTAATAATCTTGTTACATTAATGCTTGTATTTGATATTCTCATTGAGTAAAAATTTTAATTAAAACGTCTTTTACCACAATTTCTTCTTTACTGAAACACTTTTTTCAAATATCTATTTTATATTTATTTTTTATTGATACCCACTTAACTTAAGAAATAATTAGTTATTGCTTTTTGTTAACGATTAATATATTAATTTTTTAAAAAATAAAAACTTTTAAAATGGTTTTATGAATGAGCTTAGGAGAATTGACATTAATTTTCTCCATAATTTTTATTCAATAAGTTGGATTATATTTATGCGTATAATTTAAAAATTGCTTTTTTATAAAACTCCACTAAGTTTTATATTTAACACTGTATAAGATATTTGGTTAATTTTGATGTACTTATAGATGTCTAGCAAATAAATATTATATTATAAGACTCCTAATAACAATATTTTAACTTGGGAAATAATTTTTTTTTGATATTTTCCAAAAGAAAATAAATAAAATTATATCATAAACATGTATGTTAATGTGTATTCAAAAAGGTTTCATTAAAAATATATGTTATAAATTATATATTTTTTAAATTAACTATAAAAATTTTATTTACAAATTTAATAAAGAGAATGTCAATGTCAAAATGAATATTTACATAATTACTCAATGTTTTCATAACTATATTTTTATACTCATAACATTATTATAAAATAATTAAAGAAATCTCAATTGTTAAAACACATATTATCTATCTAATTATTTTAAAGTCAAAGTGATCTAAAGTTTGTCTATCCTTATATATTCAATTAAATAAAATTGCTTCTAAATTGATATTAAAAGATAATACAATGGTATAATATATAAAGAAGTTTTCAACCTCATAATTTTGGGTACCATTTAATTATGAAAATCTAAAATAAAACATGACCTTATTGGTGCACCTTAAATTAGTGCCTTTATTATTATATATCTAAATTAACAACATTAAAATAATTAAAATATTCAATCACCTCATTTATAATATTTCTTTTGAAATGAAGACAGACACCATTATACTATACCTATATATTTTTAATAATTTTCGTCTGTATATTTAAACTATATTTTTAAACTACAAAGAAGTTGTAGAAATTTTAATAGAAATACTTTATATAAATAGTTTAATAATTAAATAATAATGTACTTTAAAATGAAAATAATTTTCTAATTTTAGCCATTTTATTATTTACATATCTCATCAACAAAAATTTTTTTAATAAGATATAAAATATTATACATGATATTTATTGAAATCACGAATATTAGGGTTTTATATTTATAGATGCATAATTTGCACACAATTCACAGATATTTGGATTCTATACCTGGAACAAACTTCATCATAACACTAACAATATCATATTTATTTTTTTATCACTATCAAAAACTTGTCTGCCTCAATTTCTTAATATTACCTCAACTATCCATATTTTAAAAAAATCAAAGAACATCTTCTTACACTTGAATAATTGTTTTTATATTCTACTATTTATTTTTATTTGCCATAAGATTCACTATACAATCATCTTATTATATAGAGATATAAAAAAGATATCATGATTTTTAATAGTCCATTGTTATATTCTAAATCTATTTTAATATTTCTTTATCTTTTAGTAGACAATATTTTTTTGTTAATAATACAAGTGGTTCTCCTAAGGATCGGGCTTTTATAAATATTTCATATAAATATCCATCTACCACAATTCTTAATCATCATATATTCTTTTTAGAAGCTTTTTGCAATTACTATATATATTGAATATTTTTAAAATATTATTATTACTTCAATAATGAAACTTCTCAATTTCCTAACAAAAAATACTATTGTATTATTTTTTATTTTTTCATCACCATTAACTGCTGTTGAATTTTCATTTTCCGAAGACCCAGTCCCCGTTTCTGAGGTCCTAGTTGATTGCAACATTGGAGAAACATGGGTCAAAAACCACATAAAATACGAATGTACAAATGCTGAAGGTAGTGGTGATGATGCTATAATTGGTAGAGCTGTAGGATGTTCTCCTGATAACATTCTTTCTGGACCAATTATTCTCCCAGATCAAACATATACCAATGATCATTTCAAATATTCATGTTCTATTGAAGGTGATGATGTTGTATTAAAAGTTTTAAATTGCATTGATAATGAAGGAAACCCAGTAAAAATAGGTGATTGGTTTACAAAAGAAGTTAATAATAACCGTACTACAATTGAATGTCACGGTGATGAGCAATCGGCAAAAAAAGTTATCTTTAAATGGACTTCTTGTTTAATTGATGGTGAACATGTTATTGAGGGAAACTTCCGTGTTAAGTATGCCCAGGACTTAAATAAAGTTTATAAAAATGATCTACAAATTGGTGAAATAATTAGTTGTAAAAGAGAAAATGGTATTGTTGAGGCTAAATGTACAGGTTGTGTAGGGAAAAATAATATACATGTCGGTATTGCTGGATATAGTAAAATAGGTGAACAATGGACTCAATGTAGAAGACATATAGATGAGTGTAAATTAGTTAATGTTGGTAAACATTATGTTGATTGTACATTTAATGGTGTTTCATACGCTGCTGGAGAGTATTTTAATGCCACAAATGGTATTGCTTCATATACTTGTATTAATGGTTTTATCAAAAAACAAGGATGTTGGATTGGTGATGAATTTAAAAGAATAGGTGAAGTATTTTATGAAAATGATACACCATTTGTTTGTGATTTTAATTCTGATTCCTATGTTAGTTTTGGAAATCATAAAGGATGTCTTTCTCAAAACGGTAATCAAAATGTTAAGTTTGGTGATACATGGAGAGAAGGAAATGTTATGAAACGCTGTTCATGGGAAGTTAATGATGGAGAAGTTTCTTTCCCAAAAGTTGAGGAATATGCTTGTGTTTACTTTGAAAAAGTAGTACCTCTAAATAAGATTATCCGTGATGAAATTAATAAAAATATTCTTAAAAAGTGTGCTCTCAATGAAAATGGAAGTTTAAGTATGAGAACATTAACTGAATCAGAAATGGCTAAATGGTTGAAAAAGAAGACATATAATCTTGATCTCCTTGAATTCTATGGAAAAGGAGGACGTGGACCAAGAGCTCATGCTTCACCAACAGTCACAACTGATGCTTTTATTGAAATGAAAAATATGGTAAGAAATGGTGGAATGGAGACAAATGATAATGTCATGGAAGAAGAAAAATGTATAGATAAAATTTCAATTTGTAGAGATCTTAAACCACTTTGTTCATCATCCAGTACTGAAAAACAAATAAGTGAAATTGTTAATGTAATTAAAAAGAAAGCAAAAACATTTAGTGATTCTGAATTATTCACTCAACTTATCTCTAAACTTGATGGTAAAATTTCTACTACATTAAAATCTCAAACATCATGTGATTCAAGATTGTCGGCATTAGTTGATATTATTTGTCCAATTACATGTAACTCATGTTATTGTATTGATAAAGTTAAATCTTATGTTCCATTAATTATGGGAAAAAATCAACAACAACATTGTCTTTAACTTAAATTTAAAAAATTAATTTATTTATCTATTTATTTTATTCTATTTATTTATCGAAAAATATACTATTAAAACATAAAAAATAAAATTTTTTCAAAAAAAAATCTTTTAAGCTTTTGTATCATTAACATCAACAGCTTCAGAAATATAACCACCACTATGACTTGTAATAATTCTAAGTAATGGTCTTAATTTAATCCACCATTGTTCTTTTGGTAGTCTATGTTCAAAATCTGTTTCCTCCAAAAGATCTGATACTGGAGTAAATTCCATAGTTCTATTTCTAACACCAAGTAATACACATGTATCTTTTGTTGTAGCATTTTTTTCATCTTTTTCTAAATCAATTGTCTTTTTTGCTTGTAGCATTATATACTCAAGAGCTTTAACACCAAACTTGGTTCCTAAATTACGATCAAAAACTGATGGATTTCCACCTTGTTGACAATGTCCTAATATATTTACTCTTGTTGAGAAGACACCTTTTCCCTCTTCATTAAATACAGCCATAACAAAATCTGTATTGTAATTTTTTGAGGCTCTTTCTGACTTTACAACAAGATATCTTTTAACTCCATATTCCATTTTTTGTTTGATAACTTCACAATCTTCTTTTATATCATCTACTGTAAATTTCTCCTCATATATATAGGCATTATCAGCACCAGAAGCAAGAGCTGTTAATGTAGCCAGGTAACCACAGTAACCACCCATCGTTTCAATGATAAAAACGCGTTTTTTTGTTCCATTAGCACTTTGTTTGATCTTGTCAATCATTTCACAAATTGTATTTAATGCTGTGTCACTTCCTAGAAAAAAGTTATTATATTAACAAAATATAAACATTAAAATATGTACTTACCTATTGTCATAGATGTTCCTGGTATATTATTACTAATAGTTGCTGGAACTACAACAATTGGAATTCTAAAATAAGGATATTTATCACGAGCTTTCTCGAGTTCAATAGCTGAATGATATGCTTCAAAACCACCAATCATTAAAAGGCCATGGAGATTATATTTTTTCATTGTTTCATGAATTTTGTCAAAATATTTATTTGGTAATTGTTTTTGTGTACCTAAAATACTTCCTCCAACATTAACCCAATTATTTACATCACCCCAGTCCATTTTTTTAAGGAGACCGGAACTAAATCCCTCAAAAGAATCCTCAATTGCATAAACATTACAGTGGTGATATAAAGCAGATCTAACAAATGCTCTAACTGCAGCATTCATACCACCTGCTGGAGCTCCAATATTCATAACAGCTACATTATAAACATTTCCTTCAGATAAGTTATCTTTTTCTCTAGGAATATGAAGTTTAGTAAGCATTCTATATGTATCTAAATTTCTTTTAAATGATGGTCCACGTAATTCAACAGCCAAATCAAAATCTAAATCATTCATTGCCTTTTGAACTCGTTGAGTTTTTTGTACACATTTCATTAATGGTACTCTAACTATTTGATTCCCCTCAATTGATATAACACAAGGTTCAGATTCAGGTGTCATTTCCATTAAAGCTAATACTGCCTCAGCACCCATTCTAGATCCGAGTAATCTATCAAAAGCAGATGCATTACCACCACGTTGTACATGTCCAAGAACTGTTATACGTGTATCGTATTTTAATGTTTCCTTAATTACCTTTTGAACAGTTTCTGATGAAATAGGTTTTCCCTCTCTATCAATAGCACCTTCTGCAACAATAATTAAATTTAATCTTTGTCCTTTTTCTCTTGCTTGTGCAAGTTTTTTACACAAATTTTCAGGCCAATTAGTTGGTTGAGGCCATTCTGGTATAAAGCAAAAATCTGCTTCAGAAGCAAGTGATGCTACTAAAGCTAGATAACCACAATGTCTACCCATGACTTCAATTACGAATGCACGTTGATGAGATTGAGCTGTTGAGGTTACACAATCAGTTGCTTCAACAATACGATGAAGAGCAGTATCAGCTCCGATTGTCATATCAGTTTTAGCGAAATCATTATCAATAGTTCCAACCATACCACATATTTGAATTGTTGCACATGCCTCAGCTTCCTCTTTTGTTATTTTATTACTTTCAAGAAGTTGTTTAACTAAATCTGGCCATTCTACTCTAAATGTATTGGCACCAGTTAAAGAACCATCACCACCAATACATACTAAGTTTGTAATTCTCTTTTTAATCAAATTATAACATGCTTTAAGACGTCCTTCTAATGTTTTAAATTCCATACATCTGGCAGATCCTATAATAGTACCACCTTTTTGTATGATATCAGATACAGAGTCGTAACTAGCAATTTTAATATTTTGACCACCATCAACCATTCCCTGGTAACCTTCATGAATGAGATAAACTTTACAACCCAAATGAAGGCCCATTCTGACTACAGAACGAACTGCTGCATTCATTCCTGGAGCATCACCTCCTGAGGTAAAAACAGCAAGACCACGTCCTCTGTATCTGTTAGGAATAATAGTAGTACCTTCGTGACCCATAGTAGGGACAATAGAATCTCTATGAAATAATAATTTATTTCCACTTGACGTGTTCATGTTGTCTAAAATAATAAAGATAAGAAAAACTGATAAGGAATATTTGTTTGATGATTAAAATTTCCATTACTCTTAAAATTTTAGTAGTAACAATAAGTATATTTTGTCATACTAAATTATTCGAAAAGATACTAAACTATTAACAACTAGATGAAATATTAATTAATTACGTAGTAAAGTACATTTATTAAACACTGAATAATTTTGTTATTATTTTTAGCACAAATTTGATGTTGTAAACTCCTAACTAACATAAAAACAAATATGTGCAGTATTCAAAAAAAAATGATACATTTGCAAACAATAATAAAGTGTAAAAAAATATTTTTTTTAAACTACACATATACATATTTTTCTTTTAAAATTGTGCCATCTTTTGAGTTTTTCACCACTATAGTCATATACCAAACTTATTGGATAAATGTGTTTGAAACAAACTATTTGTGACTTAAAATTTTAAAACCAATTTAAAGCGTAGAGATTGTTAAGGAAATTAATTGATTGACTGTTATAAAAATGATGAATATACCAAAAGAAATGTTACTTTTGAAAAATGGTAGATTAAATTATATATTTTGTCATAATTATTACCGAGTTTGTATAAAACGATATATAATTACGTGAAGGTATATTTCCAAATTCCTATACAATTGTGTTTCTGGAATAAAACATACATACAATAGAAATAAATTGGTGAAAATAATGCTAGAGATAAATAAAAGACACAGGAAGAAAGTGTTCTATTATACTTGCTATTTTTTTTTGTTAAAAAAAAACAATAGAGAAATTAAGAATTTTTCTATTTTACATCAGCTAAGATAAGAAATACGAGTGTTTTCAGTAAACTATTCTTATAACATTTTATAATAACCTTCTGATTGTAAAATAAATAAAATATAAAGAACCTTGAATTATACTAGCATTTACTTTAGTCAAAAAAAAATTATTTACTTTTACTAAATTTTAATGCGATAATAAAAACATTTTAACCCCACTTTGATAGTTTGTGATTTTTTTATATACTTTCACTATTTCATATTAAAAATAAAAGTGGTAGGACAATAATCGACTGTATATAGAGTTATATTTAACAATAGAAATGTTCTAAAAATATTTTAAAAAAATTATGGGAAATTATTTTCAATAGAATAAAAACAACCACAGTGATTTTATAATCAATTGATGAGTATTCAGGAAGAATAAATAAAGTTGTAAAGATATTTGACATTAATTGATACGTGCAATTTTAAAGATAATGATGGATAAATCAAAATATAATAGGGTATAATAGTAAAAAATATTGAGCACAATAGTGGTAATTCATTGCCATTACTTTGAATCTCTCAAAAATTATTTATTCACATTTGAGAGGAGAAATTGTGCAGAATTAAAGTACAAATGATTCATATGAAATAAACAGCCATATTTACTTTGTTGAAAAAATATTTGATTATGAAATAGGACTATGAATACTTAAGAAAATGAAATTTTTTAGTTGTTTACATTTTAAAATATAATTTTTTAAAATCATAATGCAAAAATTTCTCTAGATTTATTTTAACAAACTTGAAAATTAATAAACAAAATACAAACAAAATTGAGAGTTTATTAAATCTAACAAAATACATAATGTAAAAGAAATTTTATCCACAATTTATCTTTTATTTATTCCTTCCTGTTAATTTCTATACCATCAGCAAAAAATATTCTCATATTTTTTAATTCACTTAATATATTTTTCAAAATGTACATATATCTATCATCTTACATAAAGAAGATGCTTTTACAACGAAATGTTAATCACTTCATTGGAATAGTGTTTATGAGGTTGAGAATATATTTTACCTGTTTCAAGTCCAACTTCTACATATGTTATTTAGAAAGGATTAAAGTTATTCATTATAATATTTTTTTATTATTTTAGCAATGGGAGTTAAAGAACTTTTGGGTATTGATAAAGTTCAAAGATTAGTTCAACTTGTAAAACAAAATGGCGGAATTCGTGGAACATTAAAAAAGAGATATCTTATGGATGTTACTCGTGGTGGAACTCTTGTTGGAGAAGATAAATTTGGAAACAAATATTATGAAGTAAGTAAACTTTTTTTTACCATAAGTAGGTAATATTTATAGGACAATACATTTTTTATGCCAAGAAATCGTTATGTAGTATACCCTGATAGAGTATGGTTGGACTATGATTCATCACAAATTCCTCCAGAGTGGCATCGTTGGTTACACCACATAGGGAATGAGACACCTATAAATGATCCACCACCAACACAAAAATGGGTTTTACCCCATGCAGAGAACCTTTCAATCATTGAAAAAGAGAAATATATTCCTTATTCGACCACCAGAACGAAAATTGAATCTTGGACTCCACCAAAGAAGAATTAGGTGATTTGTCTTGTAAAAATAACACGACGCATTGTATTTTTAATCGTCTGTTACTATAAGAAGAAATATTAACTATTCATTTTTAGGAATAAATAAATTTGACTCTTTTATCCTCTACTGTAAACTTTTTTATTTTTGATAAATGAAAAATGAGTAAAACCTTTATTAGTATTGTATAAACAAAAGTATCGAGTTAAAATGAGAGTTGTTTTTTTTTAATCGAACACTTTTTACGTTTCGAAAGTATTAGGTAAAAAATTATTGATAATGATATACAAATTATTATACAAGGCAAAACATAATCAAAAAAAATTTTATATTTTATGAAAGGAGAAGATGAAGTCATTTTGAGAAATGCTAAAGCTATTGGAAAGTCACAAAATTGTCCAGCATACTCTTCAGTGCATTTACAGTATGGAATTCCGACTATCTTATTTTTCCAGTATTTACACTTTGCTACACCTCCGTTTTTACATTTTATGGGTGAATGGTAATTTTCAGGACAAGTACTTATGATTGCCGTAAACATTGGATACGGTCTTTTTGTTGAAGCATCTGGTGGTAGTGTAATGATGGTTAAGTTTATATCGTTTGAATTTTTTTCTTCTGCACTTGTTGGTGTAACATTAATCATTGATTCTAAATGTCATAATTGTCGTAACCAGTAAAATGTCATAAACTTACTTGTTTTTAAAGACTTACTCAAAATGGTAAATAGAATTACCAAAAAAAAAGTACGATTAATCTTCATAATATGTTAGTCCTTGTTAATTAATTTCAAAATATCTCCATAAGCAATTTTACACTTAGAGAAAAAGTCAGATAAAAATAAAAAAATAAGATGATTACATTTGCACTCCATTATTTTATTAGTCATCAATATTAGAAGTTTAAAAAGCGGCGAATTGTAATAATGTTTACGCATTTGGAATTTAATTGTAGTTATCATTTCTTTTGTTAATCTCTCATTTTGTTTAAGGTGAGATGATAGTAATACAATAATGAAAATAAATGTTCAGAAAAATGATGAATATTGTGGGTTTTTTCCTAAAAATAAAGTCTATAACAGGATGCTTTACTTCACGATTTTTTTTAAATATTGCTAATTACACATAAAAAAATAAATAACTATTTTTTATATAGCTGTAAGGTACAACTACTTGACAGTTTAACTCTAGAACAAAAAAAAATTTTGTAATAACTATGAACAACTCTTAGTATGCAATTTATTGAAATCATATTAAAAATATATACACAACACAATAGTTAAAAAAACGAAAAAAAACTTTTTTAGGTACAGTCGCACATTTCAGCTAGCTCGTAGTACTTATTAGCTAGCTTTCCTTTCATTGCTTCAGTTGCAACTTCAGCAGCCTCATTATAAAAGTTATATGCCTCCAGACTATTTCTCTCAAGACCAAAACCACCCTCATTACACATTTGTGCCATTTTGGCAAGAATTTCATACTGTGGGCAAACAAAAGTTAAATCTTGCTTAGTTCTTGTATAATCATTATTATCATACTCTTCTAAAGCATAATATTCTAAAGCTTTTTCATACCAGTACATCGCTTTACTCCAATCAGCTTGTTTATTATTTGGTAAATTTTGACCTGTTTCATATGATGAAGCAATAAAATGAATTGCATTCCTATCAGACATCTCCGCAGCCAACTCCATCATTTGAAATCCAAAAGCTATTTTACCACCACAATCAAAAATCCCACATTTTTCTAAGTCTGAAGAATCTACATCTTTCATCAAATCATGTGGCAAGTCGTAGGCCATTTCTGCAATTGTCTTTATTGCTTCTAAAACACCACATTTTCTAGCTATATCTAGATGAAAGATGGCAGATTCCTTATCATATATAATTTTATCATCACGAAATTCATTTCTTACACAAGAATCCCAGGACTTAGTGTTATTATTTATTTTTTTATTATTATTAAATCTTCCAATGCAATAGTAACGAGCTAAGTCAAGATGTACTTGACCAAGTACAAAAAGTGAGTTACTATTTTTAAGTGAATTCAGAATAGAATCACTAGAATTATTATATAACAGAAAACCTGCTGGTTTTGAAAATTTCCTCATAGCACTTTGAAATCGTTCACCTTGACTTGATTTTGTATCTGAATGACCACTATAATACCTTCTACGGCGCATAGCTCCAACAGATGGAACGATTTCATTATTCTCAGAATCATTAATAGATTCACCACATACACTATCTTTGTCTGTAAATGTCTCATGGAGATCATCTAGAGTAAAATTTACGCCCCCTACGTCCGAACAATTATCACATGCACATTTTTCTGAATGGTCATTACTTCTAAAGCTTTCATGTGATGCAATACTATTAAATGAAATTGTTCTCAATCTTAATCTTTCCATGGCATCTTCTTTGAAACTAACAATAGATTCACAGGGATCTAATGATAACTGTGCCTTTATTGAGAATTTTGTTGATGGGTTAGAAATGTAAGAACCATATTTATTAATTCTATTTTCAATTTCATTTCTTGATAAATCAAATTCAGTAAGTTTCATTGATCTACAAATATCGTTACATTGATGGGAGTAGAAAAATAATGCCATTCCTTTAGTACCTAGATTTCCGCTACCATATTCAGTACCAGAAACTGTATGAATTTGAGGATCTGTATACAAATCATCTACACCTTGAATATCAACAATTATTAATTGGTGACCACTTCTTTCGAAAGTAAAGTGTGAAAAAGCATGTGGTGTCATTCGAACAACATCTGATACAAATCCTGAATTTGAGTTATGTTTAATATATTCACCTTCTATAAAGTGTTCCAAATGGTATAAAGGAGAACCTTCTTCCTCAACAAATTCCAAAATCGAAACTCGGAAAATATCAATCTAAAGATTACTTTAAACAATAATACTATAAATGTAAACAAACTTTTTTAGGTGGATTATGTCTATTGAATTCTTCAGCCCAAAGTTTACTATCCATTTGCAGTTTGACGTCCTCAAATAACACACTTCTGTCCACCTCTTGTATATATCTCTTACAAACATAATTCATGGCTAACTTCCAATTTGTCTCGTCGCATAATTTATCCATCTTTTTGACTCTAAAACACTCTCGCATAGCACCACGTGCAAAAGACTTATCCTGTTTTTTTACATAGACTTCATCGCGTTTCCATGTCTTTGTTAAAGCATTATACATGTAACGAATACATTTTTGAGTTTTTGCATTTTCGATCTTATATTTTGCCCATGGATCCTTTAACGATAAATCAACAGCCTTTCTTGCAATTGTCTTCCATAATTTTATGTATTTTTGTCTCTTTTCACTACTACTTGAATCATCCAAATCTTTTTGACTATTTCCAACTATTGTTGAGTTAACTTCATCATCCTCCGAATGTAACATATCTTCTTTTGCGATACTAGTCATTTTGTAGTTGATGAATTAAAATAATTACAAAAATAATGACAGACGTATGTGTATAGAAAGATACATCGAATAAATGAATAAAATGTCTATCGAGTAAGAGGAGAACTTACGTTATCTATAAAAAGGGCAAATATAAAATTCATCAAAAATATGTATAAAATTTTACAATAAAATTATGTTGGTAAAATGTCTTTTTCTGACAATTTAAAGGGTTAAAACTGTTACAAAAATTATATTTTGCTAATTACAAATATGCATTCCTAATTTTTTTTTCTAAATTATAGTTCATGAATTATAAAATAATATTATATGTAAATTTTTAGTGAAAGTTTGGCTTTACTTTTTGTTCATTTAATGTATAATCTCTTAAAAATGCTATTAACATGTCTGTAAAAATAGTTTTTATACCGGTATAAAAAAAATATCATTAAAATATTTTTCTACTCAATAAACATGCAATTATGTCATTAGAAGGACTAACTATAAGGGCAAAACTATATAGAAATGTAGTGAATAATTATTGTAAAGTAATTTTTTCATAGTTATTATACACTTTTATGAATAAAATACTATTATTATTACTAATATTTCATAATTATCGTTAAATATATTGTTAATTAATGCACGCTAATCATGTGAAAATAATACGATAAATAATCTGTACATTAATAAAGTTTGTTTTCCTCAGTAACGAACCAAATGATCATCTGATCAAAGCTGAAGAGTCCCAATTGGTCATTGATAAGAATTGTACGATTTTTACAAATTTTGAAAAATTTTATTCGTAGAAAATGTCAATTGTATACTGGTTATGCGCATTTTGCCTTAGGGCGGGCCTTCCTAGCTCAGTTGGTAGAGCGTTAGACTTTTAATCTAACGGTCAGGGGTTCGAGCCCCCTGGAGGGCTACTTTTTGGAGTTTTTTTTAGATTTATAGGTTAATTTTGTATATAAACTTCGTGATTTCAATTTGAGAAGTTCTAATTCAAAAATAAAATTTAAAACTTTCTCATGATATTAATAAATACCATTCATTTAACTTAAAATATATAATTATTGACAAAATTTATTTCAAAAAATAGAGGTAAAAGATCAACAAAAAGTGATTATTAAGTATGTAAGAAAAACTAAAAGAAAGTATCACAAAATTCTTTTGTGAATAATCTTTCTACCTCAGGAACAATTTCAGGATAATAAGTTGCTGAAAACTCTTCAGAATAATCAAATGTTTCGATTTTAAAGCAACCTTTATTTTTCTTTGCTAAAAACAGTTTCTTTATGTGCTCAAGTCTATTTCCAAGTCCATCGCAACATTTTTCTACTGCATTAGCAATTTCAGGATTTTTTAAAATTTCTTTAACTGGGTATTTTTCGATTTTACAAACAATATTGTCATTGTCTTTGTAGCCAACAACAACCTCATGGATGTTACCAAACATACATTGTAAACAAATATTAACAGATTTATTATCACAAAATATTTTACCATTTTTATTTGGTCTTTTCTTTAAAAATTGAGTTTTTATTTCTAATGGACTGATAGAATCTTTTTCAAAGGCATCAATTTCACAGGAATATGCAATTCTAACAGATTTTCTATTTATTAAAGAAACATCTGTAGTGTAGACTTCCTTGTACTGTTCCCAGTTGTTAACAGATCTAACAAAATCTTCAATCTCATTCCCAGGTTTATATGTAATAGCATTTTCAAAATATATACCACCATAACTTTCTATATTAGAACTGTCGGAGTCTAAATTTAAAATTAAAACATTAAAATTAAAATATGGCTTACAATTTTCACCGGCGATAATGATTACACCATCTAGTACAAACGCCCAAGAGGTCAAAGAATCTCGTTCTTTACCTCCTGCAAGAGCTGAAAGTGTCCCACGAGTTATGAAAAAATCTGGACCCATCAAGCCTTTTTTTAACTTTTTGTCTCCACGTTTGTAAAAATGCAACAGCATGTTGGAGAGAAAAAAAACTTTTAATTCATTGACTTTAGGTTTATAAGATTCATAGTGTTCTTTTAAATCAATTTTAAGATTTTCTATTTCTAAAACACTTTTCTTAAGAAATACTTGGTTCTCCGTTTCATTGCCCATAACATTGCCATTTTCGTCAAAGGAAAATGCTGTAATTTTTTTTGGTTCGCTAAGTAAATGATAGAAATTAGTGAAAGTATCCATAATTAAACTTTGTAACAATAAAAAAATAATAGAAAAAGGTAGGTTAACAGTGTCTTAAAATTTTGAAATTTAAATAGATGTTTGCTTAGATAATGTTTTCAAAAAAAAGCAGAACTCCTTATCAAGACTATTACTTGTTGTTTATTATGAAATCAAGTGCACATTCAAAGGTATTTTTAACAACACTTTTTTCCTATTTGTTTACGTTAGTCAATTCTGTTTATATATATTTGGGTGCATAACTTTTATTTGATAAACTATGTTAGATAAGCTTTCAATTAATTGTTGTATTCATATTTAATTTTTTCCCTCTGGTATTTAAAAAAAACTTAAATCAAAAGTTTTTTTGCAATTTTATTTTTATGTTGATTTAAATTGGCCTTAAATTTGTAGTCTATAATAAAAATAATAAAAAAAAAATTTTGTCTTCACCATAGGTATTTTCAAATTCAACTGATTTTTATGGTTAACAAGCAGCCTAATCGCTTCACTTGCAACCTTCTTGGCCACAGGGTCGGCCTTCCCATATCAGTGTATACTACAACATATGATTATTAATAAAAAAATTTATGACTAATATATATATTATTAAAGTACTTTTTATCTAAGAAATCATATAGAGGATACTTTATAGATATATTAGTTAATTTTCTACTAGACCTCGTGATTCCAATTTGGGAAGTTCTAATTCAAAAATAAAATTTAAAACTTTTTCATGATATTAATAAATACCATTCATTTAACTTTAAATATATAATTATTGACAAAATTTATTACAAAAAATAGAGATAAAGGATCAACAAAAAGTGATTATTAAGTATGTAAGAAAAACTAAAAGAAAGTACCACAAAATTCTTTTGTGAATAATCTTTTTACCTCAGGAACAATTTCAGGGTAATAAGTTGCTGAAAACTCTTCAGAATAATCAAATGTCTCAATTTTAAAGCAACCTTCATTTTTCTTTCCTAAAAACAACTTCTTTATGTGCTCAAGTCTATTTCCAAGTTGATGGCAACATTTTTCTACTGCATTAGCAATGCAGGAAGGTTTTAAAATATCTTTAACTGGGTATTTTTTAATCTTACAAACAACATTGTCATCATCTTTGTAGCCAACAACAACTTCATGTATGTTGCCCAACATACACTGTAAACAAACGTTGACAGACTTTTTGTAACCAAATATTTTACCACCCATGAATTGTGTATTCTTTAAATATTGAGTTTTTATTTCTAGCGGTTTCATAGTGCGTTTGTCAAAGGCATCAATTTCACAAGAATAGGCAACTCTAACTGTTTCTCCATTTGTTAAGAACACATCTACAGAGTAGACTTCTTTGTATTGTTCCCAGTTGTTAGCATGTCTATCTAGGTTTTCTGTCTCATCCCCATCTTTAGATGTTATAGTAGTTTCAAAATATAAACCACTATAATTTTGTATTGTAGAAGTCTCGGGATTTAAACCTAAAATCAAAACATTATGCTAAAATATGACTTACTTTTATCACAGGCGATAATGATTACACCATCTAATACAAATGCCCAAGAAGTCAAGGAAGTTTGTCCTTTGCCTCCAGCAAGAGCTGAAAGTGTCCCACGAGTTATGAAAAAATCTGAACCCATCAAGCCTTTTTTTAACTTTTTGTCTCCACGTTTGTAAAAATCTAAAAGCATGTTGGAACGAAAGAAAACCTTGCATTCTTCGACTTTATGTTCATAATATTCAAAGTGTTTTTTCAGGTCAATATTGACATTTTCTTTTGTTAAAACACTTTTATTCAAAAAAACCTGGTTCTCCGTTTCGTTGTTCATAACATCACCATTTTTATCAAAGGAAAATGCTGCAATTTTTTTTGGTTCACTAACTAGATGATGGAATAGAGTGAAGGTATCCATAATTAATTTTCTTATTATTAAGAAAATAATAAAAAAATGTGGTCAATAGTATCTTTGAATGTTGAAAGTTGAACGGATGTTTTTTGGGATAGTACTTTAAAAAAAAAGAGAGAATTCCTTATCAAAAATTGCTATTGAGTATATTTTAAAATAGTCAAGTTACACTTTCAAAGATACCTTTTACACCAATTTTTTTCTATCTGTTTATGGTAATCAATTCTGATTATATGTGTTTGGGTGAAGAAAATATATGTAATAAACTATGTCAAGTAAAATTTTAATTAATTCTTGTACTTATCTTTTATTTTTCTCTCTGGTATTTCAGAAAGAAACATATATTAAATATTATTTTTGTGATTTTATTTAAATTGGTCCTTAATCTGTAAGAAAAAAATTATAAAAAACATTTTGTCTTCGCAATAGTTCTTTTCAAATTTAAATTATTTATACGGTTAAATAGCTAAATTATTAGGTCTTTTTGAACTTGAAAGGGCAAATTAGTTTCAGTCATATGTGTTAGTAAATTTAATCAAAGTAGTCCTTAAATAAACACCTTTTTGGTCTTTTTAGCATATTTTTTTAAAAGGAGGTATTGTCTTTTTTTTAATTAAAAAAATATGATAGTTTTTGTATCATTTTAAACTCAAACTCCAGAATAATCCAAAAGCAAAATATTAAAAAATATTAATTAATAACTAGAAAAGTGATAGACAGAAGGGTGAAAGTATTTTTTTAAAAAAAGTCCAAATAGAACTCATTAAAGGGTTAAACAAAATCTTGTGTAGGTATGGTTAGTACAATAGGTATAAATTTTTATTTTAATTTAGATATTTGGTTAATGTGTAAGATATTTATATCTTGAATTGTTACAACTTGATGTCTCTAAAGGTTCAAAAATTATAGAATAAATGTTGTAATGAAAATATCTGATTTTTCCTTTAAACAAAATAAAAAGATGTTATTTGAAATTGTGTAAAATTCAGTTTTACACTATTTTTATGGAAAACCTCCAAATTAAAAAATATTTGCAGCATCAGATAAAATATGGTAGATTTGTTAAAAATTTTAAATTTAATGATGTACAGATGATTCTGAATGTCATTGGATAAATCTTTTTTATAGATTTTTGTTAGAAACAATGCACTTATTATATTAAGTCTCAAGTTTTTAAAGATTTTTAAGAATATTTAAATATATTTTGTCGTAAATGTGATATTATAAAAAGTACTGAAAGAAATAGTTTTTTTTATACAATGAAATGTTCAAAATTTTAAAGAAATTCAATGTGATAAAAGTAAAAAAACGTATTTATATTTCTATTAATTTTTGTGAATTTAAATTTTTATCAAGTTGATTTAGAAAATCGCAATGTAATACAGAAGGCTTGATTAACCTCTTCAAATATTTAAGTTATTGGAATGGTGTCATAAGTAAAATTATTAATTCATACATTTTATTTGCACAATGTATCTTTAATAAACCACATTATTTTCTCAAATAATACATATAATACGTTAAATTAATGTAAAAACAAGTATTTAATTTTTTTACAACTTTTGATATGAGTAAAATCGGAATTGATAAGAAGCTATCGGCTAATTGATGGACATGCCAATATCACTAATAATAGTTTTACCCTTTCTAATGATAGTAAAACTTTATAATTATATTATAGTAAAAATATTCGCGATAACAGTTTATTTAGATGTATCTACTAATAAACTTTTAATATACAGTTGATTGATTTTTGTTTGATAAAGGCTAGGTTATTTTTGATAATATTAAATTTATTATTTTGCACATAAATTTATATTTAATCTCTTGGATTTTATTTATATCTTATAAATTACTTCAAGAATGATTTTTCAAACTATTATAATACTGGTATTATTAAATTTGATATCTAGTTATGAGGTTGATCCAAAAGGATATGTTGCATATTGTCCATGTATGGGTAAGATATATTACAAGTATTTTAATGCTTTTTTAGGACGTTTTGGTAATCAAATGGAACATTTTTTAGGAGCTTTAAGTTTTTCTAAATCTTTAGGACGAACATTAATTCTTCCACCACTTGTAGAATACATTTCTGGAAAGCCATCTGCTGTTATGGTTGAATTTGATAGATATTTTCAAATCAAACCCTTAGAAGAGTATCATCGTGTTATTACAATGAAAAATTTCATGAGAAATTTGTCAGATTTAGTATGGCCAAAAGAGAAAAGGTATGCTTTTTGTTGGAGTCCAAGAAATAGTGTTTATGATGAATCAGCTCCAGCTGGTTGCCAGGCAAAAGAAGGAAATCCTTTTGGACCTTTTTGGGACAATTTTAATATTGAATTTGTTGGAGACGTTTATTATGGGGACATCCCTGGCGGTTACCAACTTTCAAGTCATAAATATGTTGATGAATGGAACTCAAGATTTAATGCTAAGGATTACCCAGTTTTATCATTCACATCAGCACCAGGACAATTTCCAGCAAAACAAAAAGATAGACAATTACAAAGGTACATACGTTGGTCCTCTAGAATAACAAGTCAAGCAAAGAAATTTATTGAACAGAATCTACCAAAACCATTTGTAGGTATCCATCTTAGAAATGATATTGACTGGAGTAGAGTTTGTGAACATATAGGTACATATTCTCCTACACCAATATTTTCTTCTGAACAATGTACAGGTATAAACAATATTAAAGGAAAACTTACAAAAGAAGTATGTTTTCCTTCAAAAAAAACCATTTTACATGATCTTGAAAAAGTTGTAAAAGAAAAAAACATTAAGTCAATTTTTGTAAGCAGCGATAAAGATCACATGATTGAAGAAATTAATGATCATTTTAAAGAGTTTAACATTACTGCTCATAGATTAGAAGACAACGACTCTCATGTTTCATTGGCAATACTCCAAGCATCAAATCACTTTATTGGTAACTGCGTATCAACATTTACGGCTTTTGTTGCAAGATCTCGAGAATTTTCAAATGCTAATGCAAGTAGACCGACAACATTTTTTGGATTTATTCCCGAAGTAAAAAAAAGAAAAATAGAGCTTTAAATATTTTATTACTATCAATAACATAGTTATATTTTTTTTGTTTGAAAATAAGATATTTTAACTTTGATATTCTTTATCGATAATCTTACAAATTGTTGAAAGTTGTATATTAGATGTTCCTTCATAGATTGTTCCTATCTTACAATCACGGAAGAATTTTTCAACTGGATATTCTTTAGAAAATCCAACACCACCCATCCATTCAATACATTTACTCGTTGTTTTTGTAGCAACATTTGAAGCAAATAACTTAGCCATGGAGGCTTCCTTAATATATGGTAAGTTATTTTCCTTTAATCTTGCTGCATTATAAATAAGAAGACGGGCAGCCTCTATGTCTGTAGCTACATCAGCAATTTGGTGTTGCATTCCCTGAAAATCAATAATTCTACTACCAAATTGTTTACGCTCCTGAAGGTAAGGAATTGTTACATCAAAACATCCTTGTGCTAATCCAAGCATCTGAGCACCAATACCTATTCTTCCTGCATTTAAACATTCAATAGCATATTTATATCCTTTTCCATATTCTCCTAAAATAGCTGACTTGTGAACTCTTACATTGTCAAAATTAACAGTACATGTGGAACTAGCACGAATACCAAGTTTATCTTCATTCTTTCCTACAGATACTCCTTTTTGGTCTCTGTCAACAAGGAAACAAGTAATTCCACGATATCCCTTGCTTGTATCAGCATTAGCCATGACTAAGAAAAATTTAGCATATTGAGCATTTGTAATCCACATTTTTGATCCATTGATAATATAATCATCTCCATCAGGCTTAGCGGTTGTTTTTAAAGCAAATGCATCAGATCCTGAGGTGGCTTCAGTTAAACAAAATGAACCAACAGCATCTTTATGAGCTACAGTTAAATATTTTTGTTTTTGCTCCTCAGTTCCTAATTGCATAATTAAAGGCACAACTAGTGTATTTTGGACATCAACAGCAACAGAGACAGATGGATCTACTTTAGCTAATTCTTCAACAATTATAGCAACGTTAAAGAATGATGATTCAGATCCACCATATTTTGCTGGTATTTCAACTCCCATTAAACCGTTTTCAAAACATCCTTTCATTACACTCATATCCATTGCATTTTTCTCATCCATCTCTTTGACTAACGGCTTGATAACTGTGTTTGAAAAACTTCTTACAGTATCTTGAAAGGCTAGTTCCTCTTCACTCAATTGAGTAACAGCTGGAGGTGGATAAACTCCATCAGGACGAGATAAGACTGTCTTTCCGTTAACAAGAAAACGACGACTATATAAAGCTAGTAAATTTGGATTTTTTAAAAGGCCTTTCATCATTTAAAATTTCCTGAAAAAAATAAACTAGGTTATTAATATATACACCTAACAATCTAAATAGAAATAATAAATAGACGAGACAGATAGGTATCTTTAAATATTAAATGCAAGTAGGCAAATTAAAACACAATCTTTTCTTTGATAGTTTCGAACGTAGGAGAAAAAGGTGGAACTTATGATCAAATAACAAAATAATAAATTTGGAAGAGTACGTATATCTATCAAGAATATGATAAATTTTTTGCATTGCCATATTATGATTTAATCAAAATGTAATGTTTTAGGATAACCTTGTTAGATGAAATATAGATAAAGTTAATAGCTTATCTATATCTTAAAAACACAAAACAATGACTGTTTTTAGAAATTATATGCGATAAGACTCTTACAATTTATATATCAAAAAAGAATTATCTTTATTATGTTAAAAAGATAAATTTATCGATATGCGAATGGCCACTCGCTTTTTTAAAGCATATATTCATCTAATGATTAAATAACCACTGTATATTTGATCAATATACTTTGCTCCTTCTTTACCGATAGTACTCATTTTGATATTAATTAATCCCAACCAAAGAACATTCAAAATTTACGTCTATGAAATTTTGTTTAAAAATGGTAATATCATAAAAGCTAATGTAAATTACTAATTCACAAATCTTAAATTTAAAAAAATAAAGCAAAGAAATCCATTATACAAAGAAATATTATTTTGATAACGAGTAAGCAAAGTTTGTGATCATTTTAATACTATAAATATTAACATAAAAATAATAACAATCATCTATTGTTTATATATTTAGTGGTTTCATTTTTAAAAAATAAATGGTGATCTTTTAAACACACATAAGATTTTTTAAATTTGTTAAAAAATTTTAGGCTATGATTAATATCATTAAATTTTACGAAACATGGTAATTTTTAAATATCATCTTGCAATTTATAGTATCAAAAAAATATTATTTATTATATGATGTAAGAATTAACTTCTACCATACATTTTGTATTTATATTAAAACAACTGAACATGATGATAAAATTTTATTTATTATAAAGAATGAGAATGCTAACAAAATTTAGTAAAAAACCAAAAAACTAATGAAAGTGATATAATGAGAAAAAAAGATAATATCACAATTAAAGGTCTTGAGCCTTCTACTGGTCTTATCCATTCTCCTACACCGTTTTCCATATAACCAAAAATTTGAGTAGCGTTAGGCCATGTAGAATTAGCCCCTCTGGAACCATCACTTTGTAAAGATGGGTTTAATCCACATAATACCAAATTAGAAAAAAATACACCAAAAATTATGTATATCAATATTTTAATATATGACATTTTTGTAAATGAAATACATCTCCACCACAAATAGCACAAAGCCAGAGGATTTGGATAAGATTAAACCTTAAGTTATCATAAGAATTATTTTCTCCTACCAACAAATGACAGAAAGATAACCATTATCTTTATTAAAATAACAAAATATATTACAAAACGAATTATTGTATAAAAATTAAAAAAAAAGAACAGTAACAACAAAATTAAACAAGTAGTCAATAACAAAAACACTCAAGCTTCAACCTTCTTCTTTTTCTTTTTTGGTGATTCCTCAGCAATCGCTGAAGTATCCATTGATTCGTCAGCAGCATTAGCAGCAGCAGCGGCTTTTCTAGCTTTCTTCTCAGCTTTTCTCTTTTTCTTTAAAACTTTCTCAATGACTGGTTGTGCCTCAGACATAGCCTCTTCCATAACTTCAAGATTCTTTCTTGGTTTTTCACCCACATCGAAGAACTTAAGACGTTCCTCAACTTGTTCTCTTAATTTCTCACCAAATGTTGGTACTGGAACATCGGAGAAACAATCAATACGAGATGCAATAGAACACTTGTTAGCGAGGAATCTACTAATCTTTCCTTTATCCTTTGCAGCAGCTTTTCCAATAAATGATGAATGGAAGATAAGACCAAATTTAGGAGTTTTTGAACGAGTTTTCAATGCACGGAACAAAGCTTTCTCGGCTCCAAGAATTTGAATGGTAGATGCTGGATACTTAGCCAAATTTGTAAGAGAACCAGCATGAGAAATTAGACGAGCTCCGACCTGTTCACCAATCAAAGCAGATAATGATGGTGCACAACTAGCCATACGGTCCTTGATATATTGATGGAGACCAGCACGATACTCAAGAAGTGAATTGACACGTGAAGTAAATCTTGTAATGTTCAATAAATCCAACTCTGAGATCTCCATTCCCATTGACGTTCTAACAGCATCTGTAATCTCATTAACTTTTGCCTCATCTTCAAGAACTTCCATTAACTGAGCGACAGTGTCATCATTGTAATTTTTACGATCCATGATGATGTTAGCACATTTAATAAATTTTGTTTGTTCAGATACAATCTTGTAAAGCTCTGGGAAATGATAGGAGTACCACTCTCTGATTCTCATAGCAAATAAGTTGATATCTTTATCAAGAGTATCCAATAAAGCAATGGATTGAATAACCATGTTGTCTACACGATGAACATCGAACTTTACTTTCGATCTAGAATAACTGTGTCCTAATGAGAGTTGAGCTTTAGCTAATGAAAAATGTGGTATGTCTTTTAGTAATTTCTCAATATGAAAACGAATACCACGAATGATTTCTGGTACAACACCTGTGAACATTACATTCATTTTAGGAAATTGTTCAACTAAAGAACCAGCAAGTCTGTTGTCTCCACATCCTAATGTAACCTTGCTTTTCTTTTTTGGGAGATTACTTTCTAAAAAGGTAACCAAGTCTGGATGGCATATACCTTCAGAGATAGCATTGCAATTATCCAAAGCAGCTTCGGTATTCTTAAATGGATCAAAAGCTTCAACATTGATGATAGACATAAATTTCTTTGGATCCAAAATTGCTTCTTGTACCTAAAAGAAATTTTAATTTATTTTATACGAAAATATAATAACTTACCTGAGGAAGGGCCATACCAATGTCCTCGAATTCCTTTATTCTAAATAGAACATACCCAAGAGCATGCTCAAAGAGCAAAAAATTAGGTGCTTCACTCATTGTTTGTAAATTAACAACACCTCAGAAGCAACTTAAGTACGTTAAATTTATCAGAAAAAACAGCGAAAAATTGTCCTTTAATGTTGTGGGATAGTATTACCACTTTTCTGTTTAAGAGATAAATATTTGATGTGCTTTATTCCAAATAGGAGGGAAATATTTGGTTATCATGAAAGTTCATTTTTTGAAGAGAGACAGACTCATGGGGTATATTTAACTATTGTTTATATGGTATTTTTTTTGTCTTTTGGAAAACATTTCAAACAAATTTTCGTTTTTGTTAGATTAATTTTATCGTGGTATCTTACTCTAAAGAAAAGAATGTATGATCTCTATAAAGTCGTCTTAATTTAGTATGCATAGATTGCTAGAGCTGCTTTCATCACATTTAACTTATCTTGTCATTTTTTTTATTTATTAGTTTAATTTTTTGATTCCACGTTTTAAGCCAATTCTTTCTGAAAATAATTTAGTCAATATATGTTACTATTGAATTGCTACCGTGTTTGAGTTAATAAAGACCCTAATTGTTTTTGTATTCAATTTTGTATTTTTTTTTTTATCTCTTTCATTTGTCTTGATTCGTTAATTGTACATTCAATCTTTAAAAGATTTCTTAAAGTTCTGAGTTTACTAAATATATGATGAATTCCAACATAATTGCATAACTATGACTTGTTAAGAAAATATGATTAATAATAGTAATATGCATTAATCCAAACTCGTTCTTATGCTTTCCCTCTTACACGTTTTAATTTTTATTTTTTACAGTAAAGCGAAATATGGCGAAAAAATTCGAGAGACCTAGTATTGAAGCAATTGCCGTGGATCCATCGACAATAATTGGTAAATTACTTGGATCTAAGGGAGATTTATTAAGGTCTAACGTAGTCATCCATTTCCACGACAGTGATGTTGTGTATGAAAAATTTGTTATTGGAGATTCAAGTATGGCTTTTGGTGGTTTGCTTTCTCAATTTCTCAAAAAAGTTTTTAGTTTAACAAAAGAGGTAGTCATTTTAATTAGTTTTATATTTTTAATAGGTTTTTTTTAGTTTCCTGATAGCACATTCTTTGATATAACTCTTCGAGGTGCAGCCTGCCTACAAGATGTATTAGTTGATTTAGTTAGAACAAGTAACTTGGAGAACGTTTTACTACCCAGAGTGCTAAAGGATGATTTTTCTTCTTGGATAGATCCTTTTGCACCGAACACCTTTTCTGTCAGCGTTGAAAGGGACTGCTACATAAAACCTTTGCTTGACGTTCTTCTAAGAGGTTCAACTATCTTAAAGAACCAGTTGGATGTGGGTATCAGTCGCTGTCCACATGTCTACTACGTTGATATAGTCAAACTTGATGATAACAATCCTGAGATTTCTGATGCAGCAAGATGGATATTTGCTGATGTACCGTGCGGAAAAGATGGAGGAATTGGAAATTCATTCGTTAAATTCATCCAACAGGACCCTGCACCCGCTGAGATAAACACCAAGATTCGAAAGGAGCCTTTCTGTGCCGCGATCAGAAATTTCTTACTGAAAGATATCTCTTCAACTTTAATTTTTAATGCTTCATACAACGACTGCCTTCGAGAATTTAATCATACTCGTGAAATAGTGTCTAAATGGATTGTTCTTCCTCAAGCAACCACAAGGCTGGATACAGAAACCTATCTTTCGGCTACTGCTGCGGATGTGGAATATTTCAAAAAGTTCCAAGGTGAAGAGGAACTTATTGAAGTGGTTCCTCGAATAGAAGTTGAGGAGCGAGAATTTGACTATAGATTACTAGATGAAAGCAGAAATAGGATTGTCGATGATGTAAATAGGATTAAAAGTAAAATTAACGACATAAACAAAAAGATGTCGAAGAATTCGAAATTTATTGAGGAATGTGAGAGAGATATTGCTGCAGCCCGAGAAGAGACAAAAAATATGAATGATGAATATATTAATTCTATTGAGGAAAATAGTGTTTTAAACTCCAAAATTGATTCACTAACCAATGAGAAATCTGATATCACTAGTAAAATCGAAAAAGAACAGAGAAGAATAGATGACATCCAGCCTGTTATTGAAAAATTAAATAACTTTTGTAATATTATTGAGAAAGAAATTGATGAAAAGGAAGTGGAGCACAAGAAAGTCCTTTCGAGATCCAATGAATTATATGCGATGGGTTTGGATGTACTTAAGAAATCTGAGGTAAAACTTGAAGATATTGTGGAACAGTATAATTTGTTTAAAAAGGATGCTGATTACAATAAAAATCGGTTAAATAATGTGATGGATATATTCGCATTGGAAAAACTACATGAAAGTGCTTTGAAAGATTTTAATGGATTTATGAGTTTGGAAAAAAATGCTAAGAAGGACTTCCCAGGTATCTGTTCTAATGCTGAAAATGAATTGAATGTACTAAAGGATAGAGTAAATTCAAAAGAAATCGAGACTACCAAGGAATTGAAAGAAATTCCTGTTAGATTCAAGGATAACGTTCAAAAAGTTAAGAAGGTCATAGTTGATAGTGGTGTTTCAAATAACATTGGGAAAGATCTTGAAAATCTTAAATCTGAGTTGACCAATTACATGGAAAGTGAAGATGCTGTCAAGTTGCGTAGTATTTTTATTAAAAATGTATAATAAATGTATAGTATGTGTGTATATTAACCAATTTTATAAATTATTTATATAACTTAAAATAAATATTTTACTTGTGATAAAAGTGTTAGTTTCAATGATGTTATGCTGTTTGGTATTAAAATAACGTAGATTTTTTTTCTAACATTTAGTTTAACTTCTTTCTTCTTAACATTGCTTCCTCGAATTGTTCGGATGTCATCTGACCAGGAAGAGCTTCAAAATTCTCATTAAAAACAGAATAAGCAGATACTTCACCCTTTTTTCTCTTACCTAGGCTTATGAACATTAAAAACATCAAAAAACATAGAAAGTATACTACACCGAATCCAACATAATTCATTAACAATTGTCCAGATAGATAAAAAAGAAAGAGTCCGAGGTAGGCATAAAACTTATATTCTTCTGTGACATACAGCCAAAAATCAGTTATTACTGAATTTTTTTCCTCAATCTCAATTACATCATCCTAAACTAATCATACAAAATAAAAATCTACTTTAACCAACCTCATTTGATGTCTCAACTTCCTTGAAGTGATCTTGTTTAAACTTTTTTAATTGTTCTTGTACTTTATTCATATGTCTTACAAATATCAGAAACGTGGTAGAAGGTATTACTCTTAGCGCGATTATCTGAATAATTTGTGGTAATACGCTTATTTATTTTGAATTATCATATTTCTTTATCCACTATTTATTACTATCTGCAGTCTGTGAATATGGGAAAAATTGATTTGAATCCTACCCGGAACCATTTAAAAAAGACTCGAAAAAGGCTCAAGAAATTGACAAAGAAGGGAAAATTAAAGAAACATGTTCGGGATGGAGTCAATAGTATATATCTAAGAAAAAAGAAAGATTTAATTAAACGAAGACAAAATGTATGTTTAATGTTATTGTTTTTTTTAATAAATTTTCCAATATTTTCTAGATTGAATATGATTGGATTGAAGATCGTATGGCCTTGAGAGAGGAAGAGAATGAAAATGATATGAATCTTGTTCCAATTGATATGTTGACTTCTACTGACATTGACTGGGAGAAAACACCTTTTAAGAATGAACGTAAAAGATTAATGAAAAGATGTATGTTTGAAAATTTCTAGTGCCAATATTAATGATTATTTTAGTGAGACTGGAAGAAGAGGAATCGAAGATAAACGAAGAAGTGCCAAGGAAGTTTAAAAATATTGAAAAAGAATCTAAAAGTAACAATTTGTTACCAGTTAAAATTGACGGAAAAGTAATATTTAAGGAGGAAGTTTCCAATGAGCCAGAAATCAAAGAAGAGTGTATTGATGATGAGGTTATAGAAGAAGAACCAGAAGAGGAAAAAGAAAAAAATAAAAGCACTGATGAAGTTCCAATTAAGTATGAAAAAATGTCTTCTGTTGAATTACTAGGTTTACGTAAAGTGGAATTAGAAAAGATGAAACAACATATCTCCATAGCTTCACTCGCAATCATTTCTAATCCAGAAGCAAATACAGAAAAACTCAAAGAACTTCTTAAGTATGCAATTGGTAAAAAGACTGATGAATTGATCAAAAAAGACACTCAAAAAATAGCAACAGCTTCATTAACAGAAATCTTAATTGATATCATTCCTGGATATCATATCCGTGAATATACTGAAGCTGAAATGGAACAAAGAATGAAAAAAGAGACTAAAGCTTTGTTTAATTTTGAAAAAACACTTTTAGAGGTCTATAAACAATATCTCCAACATTTAGAAACTTTCATCAGACCAATGACTGCAAAAACATCTAATGCATTATGTCAAAAATCTTTCGAATATAAAATGGGAATGATAAGTTGTAAATGTTTATGTAAACTAATCAAACATGCAACTCACTTTAATTTCGCTGCTAATGCTATCAAATTAATCGTCAGATTTGCCGCTTATTGTTTAGAAGAAGTATCGATAGAATGTTGTAAGGCACTTAGTGAAATTGTTTCAGAGGATTATCAATTTAGAACATCACTTTGTGTAGCTAAAGAAATTGCTTCTGTCGTCAAGGATAAAAAGGGTAATGTTCCACCAAGACTACTAAGTACTTTATTAAATCTCAATATCAAAGAAGTTGATAAAAAAACTGAAAATGATGAAAAAAGAGAAAAACAACATTTTAAAGCAAGGAAAAATGCTATACATAAAGATCGAAAGTCTAAGTCTGTATCGAAGTATGAAAAGCAATTAAAGAAATTAGAAAAAGATTTGAAAGAAGCTGAAGCTGCAAATACATTAACAGAAAAAATGAAATTTGGTACAGATACAATGAAACATGTTTTTACAATTTATTTTTCCGTTCTTAAACGTCTCAGCAAATCATCGCTCCTTGAACCTGTACTTGAGGGTTTAGCTAAATTTGCTCATCTTATTAATATAGAGTTTTTCGATGATCTTATTGCTTCGTTATCTCAATTAGTTCAGGATGAAGATATGCGTGTTCTTGATACTTTACATTGTGTCTATACAGTTTTTGTAATCTTATCTGGAGAAGGTAAATCTTTAAATATTGATCCAGTTGTATTTTACAAAATTATGTACAAGAAAATATCACACATACCTTTTTATAATGAAGATTTAAGGAAAAAATGTGTAGATATTTCAATTCAATGTATTAATATAATGTTAAATGTTAGAAGGAAGTTTGTTCCTACTGTTAGAGTTGCAGCTTACGTCAAGAGGCTTATAGCTATATCATTTTTACTTGATTCACGATGTATAGTAGCAATTCTTGCTCATGTCAGAACATTATTCATTTCTCATAGAAATTTAGTATCTCTAGTTGATTGTGATGATGATGAAGAAGGAGGTAGTGGATTATTTTACCCTGAAATTGGTGATCCAGATTGTACTCAAGCTATGAATGCTACTCTGGCACCTGATTTGAAAAAATTAATTGGACACCCTTGTAAGGAAGTTGGGATTTTTGCAGTTCATATTTTGGCTGGATGCCCTTCAACAGGAGATAATAGATTATCGTTAAATTATGTAAATATTCCACCGACAGATTTTCTTGAAGATCAATCAATTAAACTTGTACCGTCCCCTTATAAAGATGGAATAACAAAAGTTGCCAAGAAAGGAAATGCTAAATTAGAATGGAAAAATTTACAGACATATGTTGAGAAATGGCTTATGTAAATAATTTTTATTTTATCTTTTTAAATTTTTTTTAAAACATATTAAATAATTGTAGAATATTTTTAATAAAAATAAATAAATTTTATTTCAAAATTAGAAAACAAAGTGTGTAAATGTTTTTGTATGATACATTTTCTTGGGCAAGGAGAAAGGCAAATTAAATTTTAAAAGGAGGAGTAGATTCCAATACATTCAATATAATTAAAGAGATTCTTAATAAAGAGATAATTAGAGGTATTGTATATATATGTATATATCTGTTAAAAAATATGTATAAAAATTGTAATTAAATTTCTTTGTTAAAATTGTACAACAGTAAGTTTATCTTCTATCATTTTCTTTTGTTCAGGAGTAATGTCACCAAGAATAAGAATTTTTCCCCCACCTCCAATTAAAGAATACTCCCCATAGACTAACCCGTTATTTTCACCAAAAGGTTCTGTATTTTCAAGAGTTATTGCTAAACTTCCTGATGCAAATATTGTTACTGGAAGTTTATGTCCATTTATTGTTGTAATAACTGTTCCTCCAGGAGATGTATAACCGGTTACAGAGGTTGTTCCCGAGATAACTGCGAATTCAAGAGATGAATGAGCAAGAACCTTAACTTTAATTCCCATATTATTAGCTAAAGCTTCTGTAATAGCAAGATTCTGTCCAACCATCTCCATTGACTTCATTATTCCTACTACTCCACCTGCACGAAAAGCATTTTGAAGAGAAAGTAACATCTGAGGATACTTTATCAAAATTTCTTTACCATTTGGTTTTAGTGCCTGAACTATTTGGGATAATTGAATAGCACTTTTAATGTAACTTTCCTTAATCTCATCTAATACCAAACCATTTATATTTGTCATCTTAAAATAAAAAGTTAATTTAAAGTAATTTAAAAAAAACAACTTACTTTATCAAAAAATCCAGTTCCATTATTAAGACTACTAACAGATTCTACAAGACTAGATGTGGCATTTAACCTATCACTTTTAATAAAAGGATTAGAAACACAAATAACTTTTTCACTTCTCATTATTTTATCAGGTATAGTACAATCAGCAGGTTCAATTTGAATTGCTATCCTTTCGACAATGGATGTTTTTTCCAGAACATGTTGAAGTGCTCCTTCATTTATGATTCCTCTAGGAGATGCATTGACTATTTTACAATACTTTTTACATTTAAAAAATATGTCTTTTGTAAACATATTTAATGTTGATGATGTTAAAGGAACATTTATTACAATATAATCTGCCATTGATAAAATATCATTCAGTGACATAATTGTTATTAATTTTTTGATATGTTCCTCAACAGTTATACCATTTGGATCAAAACCAACAATACGCATGCCAAAAGCCTTCATTCTAGTTACTAATTCACTTGTACATCTTCCTAATCCTACTAAAGCTAAAACTTTTCCATGAAGACCTTCTTGTGTCGTTTCAATATTATTCCAGGATCTACTTTTAATATTATTAATTGTAAAATATAAATTATTTGATAACGATAAAAGGAGACTGCAAATAAAATCAGCCATCTTCCTTGTTGTCTGTTCATCCTCCGGAACTTCATAATTATTTTTAACATATCTTAACAATATTTCAACAACAAAATTTTTAACATTAAAATTAATTGATAATTTATTAGATTCATTATCAACTCTCATTGGATTACTATTTTTTGATATAATAGAATCCCATAATGAATCATTAGATGTTGGTGTATCTTTCTTTTCACTTGATACTTCTTCGTCTGTACTTTCATCTTTTAATGAAGCAGTAGACTCATTATTATGTTTCATTTCAACCATCTCTAACAATGAATCTAATTTAGATGTTTTATTATTTTTTGCAGATTCTTTCTTATTATTTTGTACAAAGGAAGGAGTGGTTGTGGTGTTACCAAACATTGAAGCCAAGAAAGATTGATTGAAATTAGAAACAGCTTGTTGATTAGCTTGTTTTGTTAGAGATTCAAAAAGATTAAAATTGAACGTTGAATTCCCAGAGTCATCAAGAATTGATGGATTTGTCATCAAAGAGGAGGAGTTATTCAATGTACCATTTGCACTTTCATCGTGTTTAGTATCTTCTTTGTTATCGTGATTATTTTCTCCCATACCATTACTCTCAGTTATAGGTGTAGTTGTAGATTGAACAGGTGATTGATATAAATTCGTTGATAGGTTTTTTAGTATCTCTCTTATCTTTGTTTTTTCATCAACACCCTCTGGTAGATTTGTATTAAATTGGGCCAAATTGATATGTTGTTCTAATGTACTTTTTTTCAACCTGTTTCTCATAGTATTTCTTCTTTTTCCTGTTCTAAATCTTTCATCACTTTGACTAATTGTTGGTGGTTGACAGAAGTGATCTGCTGCTTCAGGAAAATCAGGATTATTGATTAATACTCCATTCTTTACAGCAATACAAGGTACTGCTGGTAATGATTCTGCTGGCAACATATTTTGGAGATGTCGCCTTAATGTTCTACAACCTAAACATCGATAATATACTGTAGTACATCCCGCCTGATTAGTAAATTGTGTTTTGTAAGAAAATTCTCGTCGATGACCAGGATGGGATTTTGAATCATATATCAAAACTTGCCTCCCATGACCAGTTGGTACGTAAATTGGTGTTATAGGTGTAAATTTAGCTCTTTCTTTACGGATTTCTTCATCAGTAAGTGTCTTACGTGTCTCCGTTTTAGCTATTGAAAGAAGACTTGGAGCTGAATCATTACTGTTGGAGGAAGCTGATGTATTAGCATTAGAGTTGACCGGTGAAGAAACTGGAGATGTTCCTTTTATTTGTGATATAGGTGAAGATGAAAATAAATTATTATTATCATTGGTGATTAAATCTTGATTTTTAGGTGACAAAGAAGTATTATTAACTGATGCAGCTTTTTGAAGTAATGAATATAAGTCAAATTGTTGTGAAAATAAATTTAATGTAGTTGCTCCTGTTTCATCAGCCATTCTCTTAAAATAAAATATTATTTAGAAATATAAATAAAAAAAGAGAGAGATATAATGAACGAAGATTAAAAAATGGATAATAATTAATGGATATTAAACTATTTATCAAAGACAAATGAAAATGTTATAAGTTTCCATTTCTTAAAAGTTTAATATTTGAAATCAGGACAAAGACCTTATATATCATGGCATAGGAATAAAACAATTTAACTAGTTCATACTCTTCACATATCTATTAAAATTTAAAGATACCAAAAAGGAGTTATCTTATAAGTAATGTCTGTATTTTGCCCCAAATCGGACAGGGACGATAAAGAATAGATATGTGTATATACATATACTTAATAAAGATAAAGAATAATGATGAAAGAAAGAAGGATGCGGTACTTAGGTTACCTGAAGTTAAAGGGCCTCTCAATAGGACGTAGAAGGATATTTAATTGTAAAAGATGTGATCAGGTTATTATTATTGTTATGATAATACAATCATTCCCAAATGCTGGGACAAAGAAAGAAGAAATGATTAATTCATCCATGTAAATCTAGTACACCTTATATCTATATACAAGACAACTGCAATATATACCTTCTGAAAAACAATTTTACTCCGGGGTAGAAGGTGATCCTGATTTACTATATTACAGGATTGGTATATATTTTATAATTAATACTAACATAATTTTTGTATATTGAGAAATTGTACAAAAATATGCATAATGTATTTCGTTTCATAAATCATCCTGTATCATTTTTTTTAAAGTAAAAATAAAAACTTAACGCCTTCAAGAGATATTAAAAATATGATTGTTTAATTAATATATTCAAATGTTAATTAAAGTTAATATAAGAATAAATAAAAAAAGCTTTAAAAAAAAGTAGTCAAAACCTAGTTTGTTGATTCTTTCTTTAAATGGGTAAAGAAAATATAATTTAATGTGTAGTTGTATGTATGTTTTTGTTAAATAACTTCAGGATTTATTCCATAACTGTGAGAGACGTCCTTTATTGGACATATTATATAAAAATAATGTTGACAAGTATAACTTCATACAAAATTAAATATGGTAACTTTTGAACAAAACTCATTTATGTATATGTAAGAAAAGGCGGTTATAAGATAACATATAAGGAAAAAAGATAGGGCCGTGACAGAAGACTACCATAAAGAAGGTATGAAGAAGAGTATTATATTGTTATGTCCTTGTTTTGAGTTTCTCACTACTAAAATAGACTAGTTTTAGGAAAATAGTGATTGATACAAAGACACTTTTAAGAAGTCGGAGAGATTAAAGTGAGTTTTGGATACCCATTGTGGGGTAATCAAGGAAATTTAATTTTGAACTGTTCTACTAAAAAGGAGCGTCGTTACATGAAATGTATAAATAAAAATAAAATTACTCTACCAATTTATCAATAGGTGTTATTATATTTTTATGGTGTAACCTAACATTTATAATAATAATAAAATGATTGTAATGTTACATTATATATAATAGGACAACAATTTAATAGACATTTAAAGAAAACAAAATAATCTATCACTTTTTTTTGTCAAATATATATGATAATATTTAAAAAGTTTAATAGAAAAAAAAGATACTTCTAAATTTTTGTTGATCAAATATGGAAACAATTCCATCACAAATTGATCTTCCTTCTCTCTTTTTTATAAATATGGTCAAACCTATGACAAGCCCAGTCCCCGTGACATAATATAAACTTCTTTTTTCTTCACTTACAGCCCCTAAAGATAATTTAGTAACTGTACCGCACCAACCAAAACAGCCCATGTAAACTTACCCCATTAGAAATATTTAAAAAGAATATAAATATAAAATAAGATGAAGATTTTTTTTGTTAAGGAAGAACAGGTTTTAACAAAAATTTTCATCCATCTGTGTACTGTTGGCCAGCCTTGGACGTCCCAAAAGTGTATTTTTATAATGTATTACAAAAAAAAAGTTATAAGACGAATTGTTATATTATGAAGTAATTAAAAATAAATAATTTAAAAGTAAAGTATATTTTTAAATAATTGTTATAAAGATGTCATATGTTTAATGATAAAAAGAACAAAATTTAGAGACAAAGTATAAGTAAAGGTATTACACTCATATGGCCTTAGACACACTAAATTAGAAAGCAGATCGAAATGATTGTTATCTAAATTAAGAATCATACTAAAGATATGTATGGTTGTGAATTATGATCAAAGACATAATTCATTTTAAAATGTTCTTCGACACGAAAAGAAATAATGATTCAACATCTTATACAATAAATATATAATATCTATATACTTTGATATAAACTTTAATGACGCGGTAAGCTTGGACCAGAAGTGGAGCAAGGACATTGAAGGAGAAGGGAAAGATATTCTAAAAATATTTATATGGAAAATAATTAAGAGGTTTAAAAGAGACAAAAGAATGTTAAGGAAGACATATTAAATATATATGTTGTCCCCTTTAACCTTTCCTTAATCTGGATTGTAAAAATAAAAGATATTTATTAAGGACAAGAAGTCAAATTTTATTATATGTATAATTGTCACAATTTTTGGGCAATATATTATTTTTGTACCTATACAATAAATGATAGTAATATTTAAATTCTTCTACATATTGCAATAATAATAAATCATGTTATCATTTATAATATATACCCTGGAACAGGAAAATATTTTTACCATAAATTTAAATTAAAATTTTAAATAAAAGTTGATAGTTATAACAACACGTATATAAATGTAATTTGAAAATATATACAAAATTTATTTTACTATGGACAATTTGGTTACCTTATAAATTTAAATATATGTGTATTTGTAAGTAATAAAATATTATAACAATAAATTTTGCTACCCATTATCATTTCAACTAGAAGGGTAAATTAAACTATTATTTCTATCATAAACTAAGAAATAAATATTGAAGTCTGAAAAATAAAGAAGTTCATGGAAATAATTTTAATGAGTAATAGGAAAAAGTTTTTTTGCACACCATAATAATTATCTCTATTTAGGTAATAAATATCAACTAAAAAGTAGACACACAATACTTCTATATCAACCCCTTTTTTCAATTCTTCACCCTTTCTACTGATCAGATCACGGCCATAAAAGGTAGTTGATGGATTAATTTATGCTTCTGTCACTTCCAAAGATGAAGGAGTGGAGAGAGTATGTGATGATGGACCTGTTTGAAAAGAGATACACGTATACTCTCTTATATTACTAAAACTATATTTATAAGAGGATAATAAAATTCTAAGTGGCCCTGATTTAAATGGATGAAAAGTAGAATATATGTTCAATTCTTATCCAAATAATATTAATTAAATGCCAATACCCAAAAATCTTATAAATATTCATTTTTGATTTGATTTTTTAAAATAAATTATTGATAAACTATAATACTCCATAGATAGATATAATCATTTTATATATATATACCATACCGCCATCATGAATATAAATCATACATACCAAAAACTTCTTTTTAATGTACAAAATTTCTATAGAAATATTGGTGCACAGCGTGTGACGATTTTGATCAAATGATGGGACATAGGAAAAAATGCCTTTTATATTCGCACATGACTTTTAAAATAAACTACATTTTGTTGGAAAACAGGAAAACAAAACCTTTAGACAAACTCATACAACATTATATGTGTTATTTTTTTATCTCTTTTTATTTTCATTACAATAAAAGGGACTTCCAAATAAAGGAAATTCTTATTATTTTACTCTAATATATACATCGTAGTATTATGACCTCCTACAGTTACGTATTAATAATATTTATGTAGAAAAGTATCATGTTTTTATACTATGAAACGTTAATGATTTATCTCTATCAAAAACGATATTTCAAAATAGAAATAACACAATAACAAATTATATTTTCCAAACATTAGATTATCAACGGTTCAAAAAAGGTGAAAGCCTTGATATAAAAAATAATATAGTAATGTTTATCGTATAGTGATAATGTATTTTTGTGTGTTTGTCTTTATATATATACATAACACATATATATCTCTATAAGACGTTTTTACTCACTTCTCAAGGTTACGGTACCTATAAATACTGTCAGGGTCCGGTTTAATAAAGTGGTACACAAAGACATCAAAAGTTTTAAGAAGTAGTAGTTAGTTTTGTTTTAGACAACGAAGATAACAAAATTTATAATTAATACTATGTAAGACATCACTATATATAGGTACTAATGGATTTTGATAGAAAATAGAGACAAGTTAAAAACAATAAAGTTAACTAATTTATTGAAATGTTTATGAATATAATGAAAAAAAAATTAAATGAATAATAACGGTAAAGTTAAGTTTAAATTAAACAATTGTTTTTAAAATAAATAGAAAGAGAGAGAATTTCATACTATGATAAGAGAAATGGTCAGAAAATAAAAATGTATAAAATTAATAAAAATTATAATTAAAATAAGTGTTGTTCAGAAATTATTTTTTTTCAAAAAAAATTAAATAACAAATTACAATAGTTTAATGTAATATCAGTAAAATAAACATTTTAAAATTAAAATATAATAAAATTAAGTATATAATAATTATTTGCAAAATAAAAAAGCAATTAATTTTCAAATGATTAGTGGTAAAGAAATTAGCGGCAAAAAAGTTGATACATCTTTAATTGTTTTTACACAAAAATAAAGGTTTTCACAAAGGAAAGTGGGAGTAATAAAAGGGCATGGAAAAAATTACCCATGTCTCTTGGAGTGTAATTCTTTTTGGTTAACAAAAGTGCATTCCTCTTAACTTTACCATTGGAATTGTATAGTTTTTGATTTTTAAGGCCATTAAAGATATCATGGGGATGGGTATTTTTATTTTACCTCTATAAAAAGTGGTTCCCTTTCACAAATTGTTATATATAACATGTAAATATATAAATATTAGGAGGAAATAAAATTGGTAAAATAATAATTTTTCATGGTGGGGAACACAATGTTTTTTTCATAGGTAATAGCACAATAAAAATATTAAATTTTAATAATTTAGGAAAAAATTTATAGGATTACAATTAACAGCAGGTAAAATTGATTATGGGACAATATGACTGTAGTGTAGTTTATACAGTCTATATTCAACGGTAGATAGATGTAACATTGACAAAGGATTGTTTTTAATAAGCTGGAACTAGAAATTATTTAATTCATTGTTGTTGGTAAAAAAAAATAAAAGGTCTTCTTCTACGCTACATGATTTTGATATGTATATTTGGTTCTTGTTTTATAAAATTTTTAAAAATTGTCTATTTCCTACAATAAATAGATGATAGTTATTGTAGTTAAAGTTTTGGACGCAAAATGAATAATGTAACTAAATTTTGAAATGATTATTGTACAAATTCGATAAATACTTTATAAAGGCTTATCATACGAAGGGTAGTAGAGACAAATTCTTTTTTTGTTATCCTCATTTTTAAAAATGATAAATTGAAAGAAGAGACAGATTGGGAACAATATTGATCTTTAAATGCCTACATTCGTTAAATAAGTTGGCCTGTAGCGTTTTTATACCTTCAAGGCCATATGATGTATGTTTATAGTTAGAGATTGTTAAGATGAATAATATTATCGTAAAATATTTACCTCGTCTTATTTTGTCAGAAGATGGAAAAAAAATTCTTTTTCAAAAATGATTTGGGTCTTAGTTAAAAATTGAAGAGAAGTAGTAGTTTTTAAAATTTCAAGGTTAATTGAAAAGGATAGGGCGAAAGAAAGTAGAAAACAGTATAGCAGGATGATAAATAATAGAATTTGGCCGTCAATTAGATAAAGAAAAGGTATGAAAGAGACAATGAGAGAAAAAGTATAAAAATCACTTAGTTTTTTTTATTTCCAATTATTTAATGTGTTCATAGCGAATAATATAAGTATGTATTAACAAAAGAAATGTAGGGACAAAAATTTTGTTTGATCCTTTCTTTGGAATGTAATACATGTTTATTGTTATAAAAATAAATTTTTACACAAAGAAGGCCATTACATTTCAATTTTCTTATAATATAAATGTGATGATTATTAAAAAGATTTATTGCTATCTCATAAAATTGGGCCAAATTTAATGGTACCTTGAAATGTTATTATGAATAAAAATTTTATTTGATATCTAATACTTTCTTGACAAAGAGATATTTGTAAAATTATACTTTTATTTTGTATTGTGTATGTAAAATGAGGGAATCAATTTTTTTATCAGTGTTGGAATTTTTTTCATGATAGAAAGTACTATTTTTAAGGTATTTATATATATAAAGTTTATTTTTTGATCTACGTCATACAAATATATAGTATTGAATGATAAAAATACTTTATATCATAAAAAATAGTTCTTATCCTGAAAAATGAACTAAAACAAATGATTAAATATTATTAATATTTAGTGCATTAATATGAAGAAAAAGTAGAATTAATGAGATAACAATAAAACGTTTTTATTACATTCTTTTTAAAAAATTATTCGTATTTCCTCATACCATTTACAAAAAGAACAAATGTGCCATTGATAAAAAATATAACTATGAATAAATTAAAATTATTTAAAAAGAAGATAATAACTATTGTTTGGAGGTAACTCTTAGTACAATGTCTGTGAAGAAATTATTATTATTATAATTTCATTGAAATGTATAAAACATTGAAAAAGATATATATCATGTATCAATTAAAATGAATGTATTAAATAGAATTTAATTGGTCTTTTTTTTTGCTAACTCAATAGGTAGAATTTAAAAATCATTGTATTTTCATTTCACTTTTGAACAAACAAATAAGTTGTTTTTGTATCAATACTACAAAAATTTGGCACATTATTTGTGTAATTAAAGTTAAACTTTTTTTGTTACAATTTCTGGTTCAAAATGGCATGTTAATATATATTGAATAATATATTTATATTTAAAAAAATACATAAAAAGTTTATTGTAATATTTATAATGAAAAGAATAAGTGATGATTTTTTTATAGTTTATTTTAATAAAAAAATAATCGTGATTAAAGTTTAATGTTATTTTTAGGAAAATAATCGTACAATTGTTGCGAAAAAGAAATTTCTGTATAAAGATAAAAATTCGAAGAAGTTAATATTATTTAATTATATTTACTTATTGCACTAGGTAAAAGTATTATTAATTAATTGATAGTTTAAAAGAGTGTAACCTATTATCCTATCTCTCTTTGAGGCACTTGATTCGTTGATTTAGATGAAAATTTATATATATATCTCCTTTCTAGACATTTAGTCTTTGTCTTGTATGTGTCAAAGAAAATATATATTTAAAGTATTAAACTTTCACCTATCTTATAAGATTGGATAAAAAATTTAGAAGAGGATATTGGAGAGGCTTGCAAATTAAAGTGACCAAATCAACACCTTTAAAGAGAAATTATCAAAGTCGTGTCAAGGGATCACTTTCTAATTTGATAGGTTTATACCTGTTTTTGAAATTTTATTGTATCTTGTTACATAAATAGTTATTATTATTATTTTTTTTGTCAGGGAAAGGTTATAAATTGGTGGTATGGGATGAGAGTTGAAATTTAATATGATAAGTGGTCAGGACCTTAAAAAATTATTTCATTTTTTTTAGCACATTCAACCTATCAATAAAGTAGATGTATGGGTAGGTAATAACAAATAAGAATAGTATTTAACAACAACTTTTAAAGTTGATACTCATTTATACGGGTTTCTTTGTTATAAAGTAGCATACCTTATCATATTACAAGCACGAGAGTGTATTCCTCAATTAAGAAGTATACAATTCCTCATTTTTCACAACGACACAGGTGCACGTTACCCATTATTTGAAGTGATTTCACAACATATATTCTAAAGAAACAAGCTTCAACTTTTTTTTTATTATTATATTGAGGTTTATTGAAAGTTAAACCAATTCAAATTGGTAACTTTCATTAAAAAGGTTAAAAGCCAACACAATTGTAGAGTTATTGTTTCATTTTATATATCACAATTTTATTTTAGGTGAATTATAATATAATATAAACTTTTAAATATTTTCATAAATTATATAACTATTATATATTATATTATTTCACTACAATGAAATTTTTTCTAATAATTTCTATTATCTATATTCTTGCTACTATAATTTATCCTTTTATTCTGCGAATTAATGAACCAGGATTAAAATCATTAGGATTATTTACTCAAAAATGGATGGAAAAAACTATAAGAAATACAACATTTAGTCCATATTCTCATAAAATTAACAAAGGAATAGCATCAGGACAAATTACTCTTTCTAATGTAACGGTTTCAAACTTTCTTCCACCAGGAATTGTGTATCGCCCTTATGATGGTGGTTTTCTTGAAATGATAAGTAGTAATGGCAAAGGTGATATTGTAGCTAATTGGGATATTTACTCCGAATACTTAGCTTATCTTAAATTTCCCTTAAAAGGAAAAGTTTATGGAACTGTTTCAGGACTTAAAAGTGAAGTATCCATAAAAGTAAGTTATATTTTTACGTAATAATATATAAATTTTATCTTTTAAGATTAATCATGAAAATAATTTTATCATTCACCAATGTTCAGCACACTTTTCTACATTCGACTTAAAATTATCCGGTTCTTTTGCAGCAAATGTTCTTCACTTTTTCCGTGATGTCATTGCTAAAGCATTAAAGCGCCGTGGTGAAGAATATTATTGTCAATTGGTAAAAGAAAGTCTTGTACCATGGTTAAAGAGTGAAATTATAAGATTACCAGAATTTTTCGAATTTAATTATGATGGTAAAGTTAGCATAAGTCAAAGTTTAACTCACATAGATACAACTGATAGATTCCTGGATTTAGTTATGAACAATAAAATATATTCTAGTAGTGGAAGTATCATTGAAACTGTCTCTCCATTACCATTAAGATCATACAATAACACACCAATACCAGTAAGAATGATGGAAGTATTTGTGAGTGAACAAACAATACAAGAAGTAATGACGTCAGCACATATGGCTGGACAATTTAAAAGTAACTTTACTAGTCCCTTTCTTAGAACAGATTGCGATGGTCTGTGTCTAGGAATACTACTTCCTGGCCTAAAGAATGAGGTTGGAAGTACGCAATTAAGAATTTTTGTTAGATCAACAATACCACCAATAATAAGACTACAAAATCAAAAAGCACTAATGTTATTAAATGTATCTTTAGAAATTTATCGTAACGAACCTTTTGAGATAGAAGAAATAGGAAGTGATATAGAAGATAATGTGATCAGTGATATTTCTTCAATTTTTTCAACCTCTCCAATTGATTATTCAGTCTTATCAATAAACATACATTGTGAAGCAGATTTACAATTACGAATAAGTGAAAAAAAGCTTAGAGGTGAAGTTGGAATTCGTGAATCAAGAGCGCAGTTAAAAGAGAACAAGTTTTCAGAGATGGGACAACAAACAGTTGATTTAATTGTTAATATGTCATTACCATTTTTGGAGGATGCTATTTATGGATTTTTAGAGAATGGCCTTGATATAAGTGAAATAATCAAAATTCCTAGTTCCAATGAAGCAATCCTTATTCAACAAGGCTTTGTTCATATTTTGGCAGATCTAGAAATGTATAAAGGAAATTAATTTTATTAATAATAATAATAATCTATATACATTTCTTTCAATAATATTAACTTAATTTTTTTTGTAATATTTATTTAAAGAATTTCATTGTGTTAATGTTTTTAAGTACTTAATAATAAATAATAACTTTATATCAAGAATATAATGTACTTATAAAATACAAAAACCGTCAAAAATAGTTAAAAATACACCTATATACTAATCTAGTTATTGGAAAATGACATATTAGAATATTGCATTAACTGAAATTAGTCATAAAAAGCTAAATTATTAAATATTTAACAAAATTTTTGTCAAATCCTCCACTTTATGAAAAATAAAAATAACAATCTATAACTTGTTATAAAAAGTCTTTTTCTTGAACTTGTTTTTAGCAATAAATTCTTTTTCACATTAGTTGTCAGGCTCTTGAAGATTTTGTCACCAGAAATAAAAGTTCAATAACTAATGTTACTTTTTATTTTGATGTTTAAGGAGAAAGTTAAATATATAATATTATAAAAGTAGGAAGATTTAATATATAATTTTATATAACCATAACTAAGAGTAATAAGTTTAATGAACTCGCAACACACCTACAATAATATTTGGCCAAACTATAATTGTGTAACATTTTTTGATTATTTTACTTTTCGGTAAACCCTTTATCCTCTTTCAATTAATTTTTGTTCTTAACTCTTACTTTTTATTAAAAATTAAGTAATATAAAGAACGCTTTTCATAACATAAAGCTTCAATATTGTAGTTGTCGTGTAAATTTGAAGTACCTAAAGTTTAACCACTTCATATGATTCAATATTTCATACTATTATTATAATCATTTAATATTTTAAACCAATAATACTAAATAACTTTATATTTAAAGATGATAAAAGGATTTGTAATTAATACTATTTTATTAATTACATTTTCTCTATTTTCATCAACTTCTTCTCTTCAATTAGTCCATCCACCGAAGCCAAATGAACAAGATTGGGTTTTAGTTTCTGGCAATGAAACATCAGTTGATAAAGTTTTGGCTATCTCTCTTGCCTATGGAGGAAGGTTAGTCTCTATGAATTATTATGTTCAATATAAAATCGTTTATTACTACGCAATAATGCACAAATATAACGGTCCCGTTTTTTTAAAACCTAATCCTGTCAATTTGACAGCTTTACGAAAATTAGCCAGTGACAATATACAATTAGATTTAGTACCAACTCAACTTTGTGGGCAAGTAGTGCAAAATAATGAAGTCACTTTTTCTACTTATTGGGAAAGGGTACCAAATTCAAACTTTGAAATATGGTTTCCAGGTAGTAGTTCAGCAGATTATCAAAAATACAAACTTGAAAAAGATGGTTATTATTTATTTAATATTTGTGGATATTCAGTATCTAATAGAGCTCAGTATGTTGGAGTTTGGTTCAAGGGTAATGATACAACTACACCACCATATCAAGCATATTACGGTTTACCATTAAGAGAAGCTTTAAGAAAAGATAAAACTCTATCAACTAAAGGTTTTGTAGCAACAAGATTTCAATGTTTCAATAACAGGAATTCTGTTATTTGTTCAGGAATATGGCAATATCAACCAACTAAATCACACTCCATAGAAATTGGTGATAATTTTAAAGGAATGTACAATAAATTAAAATCTTTTAATTTTATACCAAGACAAATATCACACTTTTTTAATGAACAAAATATTCCTATCTTTGTTGTTCTTTGGTCAAATTTAGATTCATATAGATTTCCTGAACCAGCAGAAATATGGAAACAAGATTCATTAATTCCATTCACATTATATGACGGAAGTTTAGAATTATTAAAAGAAAAACAGTTAGATTTTCTAAATGATAGAGTAACAAGGTTTATGAAAGAATTAGACATTCCTGGTTTATCTATTGCTATAAGTAAACATGAAAAATTAAAATTTGCTGCTGGATATGGATATGCTGATTTAAGAAATAAAGTTCAGGTTACATCAAATAATCAATTCCGAGTTGGTTCCATATCAAAACCTATAACCGCAACAGCAATTATGCTTCTTGTTGACAGAAAGATTTTATGTCTAGATTGCAAAATATTTGGTAGACAGGGAATATTGGGTACTGATTTTGTTAGAACATCTATGTATGGTAAATATATTGAAGAGGTAAAACTTCGTCATTTACTCGAACATACCTCTGGTGGTTGGGACAATTTAACTAATGATCCTGCTTGGATTGAACCAAATTTAGATTTAAAAGATCTTATTGAAACTGTTCTTGAAAATTTCCATTTACAATACAAACCTGGGACACAATGGATTTATTCGAATTTCGGATATCTTCTCTTAGGGTATATTATTGAAAAGTATTCGCATATGTCTTATGAAGATTTTGTTAAAGAAAATATATGGAAGATGAGTAATGTAACAGATATAGAGGTAGCAAGACAAACAGTCTCTGAAAAATCACCAAGAGAAGTTTTATATTATATGAGTGGAAATAAAGTTGGTTTTAATCCATATGATATGTTACCACCATCACGTTCTGGTCCATGGGGTGGTTGGATTGCTAGTCCAATAGAACTACTTCATTTTATGGTATGTTAATAAACGAATTATATATAATTAATAATTTATTTTAGAGAGTAGTTGATGGATTTCCATATGTAAAAGATATTTTATCAAGTTCATCAATAAAAACATGGCAACAACCATCACCTGCTTCTAATGGCACGTATTCATTAGGATGGTCAATAAATGTAATGGGTTTCAATGGCTGGCAACATGATGGTCGAATGCCTGGTTCTGCAGCAATGCTCGTTCGCCTCGATAATGGAGTTGAAATGGCAATAACATGTAATAAAGAGTATAGTGAAAGAGAATTCTTCCACGAAATTGGTTTTATTCTCCATCACGTTGGAAATAATTGTGACTGGTGGAATGACAATGCAGATTTATTTTAACGATTTTATTTTTTAATGTACAAAAAAATTATTTATTGAGAAGAAAAAAGTTTTAGTTTATTTTAATAAAGGCACCGACAATATTAAGATTATATTTATATTGATAGAAAATATTTTAGAATAAAAAATTATAACATAACTTGATCTTTGGTTGAATTATGTATTTAATCTTTAGAATATAATAGTATTACATTGGTGGAACTCCATTTCCTGTTTTCTTTAATGTTAATCCAAAAATCCAACCACTACTTGATCCTTCTTGACAACATGTCTGATAAACCCAGTTGTTAAAGAATGTTGTAATGAAAAGGAATGAAATACCTAAAAACAAAGAGATACAGGCATTTTTGGTTATCATTAACCAAAATTCTTTTGTTCTCGATAATGATCTCCTCCATCTTCCTCCAAGTGGAGGATAGTAAGCAGGTAGTGAAAAAGTTTTAAAATTGCTATTTAAAAATTTTCTTAGTATTTCAAGATCTTCAATTGGAGGAAGTAAATGAATTCCTTCTATCTTATTGCTATTTACCATCGATGGAATGTTTGTATAATGGAGATCATATATTTGTTGCAGGAGCATAAATTGTAATTTTAATTTTTCATTGTTACATTTATTATGTTTTTTATTCTGTTTATTGACGATATCTTTCATTATAACTTTACATAAATTAATGTTCAAAAATGTTTCTATAGGATTTTGTATAAAAATTCTAGTAAACCAATCTTCGGCTATATCAAAAAGTTTTTCCTCTTTAAATACATTTTTTTCTATCATTAAATTTTCATTTATAACGATTGAATTTATTAAAATTTTAAATTGAATTAACTCTCCAAGTTCATGTAACTTGGATATCTCCTTCTTTCCCTTCCATAAATCTTCATCTTCATGAAGATTCTGTCCTAATCTTCTTTGATATTGATGTAATTTCATAACCATCTTTTCAAATATTTTTTCCCTTATCTCTGGATCTTCTTTTCTTACACCGGTTAAAATTTTTATCTTATCACTGCTAAAATATTCTTTAACAAACTGATATAGTTTATTAAGAGAATTCTAAAATGATGAATTACATTAAGAGAATATATATATAAAATTAAGAATTTTTAATAATAAGTGATTAATTAAAGGACCTGTGATTAAAAATTCAGTTAATTAATCACATTAATTGAATGTTAATTAAAAGATGTGTCAAAAAGTTACCTCTTCATATCCTTTTTTTTTATTTCCTTTGTTATGCCGACTTTTAGATGTAGTGGAAAAGAGTAATATATCATCATTAATATTGTTATTTGATAAAAGATAATTAGTTATAGGTGATAAGATTAATTTAAAAATATTACACACTCCTTCATTTTCTTCAGATCCCTTTTTATCTTCACTTAACATATTATGAGAATCTATTTGTTCTTCGCCAATAAAAGGAAGTGAGTCATTTAGATTTGTAGAATAATTAAAAAGATCAAAATCATTATGAATACTTATATTCATTATATCATTGATTTCAAAAGCTACTTCTGTATTCCAATTATTAGATGGTATATATTCATCCCAATGGTAACTTGTTTCCATTGTAGGATTCATTATTAATGTTTCATTACCATCATTTAATAAATTTTGTACATCCTCCTCTAATTCTTCTTCTCCACATATTTGAGCCGATGACGTTTCAGATGATGTGTCATCTTCCATTGGAATGATTGTTTTGACAGTTGGTGAGGAAAGTTCAGGAATATTTAAAAAATTCTGATAAAGGGATGTTGTTAATGGATCACGTTTTGAAGTTTTTTTACTATCTATCTCTCTCCACGTTGTTCCATGTGTAGGTGAGTTTTGATTATAATTATAGATAGATGAATGAATAGAATCTGAATCAGATATAGATCTATTGGAAGCTTTATCTAATTCAGAACCAAATACCCCAGAGTCAATTAAACTACATGGTGTAGTTCCATTGTTATTTGAACTAAACATAGGTGAATTTCTTGTAGGAGAGACTGGAGGTGTTTGTTTAATAAAAACTTCATTATCCCTTTCCATGGTGGAAAGTTAGTGATTAGTATGTAAAATAAATACAAATTAAAGTTAATAAACTAAAAAATATATAATATCTAAAATATAAAAAAAATATTTAATTATAATAGTTTATATATAAAATATATGAAGTAAAATTAAATAAAAATTGTTTATTTAACGGTATTATATTAAACAAAATATATTTTAGTATCTTTTCAATAAGTTAAAATATATCAAAAATCCATTATTATGCGATGTTGTAATGAAAAGAAATCCTATGTATTACAATAAAGAGGTAAATTAAACAAAAGTTATAAGTGTATAAAGTTAAAATATTATGAAAGGTTTTTGATGATAGGGAAATTTGTACTACTAATATATCTAACTTTCATTTAACATCGTATGTGGTATGTTATACAGGTGACCAAATTGAAATTTGAGAACCTTATGAGTGGATATAATGAATTTAGAGATAATATAAATTGATAGTAATATTAATATAAAGGATTTCTATTGTAATTATTTGCAACTTTAATATTATAATGTGGATATAAATATTAATAAAAGTATATATAAAAAAATTCTTGATCGGGTTTGGTATGTAAATAAAAAGTTTAATAAATGATATTATCATGTGGGAGTTGATTATTTTCAACAGCGGAAATATTGGAAGAGGACAAGATTTTATGATGACATTTGATGCCATAATCATTATAATTCTTGTTCTTACTTTTATTAGACAATCAAAACTTAATGTATAATGGAGTAGAAATCATCAAAAGTTGAATATCTTTTTGTTGAGAATCATCAAGTTATATAAATTATATTTAATAATTTGTCCCAATAAACAAGTTAAAATTATTAATATTTAAGATTTATGAGTAGAATGTAAAGAAAATATGTAAACTGTCAATGGTAAGGATTATCATTAAATTATTACTTTTAATTTTATGTTATAAATATATGTAAAAAGAAAAATAACTCTTATAGATTTATGACAACTTTTAACTCATTTATATTTCTAAAACATTTGTTAGTGTATGAAGGAATTTTATAATGATATCAATAAGAGTATCCCAATAAGTATATTATCAATATTTGATATGTAATTGTTTAATTTGAATAGAGATAATGCTGATGAGATTAGGTCTAATCTAAACAAACACAATACAATAATTATGATCTATTGAAATAATTAACTATATATAGAATAATTTACCAATCTAAGTTTGATAAATATGTATAATAATATACAAAGAAAACATCAATGTTACAAGAGATTTGAGAGGAATGGCAAATTATTTTATATTATTAAATTGAAGGTCAGTTATGTTATGCCTTTATCATGAATGATTGTAATGTAAAAAGATTTTATTATACGATTGTTAAAAGTGATATGTATATATAGCAGATGATAGTATAATTATAATTAAGAAGCATATAAAATAACCAATTGGAGGGAAAGATATATAAAGGGAGATGTTGTAAAAAGTAGTTTGAAATATACAAATGGGAAGAATGCTGACAGATGAGTGGGAAAGATAAATATGAAAGAGTTTTAACTTCATCAACAGCTGTATGTAACCTTATTAGGAGATCATTGATTTGGCAAATAAAATTTTATTTTATTCTCCTCAATAGGGTTTGGTAATTGGTAGAATATTAAATATATGTTATTTTATATATAATTGTTACATTTTTATAAATATTATAATAATAGATCTACACAACATCCCATTTAGTTAGATAATTCTTACCATAACTTCCTGTATGTAATAGGTGTACTGTCAAAATACTTTTGACAAAATTTTATTAAATATAATTAAAAGTAATATAACAAAATTGGTGGAGATAAATATTTAGGGTATGTGAAGTCAAGTGAAAATGAACATGTGTAATATACTTTAAATTTTATGATGGAAAGTAATAATAGTTTTATATGATTTTGTTCCTTAACACAAAATTAAAAGTAGTTTTATAACACATAAAAATGTTCTAAAATATTTTAATTGTTTAAGTAAAAAATGTGATCAAAGAATTTGTAAGAGAAACAATAGAAGTAACAATACTTTTTATATGAATAATTTAAGTTGAGATTCTTTTATATTTTTTCACTGTATAAAATTGAATTAGCGAATTGTTATTAATTCTTTGACGACTATGTTTATTTCAATTATATAACTTATATAAAAGTACTTTTTAAAGAACAAATAATTGAATGATAGAAGTATTATTTTTCCTGCTTTATAAATATATTTTACGAACAATTTTCAATGAAATATTTAATAATAAAATACATGAAGAGTAATGTTTATAACAAATATACTTTAAAAAGTAAATTAATAATTTTTTCCAAAGTTAAAATTATACAATTTGATTGATATTATATATTTAAGAACAATATAAAAACAATGAATTGAAAAAGTATATGGACGGTTAAGTATAAATGTATTTAAAGAAAATTATAAGATATAATTATTTATAAAAGTCATAAAGATATTTGCTGTAACATTAAAGTATAAAAAAGGGGAGAACAGTTAAGTGGTTTAATAATAATAAATAATAGTATTTAAAATAATAACAATAATAATAATGTGAGGAAATGTTTATAAAAAAAGTGTGCATACAAAACGATTGCATTTTCTAAATTATATATTTACTAGAGAGATATTTAAATATATATTTAAAAGAAAGCTCAAATAGCGGTATAGAAAAAGTGGATATAACATTTTCATTTGGTAGAGGTTATTCCTTCCGAAAGATGAATGGGTACACGTCAAACTTTTTATTTTCATGCTATTCATAAAATATTACAACAGTAGCAGGTGTTAATTTTAGGATAATGGTAATGTTTATAATAAAATCTACATTTAGTTGTTTTAAACAATAGTACTTAGTATAAAAATAAGATCATTTCTAGGATAACTTATTTTTTTAAAATTAATAATCACTCTAGCAAGATAAATTATAAATCATAAAAACGAGATGAGTATTGAAAAAATTTATTACATAGGCTAAAATTTTTAAAAAATATTATTAAGTTATGAAAGATTTAGTGTGATTGAATGAGGTCTTTTTTTATTATCAATCAAGCAAATAGGCTTTTTATACAACTAAAATACCGAATTATAGATACATTAAAAGGCAACATGGGATCTATTTAAAAAGAGACCAAACTTGATGAATTACAAATATTACATGAATGTTTGCTATTAAAAAAGCCCATTACACAATTCATCATGTAGAGGTTAAAAAAGAGGAAACTAAATGTTGTTGGTCATAACTAAACTATCAATTATATTACATGAACATATAAATACAAGATGGCAATCGGGACGGCGTCATATTGGGAAAGATAAGATGTAGTGGAAAAAAAATATATCTAGTATAAGGTATTTATATTTCTATGGATAAAAAAATCATTAAAAATATTACATTTTATATTATATAATGTAAATATATAGATATAATATAGTACAAAGAATCTCTAGAAAATATCAATAAAAAATGATAGAGGAGAAAAAAAATTAACTATTAAAAATCAGGTATATAATCTCTTCCAAACAAATAAATAATAACTGATAATCTTTAAAACAACAAATTTTCGTAAAAATATTCATTTTTACCTTCTATTATTTTCTTTAACAAAGATGTATATATCATCAAAATAAACAATAATTTGTATTAGAATTATTTTGATAGGAGTAAAATAATTACCATAAATCAGGGATAACTTATAGAATTATTGATAATATAAATATAATGAGTATCATTCAATTATAATATTATATTCCAGAGTTACTTATTAAATGATGATATATTTTAAATTAATGAGTCTTTTAACAGAATAAATGATTAGAAGCGCTTGACTTCATGGGATAATATGTAAATGATTGCTAAATTCGAATTGGCAATTAATTCATAATGGTATATTAAAATATGTATATTAACCTATAACAGGTGCTAATATAATAGTAAAGTTTTATTAAAAATAAAGATGCTAGAAACAAACAAATCTTGTTGTATAGGTGATGTGTGCTTGTAAAAGGTTACTCTTTTCCTAAGATCACAACTCTGCAGATGGTTATTGTAAGAGACTCGAAAATGTTAGACATCATATGCTTAATAACCTTCTACATTTATAATAAGGTAACTCTCTTTTTTTTATTTATTTATTTAAATAGGTAGTATTTATGTTGTTTGTTGCAAAAATTTACTAAAAAATCGCAAAAATATGAAACGTAAACTTACTTTATAAATATTTTTGTATTTATGTTTATTATTATTAGTAAATATTAAGATTGAAAAATTAAAACCATAAATAAAAGAAACTACAAGGTCAATGATTTAGTGAGGTGGAAAATAGTATGGAGCGGTCACTTTTGATCCATCTATCAAATAATATTATTTATATAAATAATCTTTATATCTATATGTTTGGGATAAATTAATAAGTGTTAGAATTAATGAGTGGGTTACACCCTTATTCTGATAAAAAGATAGAAAATCATTAAATAAAGTACCCAAAAGTGATAGTCTGTATAAGTTATTAATTTACGACTTATATATGCATAATTATCTTCCTAATATATACATTAAAAGTATTAGTAAAATTTTGGTACAATAAATAGAATATTACTTCACCTTCAATTGAAGAAGTATATGATAAGAGGTAAATTAAAAATTTCTCACATCACAAGGACAAAAGATATGTCATTGGAGGGAGAGATTTTAATATTGATAAAAAAACTAGCTTCCGCAATTAAAATTTAACAAGAAATTGAGGACAATACTTCTATCTTATGCATCTTTTGTTATTTAATAAATAATGAAAATAATGTAGTTCTTGATTATTACTCAAATAAAATGTAGTAATTTAAAAGTATTGAATGTTGTATTGCGTACAAATATATAAAATGTGAGTTAGAAAAAGTTTCTATTTAGTTATTTGGGAAAAAAGACTATATAAAAGATAAAATGACTTATATTAAAATAAAGATAATTTGTAAATAAAAATTATGTTTAACTTAAAGTTTTTCGATTGATGGATACAAAAATAGGAGAAGTAATTTAAATGAATAACTTATAAATACAATGTTGAAAGGATGAGGAAAAAACACATCAATTTTGAAAGTGGAAATTGTATATTTTGACAGGTGTGTTTACAAAAGGCTAAGAAGAATAGTAGTCTAAGTTTTAATAAAATATCATTTCTGAAGATATAACATTAAACAAAATTATGTGTTTTGATAACTTTTTTGCAATAAATTCACCCCAGATAGTTGTAAATGAAATCACAGCATTAAATAATATTATTTTTCTATGAAAGACAAAAATTTGTACCATTTTAAAATTAAAACTTTTTAGTAAAAATAATCAAACTTGTTTAAGGTGATGAAAAAGTGAATGGTAATGGAAGGAGTGATTGACATAAAGAAAATATAAATATGTTCTATTATATATTTATCTCTTTTACCTAAGAATTATATATTTATTAATAAAAATGTTGTTATGTTAAATTTGTTTTACAATAATAATAATGGTAAGTAATAAATAGATATTGAGAAAATAAATGTGAACGTGAGGAGAAATAAGATAAGACTTTTTCAGTTTAAAGTGATTAAGTAAGGAGAGTTTTATTGATAAAACAGTACCTATTCTGTGTTTTATGAATTAGATTTTTGTTTAAAATCATATTTTAGTAAAATTTTGATAAAAGTAAATAAAATATATGAATTTTTATTTGTGTGAGTAAATACGAAATGTTTCTTTTAAGGAGAATTATAAGAATATTACGATTCTTCATCTTCATCCTCGAGGAGGTATTTTCTTCTGCTTTCAAGTCCAGCCTTTAAAATAAAATTGATATCATTTTTGGATTCATTATTTGTACTAATTCTATTGTTGATTTCTTCTTTTGGAACTTTTTTCAGCTTTATTCCATTTCGAATTTCATTAAGTAGTGATTCATTACTTGGTAGTGGAGATGATATTGGAGGTTTTATTGTATTAATATTCTTTTCTTCTACACAATTATCCTGTACTTCTATTGATATTTCATCTTTCAATAGGCAATTATCATTGGGAGTTAGATTATTTTTCCCTATCTCATTCATCGATTCTTTTTCCTCATTTTGCTCATGTTTTGTTGTGTTATTTTTATTATTACAATAATCTTTTGTTCCATTTAATCTATCATTGTCACAATTAACAATTTTTTTAATATCATCATTCATTTTTCCACTGGTGTTTTTAAGTGTCTCATCTACCGAAAAATGAGACACCATGGGAGAGGAGTTAGTCGAAATGTTAGATGAAAAACCATTGAAATTTGGTTTTGTTTGACTATTGAAATTCGGTAGATTATTTTTTGACAAATGTATATGACGTATTTGATCTGAGATTGAAGTAGAATTATTGTTAAAACAATCTTTTCCAAGAGGGGGATATAATTTTTCACAATAATCATTATTAGTAATACTTTTTGGTTCTAAATCACTTCCATATGTTGGTTCGGTATTCTTTGATATGCCGATTAATTTATAAAACCTTTCATCTCCCGTCATTTGATAGTAGCGATTAACAATTATTTCGGCTACCATGTAACTTTCTTTACCTTCAGCAAGTCTTTTAATGCATGATATGATAATTTCACTGGGTGCATGGGATAAATAATCAAATATTTCATCATCCTTATATTTTATTTGTTGAAGTAAATCACATATTTCATCTATTTTTTCTACATTCCACAATGCTAGGTGTGGTAGACCCATTCTTTTACAAATATTGGCTATTTTTGCTTTATCATAAAAAGTGTATTTTTGGGATTTGAAAATATTTTCTGCAATTGTTGGATAATATTTCAAGCATAAAACTATTAATTTACTCTGCAAATTACTTTCTCTTTGTGAATCATTCTTTAAATTTCCAAGCAAACATTGAACTGCTTGGTCAAAATAAGAATTTTGAACCAAGGTATTTGTTATGATATCTAAAAGTTCGAATTTCGATGACTCAGAGTATTGGTCAATTAAAAAGAAAGTGAATTTTAAAGCTGATTCAGGGTTAGATTGTAATAAACTATTAAACATGTCCATAAACATTGAGTTAAGATTATAATTTGTCATAAATTTTTTAAGTTCATTTTCGTCATTTATATACAATAAATATTCTACAATAGTCATGAATGAACCTGCATTTGCAAAAACTTTTATCGCTAAATCGGGATAGTATGGTAGTAAATCATTTCCAATATCATCTGTAAATTCAATTTTTTCTTTTTTTATACAATCGTCAATTAAGAATTTATTTTCTGTGCAAATTAGATACTGAATCCACAATTGTGTTTCTTGGTGATTTAGGGATGATCTATTCATTAGACATTTCATATAGATTTCAAAACATTCAGACACGTTATCTATGCTCTTAAAACTAAGTAACCTTTTCATAACATTTATATTACGTAACTTATCACTTCTATCATTACCAGCTACTCTTCCAGCATCAATATAATTTTTAGAGTCAATTAATTTCTCAAATTTTAATTCTACACTTTCTATAGATGATGGAGGATTTAAATTTAAACTATTTCTGAAGACATTTGATATCGTCTTGTAATCGACATCTCTACAACTAACGAGAAATGGTAAAACATTTTCCAATTGAAAACTATATAAATAGCCATCATTTATAAAAACCATAATCGCATTATTTTTTCGGTTAAAATAGCTAGTTATAACTAATTTTCTAGTTAATTCTTTCCTTCCAATTTCTTTTCTTTTATCATAATGATAGACTATAACTTTAGCTTCTCTAGTGACAATATAAAATATTCCTAAAATCTCACAAAAGTATAGTGCTTTAGGAATATCTGAGGATTTCAAATCAATGAGAGAAAAACTAACATTAATTTGACATATTTCTTTAATAATATTCTTATTTACATCATTATTTAGTTGGAGAATTTTAATATAACATCCTGTAGTATTTTTATTGATGTACGCAAAAAATGTATCAAAAGATGACAAGTCTGTCCTCTTATATTTGAAGAAGCAACCAGCTGTTCCATCAAAATATTGAGTTATTTTTTGATTCGTTAATAATATTTTTCCATACACTATATTTATATCTTGTTTAAGACCAACTATGAAAGAATAATTTGTTGCTTCATTGTAATCATGGTCTACAATTATGTACCCTTTTAAAATATCATTCCTTGCAATTGAAATAAATGGTCTGTTACTTTTATAAATGTCAAAATAATAAATATTATCTTTACAAATAAAAGCTAAAATATTTTCACCAACCCAATTCCAATACTCAACTTCAAAAGGCATATTAAGTGCAATAATATTTTTCTTCTCTCCAATTCCAATAACTTGAACAGTAGAATTGTTTTTAAGAGCTAGAATATTTTTAAAGCAATTCATTTTAATGGAATCAGCTGATGTTTCATAAATTATTTTTTCTTTGCTATTTAAATTTATCAGAATAACACTTTTACTTTTTTCCTCTTTTACTAAACACATAATATAGTCATTTGCATTTATTGATATTGTGTACCAAGTTAAGTCTGAAAGTTTAATACCATACTGAAGGAGCTAAAATAACAATTTCATGTATCTTTTTTATTTACCACAAAAATGTATAGTAAAAAACATACCGACAGTCTAGAGGATGCTTTTATCATTTTTCACACCAATATTTATAAACAATATTTATACTAATTAGAATAGTTAAAAACTATAAAACTTGAAAAATTAAATAAAATATTATATTTCATTTTCACTTACCACCAATTGATAAGATATCATATCAAGAAAATGCAACAGAGTTACTATCACAAGCGCCTTATCGATGTAGAATATTCTTCTTTTACAAAATTTTTTAGCACTCGGTATAATTGTGTAAACAAATATACGTATATTTTAAGCAAGTACTTGTTATCTATTTTAAAATTTATTTTTTTCTTCCTCGAGGAAGAAATACCAAAAATTTTTATGTTAACAAGAGAGAGACAGAAACTTGATAAAAAGGAGTGCGTAGTTAGAAAGAGAAAAACCTTCAAATATAGTTAAAAATTTAAACGAAGTATCCTATGTTAAAAAACTTTAAATGTTAATATAAGTGGTATTTTTAGGATGACGACATATATTTAATTTAAATTTCCCTATTGAAGTGTTATATTTTTGTTTTCTATGTCTAACATTTAAAAATATTTTTAAAACTTTTTTTTCTATTATTCATAAATATTAAAATGACGTTATAACACAATCAATAGAAATCAAATAATTGTTAGTAATCTATTTATTATATATTTATACATAATCCATATAATATGATTAGAGTGTAATTCGTTAGTTTAATCAATATACACACAAAAAATATACACAAAATTAAAAATAACAAGTTTTCTAGGACATTATCTTCCCAATTACATTTTCAATACTAGAAAGGTATTTTTCCAATTCAACGACTGTTTCTGACTTCTCAGGAGCCTTAACTAGTGTCTTCATTTCTTGAGCATATACATTAATTAACTCAATCTCTTCACTAACAGTATTATTCTCGTTTATTTTCTCTTCACAAGTAGATCGTATTTTTTCATTAAAATTTTGTATCTCTTTAAACTCTTGGAGTTTATTTCCGAAATTTGCAGAAAATTGATTTTTATTTTCTTTAAATGACTCCATTAACTCATCCTGTGACTTTACAGCGTCCGTGATTGATTCTTTTTCCGTTTTAACAGAATCAAACAAGCTATTGGCAGTTCCAATGTTTTCCTTTATCTCAGAAACATTTTTCTCCAATATACTGTCGTACTCACTCCTTGATTCTTCTTGTAGTTTCTTCAACTCAGAACCCATTTTCGTGGTTACCTCCTCTTCAAATGCGTCACACTTAGCTACTAGATCCTGGCATTTTTGTGAATGACGACCAAGGAAATCTTGTCGTCTTTTGAGGAGCTCAATTGCCTCAGAACATTTTTCTTTGAAAGTGTCAGCTTTACTAGACAAGTCATTTTTACGATTCTGCACAACTTTAATTGACTCCAAAGATTTTCCCTTTATCCTTTCAATTTCATCAGACTTCTCCCGAATCTCATCTTCTAGCAATTCCAATTTAAATTTCTCTTTCATTGCTTCAAATTCACGTTCTTGCAACGCCTTCGACAGTTCATCAAACTGTTGTTTAAGGTTATCCAAAGACTCAGTATTAGCAGTATACCATATATTAGCTTCTTCGGCAATCTCACCTCTTCTTGAAACAATACTATCAACTTTGGAAAAAAGAACCTTATCTGCAAGCGATAGCAACTTGGCACGACTGACTGTTGACGTATGATCACGGAGATACCCACCAATCCCTTGAAGATAGTCATCCATGATACCAAGAGACTGAAAGAGTTGCTCTTTTCGTGCTCTAATATTGGCCCTAATGTCATTCTCAACATTCATTGCTTTTAATCCATATTCCAAAGTCGAGATGGTTTCACTCCTATTAGACATTGTCGGAGAGACAGCAGCAATCAAACATGTTAATGCTGATCCACCAAGAGAATCCTTCAATATTCTTGTCAACTTTGAAGATCTATAGGGAATATGCGAACTTTTTTCTGTTAAAGCATTGATGACTTGTCCTAGTGCAAGAAGACTTGTATTAATATTACCAGCTTCACGCGCACTCCCTTTGGTTGCACCACTTTTCCCGATATTTTCAGATCCAGCCAGATCAACGAGATTTATCTTTCCTCTTCGCGTTATTTTTTCATTTCCTATCAACTCATCCCATTCCACAACAGCTGTGAAGACGGCATGAGAACGAGAACTTCTTTGGTTCATGGCTGTGGAAGCTGTTTGACGCATTGAAGCTCCGTGCCTGATTAATTGATGTACATCCAACATACTATCTACAACGCGCTCATTGACATCTTTTATACAGATGCCACCAGCATTTTGTGTATCATCAAAGATCTTTAATTTCTTTGAAATATCATCTCCAAGTAGGTCGTAAACTTCCTCGTTATACAACTCCACATAAGTGACTGTTATACTTTTACGGGTACACGTCTAAACAAATAACAAATAATAAATAAAAACAACAGATAAAAACTTACAGGAATCTCAAGCATTGTAAAGATATGTTGCATCGCTCTTGAAGTTACACCAGCACCGTTGTCTGAATCCCATTTGAAAGACCCATCAACATTTAACTCCTTGCACTCACCCTCCATTGTAAAGGTTTTTCCTGTTCCAGTTTGTCCATATGCAAAAATGGTGCAGTTGTATCCAGATAGTAACTGTGGAATGTATTCCGCTACCATTTTCTTATACAATTGACATTGTGTTACAGATTCATCCAATACAAAGTCATATCCAGTGAATTTTCTTTCTTTTCCACTGTCATTTAGCATAATTGATGTCCCCACACTCCGAAGCACTGATTGGTCATTTTCACTGACTTCCTTTGAATTGCGTGGACTAAAAAAATATTATGAAACAAAATTAGGACAATTGCAGAAACATACCGAACACGTATACCAACTTTTATGCAACTTTTACCACCTTTTCCATAGGAAATTGATGACGTAGCAAAAAGTGATGACATCGTTAGACTAAATTTTTAACTAAGCAGATAACAAAAAGACTGATATAAGTTTATTTAAATAGTAATGAACTACTTTACCCAAACGATCATTTTTCTTTATTGTATTGAGAACCGCCAAAGGAAGGCCGCGCCTCAATAAATGAAACAAAAATATTCTATCGAGAACAACAAAGATTACCAAAGTTGACTAAATGATTAAAATTATGATATGTTGAAAAAAACATTTGCACATTAATAACATTGATTATACTTTTTTTTAACAATATCGCAGGTAATGTTGAAAGTACATCATTACATGTGACTCAAAGAATTTAGAAATGAATGACTTTTTTGTTGGTAGGTACATTTCTTATGTTAAGCATTATTTCTTCTTCAATTTATTTACTAATTTTCATCAATTACTAATACTAAGGAGCTTTTGAGATGTGTAGATATTAAGAAAAAATCTATAGATTTAATATTTCCTATATGATCATAAATAATAAATCAATTTTGTTGATGTTATAAATTATCTTTGAAACTACTGCTTTTAAAAGTTAAAGTTAACTTCCTTGTCATAATTTTTTTGAATTTAAAGCCGTAATTTTTATTGGTAATAGGAGTTATATATTTGAGGTAAAAAATGGCAAAACGAATGCAGTTTATACTACTTTACTTTGTTACTTAAACAAGCCATAATTAATAAAGTTTAGTAAGAAAACAGTCGTAGTATGATTGATATAATTTTTGGTCAGATAAAACAACTTCCCAAACTAACTAAAAATTATATTATTTAACGATTTTAATCTATTAAAATAATGCAAAAGTCACGTCAATGTTATTTCTCTTATTGTTTCTACATAGCATCCATGTACGCACATGGACGAAAGTGTCTGTTTTTTTTTCATGTTGTTTCAATTTAACAAACGGAAACGCGAAATTCCAATAAAATGTCGGGATAGGATTCCTGTTTACATCTATATTCAATTCTTCTGTTTTGTACATTTATCTGGTTAATCTATTATTAATTAAAATATTTATCCAAGTTTTATGTGAAATGTTAGGAAAGATTAAGGAGATCATTGTTGAAGAAACCAGAGCAATTGGACTTATTAAAAATGAAGATGAATCAAATAAAACAAAGATGGTTTTTTATTCCAAAGTAAAGAATACCAATTCGATTGACACGAGTATAAGCTATACGCTTGATTTTATTGTATATGAAAATGAAACATCTGATTCTGGGGTTAAGGTATTTAGATGTACCTCTATTGTTCCGTCTATTGCTTCTGGAAATGATAGACTGTTTGGAAATAATATATCAATTTACCAAGGAATGATTACTTCAGAGATATTAAAGGAAGTTACAGAACTGGTTAAAGAATTTAAGAGTTTATCATCTACAGGTAATTTCCATTATTTTTTATATTTCTTTTTATTAATTTTTTTATCTATCAGTTAACAATCCATTTGTTGATATCTTCCGACAGTCTCTGTTAGGGACAATAATAGTAAAATATTTACCACCAAAAGACTTTTTATCTTTGGAACGTTTAAACTCTACAATCAAACATTGCTTGAATAATGGAATTGCTAGAAACTATTGGGTTTTTGCTTTAAGACGTGATTTTAATATTACAGATAGTGCTGCCGACCCTTTACAAACATACAAGTTGCACCACAGAAGATTAATCGCTGACAGAGCAGCAGAAAACAGACCAAATCCCTTATTGCAGGAAGTTTTTGATCCATTAAGGGTTCCACCGAGACGTCCTATAAACCCGGATCCTATGATCAATCCATTTGGTGGACCTCAAATTGATCCCTGGATGGATATTAATAATCCATTTAACTTAAATCCATTTAGAAATCCAAATGGAGATTTATATCATCCAGGTATTCCTAGGCAACCATTTAACAATGGACAACCACGAGGTGATCCCAGAAATTTTGGAGGACCGTTTTTTGATGGAAGAGGTTTTGACAGAAATGATATAATTTAAGTAATTTATATTTTTTTATTATTTAATTAAAAATGTGTATTCAATAGAAATTGTATTTCTATTTGTATATAATAATACTGTTTTCGCATTAAAGTTTCTCCTTGATTAGGCAGGTATTTTTGTTATAATTTTTCTCTGCATGATGGAAGTTTTTCTTTTACATAAAAATTATGGCATACCAGAAGATAATTGTATTGGCAGGTGAAGAGTTTGGGTAATTACCGAGTTTGTGGTACCTCTTTTGCAAGAATTTTTGAGAAATGGTATAGTTGTCTAGTATTAAGTATGCATTTTCTGACATGGAGAGATAAAAATTAAAATTTTTTATAATTTTTTATATTTTTAACAATAAAAATGTGTGGAAGGAAAAATTTTCTCTACACCTAATAAAATGTAGTATTAGTGGCATTTTCCGGAAACAAAAGTATATATATTGTATATATATAATATATATATAGTAGTTATGTGAGAAATGATGGTAAAGTATTCAAGAAACCTATTCCTTCTACATAAACATATAAGCTAATTACATAGCTAGGAAATGAGGCATGGTATAATATAAGAGACAAATATTTATTATAATTATTTTCTATCAAACTAAAACCATAAATCATACTTTTTATCATTCTAAAAATATTTATATTTTAGTTTTAAGTTATCTAATCTTGGAATATATATACAATTTTATTATATCAACAACCCATTTTGTGTGCCCTAATGTTTAAGGACATTAAATAGTGAGGAAAAAAGTTACCTGGTGTTGAAAAATTTGTTAATATTATAAATTATAAAAGCATTTTATCAAATTTCAATGACGGCTAGTTAATTAATCATTTTCAATTTATTTAGATATATACAACATCTAGAGGAAGATTTTAGAAGGTGTTTGTACCAATATTAATAAGATTATCCCAGTAGCTTATTTAATTTTCAAAATATTTTCCCTCTTTTTCTTTGATCAGTACTAATTTTAACACTTCACTTGGTACATGAAATTAAAAATATATATTTTATTTTTAATGTTGAATAAACATTACAACAAAAATTAATGTTGAAATATGTTAATCAAGTTTAATATTAAGTGTTATTATAGTAGTAAAAATTACATCTGTATTATTCTTTTTATTTGCCATTTGTTTGTTTTTGTTAATATTATTTTTAATGATAATTGCTCCATTTAGATGAATATTAATAATGCCAAGGTGGTATGAGATGGTTAAAAGAATAGGTTTTATATTTTTATTATTATTGTTGATGGAAAAGACTGCACCTATAGTAATAGATTCAAATGATAATTATTGTCCAACCAATTTTTTTGAAAAACCACGTCCTCAACATTGTAAAAAGGCATGTATTAATGATAAACAATGTAAAAGAGGAAAAAAGAAATGTCTTTGTGATGGTAGATGTGGAATGAGCTGTGTTAATCCAAGTCTTAATTGTCCTCAACTTTCTAATCCTGAAAATGGTCATATAATGCTTTCAAATGGCTTCAAATTTAACTCTATTGTAGAGTATTATTGTAATCCTGGTTATGTTGTTAGTGGAAATTCAGAAAGGAGATGTCAAGGAAATAAACAATGGAGTGGTTCACTTCCAATTTGTCGACTTCAATATAAATGTGGACCACCACCAGAATTACCATACACAATAAATAATGGTCGTAGTTACAATGGGCAATATGATTCAAATTCTGAAGTTACATATCAATGTACTAGGGGTTATACAGCTAATTATGAAACAAATCCATCAACAGATATTAGTAAACAATTCTATAAAGCAAAATGTCTTATAAATAATAGTGGTTTTGCTTCATGGGTTGGTCCTGATATTAGGTGTAGAGCTATTAGTTGTGGTGATCCATCCGTTCCATTAAATGGATATCGTGATGGAAATTTATTTTTTTATCCACATGAAGTAAAATTTTATTGTTATCCTGGTTTTCATTTAGTAGGTCCACAAACAAGGAGATGTGAAAGTAATGGAAAATGGACATTTGATAAGCCATCATGTCAACCAACAGAATGTAGTAGACCACCAGATCCTTTACATGGTTCAGTTATTGGTTCATCATTATCCTATGAATCTGTTATTTCTTATTCTTGTAATGAAGGTTTTCGTCTTGTAGGACAAGTTCAACGTTTCTGTACTGAAGAAGGTATATGGGCTGGTACAGAACCTATTTGTGAAGAAATAAAATGTCCTCAATTACCACCTCTTTATAATGGATATACCGAAGGATTCGATACTTCATACGGAACAACAGTAATCTTTCGTTGTTATGAAGGAATGAAACACCTTGGATCACCATTTACAAAATGTGAAGAACATGGAAAATGGTCCCATCCAATGCCTCAATGTCTTGCACATTGTAAAGTACCAAGAATTAGTGGTGGATTTGTAGAGAAAATGCTTCCAGATCGTCTTGTTCAACATGGTGCAAAATTAAAAGTTCTATGTAATTCAAAACATGAAACTAATTTAAGTCCCTATATTAAATGTAACAATGGAACATGGTCACATATACCGAAATGTGTTCCTAATAGTTGTAAAAATTGGCCACCAAGATTGTCACATGCAAAAGTTTTTTTTACCAAATCAACTCATGGGTCAATAGCAAAGTATCATTGTAGACAAGGTTTTCAGGCATCTTCGAAAAATAATGCTATAAAATGTTTGTTTGGGGAATGGGTTGTTGAAAAGCCAAAATTTAGATGTGTACCAATAAGCTGTAGTCATCCAGAGAAAACGTTTGGTATCTTAAAAGATGGTAATATTATGTTAGAAGGTCAGATGGGAAGTTATGTGGTAGCGAATTATATTAACAAAGTTGCAGAAGGGAAAAGTATAGCATTTAGTTGCAATAAAGGAACAATTTTAATTGGTATACTAAATTATACTCTTTTTCCTAATAATTAATATTTTTTCTAGGTCCACCAAAAGCATCTTGTGTAAATGGGCAATGGAAACCTAGTGTTAAACCAAAATGTGTCTCCCAGACACATGCTACAATTGAGGGACAAATTGTGTGGAATAGAACTAAGCGTAATGTTTCTTTTCTTGATGAAAAAAATAAAAGGATTGGTGATTATAAAAGCTCCAATGTAATGATACATATAATTTATAAATATATAAATAATTATTTTTTTAGGCATACCATACTAAACCTGTTTGTCAATTACCCATACGATTACATTCATTTTTTGTAACTAATGAAATTGATGAAAAAATCCTTCAATCCAAAGACTTAATAACACATGGAGTTGAAATTAAATTAATTTGTTTAAAAGGATATCATGTTGTTGGAAATAATAGGACTATTTGTGAATATGGATTATTAACAGAAACTCTTGGTTCATGTCAACCACTAAATTGTAATTTATATGATATAAAAAATGTTGATATTGCATGGGTATCAACAACTTCTATTCTACAACATGGTGATAATATTGAGTATACATGTAAAAGTTTTTCAGATACCTCTGATAACATAAAAATTTATACAACCTCTTGTCATTATGGAAACTTAAAACCAGAACCAGAATGTAGTAAATTTTCGTATGGTGCTGTTAATTATTGTTCTGCTCCTAAAGTTCAACAACCAGCGTCTGTCTATAAATTTAATGATTCTTCGTTGCAATACAAGGACTATGTAAGTGCAAATTTACCATTTTACGTAAATGGTACTTTTTTTCATTTTTATTGTTCGGGGAGTGATAAAAAAAATGAAGAAGCTGGAGCCATTGAATGTGTTAATACAGAATGGGTTACAAGATTACTTCCATGTATAGATGATATTCTTGTTCAGAAACCAAGAAAAATATCACAAACTTCTGATAATCATTATTTAAACACACGTGTTTGTAAATTGCCAACATTAAATTATACAATTTATAAAATTTATAATATTAATGTTGGGAAACATCCTTTATCTAATGATACAATTTTTCCTCATGGAACTATTTTATTAATAACTTGTTCGATGTATGGTTATGTTTCTGATTATAAATATCAAACTTCAATATTAAAATGTCGAAGAGGTAGATGGAAAAAACCTAAAGATATGATAAAATGTCCGGATATTAAAAATACCTGTCTTTATGAAATGGATTCAACAGCTAATTTATCAGTTTATCATGTACAAGGAAAAGGCCAGTACTTTTTAACGAGTACTTTCAATATTTAGATAAATTACAATTTACTTGTTCAAATAATTATTTAAGTCAAATACGTGGGGTAACTGAAATAACATGTTTGCGTGGGAAGTGGTCAGCTCCATATCCAAGATGTCATATATTAGATCCTCTGTCTAAAGATAGGACAGCACCACCTGTACATTTTATTGTTGATGGTCCCAATCCTCCTAATTATTATGTAGCACCTAAAGGTGAACTTTTTGTAAAAGAAGGATCAACACTTCGTTTATTGTGTTTACACAAACCAATATCCAAAGATGATGAATTACCTAAATGGAGGTATGATTCATCATATCGAAATTATCCCCTTAAGTCAGATGTCAATTATGCTGGTAAACCAAAAACACTTTCAGCTTTTGAACTTTCAATACCAAATACCTTACCGGAAGATTCTGGTATATATCATTGTACATATCCTCTTAGTGGAGCTACAAGATCAATAAAAGTAATTGTAACCGATGCAACATGTCCTCATATAAATTCACCCTCAAAACATTTATTAGTCCATTTTTCACAAAAAACTAATTTTATTGGTTCGATGGCACAATTTCATGCCCTACTAATTACTTGATCTCTGGTCCTAGAGCCTTATTTTGTATGCCAAATAAGAAATGGTCTCATAAACCTCCTACATGTATACAAAAAATATGCCAACCATTAACATTAACTCCAGAGTCAAAATTAAGAGTTTCTATAACATCATATAAATATGGTGGTATTGCAACATTTACCTGTCCACAAAATTATAATATTGAAGGTAATCATCATATACATTGCCTTGTTAATGGTACATGGAGTAAAGATGCTGAAATACCAAAATGTGTACCGAAAAAGTGTAGTGAAAATGTAGAAATCCCTACTAATGGTTATATTAGTAAACAATATTTTAAATCATTATCATATGATAATAGTGATGATATAGAAAATAATAATATTTCTTTTTTTCATCCCTCATTTACTGGTGATGAGGTATATTCACCGCCATATTATCCAGGACATTTGTTAATATTTTCCTGTAATAGTAATTATATGCTAACAGGAAATGATTTTATTCTCTGCCAAAAAAGATGGGAAATGGTCAGAAATGGGAACAAAATGTGAAGCTGTTTGTAAATTTCCTGGAATTTATGAGGATGTTGAAATAACAAGTATAAAAAAAGAATATTATACAGTTGGAAGTAGGATAGTATATATTTGTAAAATGGGAAATGGTTTTAAGTTAACTTCACATAATGTTTTGGAATGCCTACCCAATGGAGTTTGGAATAGGAAAGTTCCAAGATGTGTTAGAGTTAGATAAACGAAACTTTAGTATCTATTATTGTGTATCTATTTGTCTATACAAAAAGAAATTACTATTATATATAATAAACATTTTATTAAAAAATATAACAATTGATAATATAATTTATAAAAAAAATAAAAATATATATATTTATTACTTATTAAACCTGTGAAACTCTTCCCGTTTTGGAACTACATTCACCATTATCTTCGGATTGTGATAATGAAGATTCATGAGATATGCGATAATTTGTCTCTATCCCACTATTTGGTGGTTGTGGAGCTTTATTTTTAGAAGGATTAAAGTATATTGAATTTTTTGATGTTTTTGGTCTTAAATAATAGTCTGAATTTTGGTTATCATTATTAAATCCTTCATTTGTATAAGAACCTATTGAAGAAGATCGTTTAGCTAACATCTCATAATCTGGATCAAGTGTTGTTGATAGTGTATGTGAAGACATACCACTTTCTGGTCTAAAATTTCCACTCATTCTACTTATGGATCTTCTAATACTTAAATCCAACTCCTCTTTTGATGGTAATGGTTCAGGAAAATTTTTGTGATTTATCTTTTCTCATACTTCTCATAAATATTGGTTTACTTCCTTTTTTTCCAATACTTTTATTACTTTTGTCAAATTTAGAACCACCTGACTCTTTTCTTTCTTCTAATTTTATACAATCAGACATTGAATTTGATCCTATTGATGCTAGTGACATTTCAAATGCCTGATTTGTATGACCAAAATATTCATTTGTTGGAGGGAATGATTGGTCATCATTGTAATCAGGTTTACATTTAAGATCTTCAAGTTTTGGTAATATAACTGAAAAAGAAGGTCTTTCAGAAACATTAAAATAAGACATTCTTTAACAATATCATATATCTCATCTGGACAATATTCTGGTTTATCAGGTAATCCACCACCATTTACATACGTGATAACTTCATAATTCTTTCTTTTTCCATATGGAGTCTCTCCAAGTGTCAATATTTCCCATAGTAAAATACCAAAACTCCATATATCACTTTTATTAGAAAAATATCCATCTTTAGCTGCCTCTGGAGCTAACCAACGTAAAGGTAAAAAGTCATCACCTGATACTCTATAATACTCATTATTATAAACATCTCTTGCCAAACCAAAATCAGCTATTTTTGCTATTCTATTTTCCGGAAGTTTTGATGTTATAAGACAATTTCTTGCTGCAATATCTCTGTGAACATGTCTATTCATTTCCAGATATGCTGCACCTCTTCCAATATCAACCATTATTGAGATTAATTCTTTTAATGATAATTTTGAAGGTTCCCTTTGGGTTGGTCTAGATTCTCGTAAGAACTTTAATAAATCTCCACCTTCCATTAATTCTATGAGTAAGAAATTACATTCTGGTTCAAAACAAACTCCTAATAATTTTACAATATTTCTGTGATCGAAATTATTCATTAAAATTGCTTCTTTAAGAAATTTAATTCTATCATCCTCTGAATAAACCTGGTTTCAGACTTTTATAGCAACGGAAATTGTTTTACCGCCATACATAGGTAAATTTTTACCTTCTCCCTGATAAACTTCACCAAATGAACCGGATCCTAAAAATCTCACATATTTAACATCATCTTTATTAACTTTTGGTAAAGTATTAAGTTCATTCTTAATTCTAACGGTAACTCAGACATTCTATATGGAAATCTATTTAATTGTCCTATCATATCAAGAGAGATAGTTTATTAATCTTCTGCTTTCTTATATCTCTTTTAACTTTCTTCTTATATCCCAAAAATAGAAATACACCACAAATTGCCAGTAACAATAGTGTTATAATTAATAAAATTACCCAAAGTAAAGTTATATTTTTTTCTTTACCCTCTTTTATTAAATAATTTTCATCTAATTTACTATAAGCATATCCACCGAAACCTTCACTATTTGTAGCTCTAACTCTATATTCCATTAATGATGGATTTACTGGTATTTGACTTGATGTTGTAAATGGTCTCCACCATAATTTATCAGGTGACAAACCCCTTTCGGCAATCTCCCATTCAGATGAGGAATTTTGTCTAAAATCAACAGCATATGATGTTATTACAGCACCTCCATCACTAATTGGTGATTTCCAACGTAATATCCATCCTTCTTGGTCTTTAGTTGCTGTTACTGATTGTGGTGCTGTTGGAGTTCCTGGTTTAGTCTTTATTTGTTGTGCTGTTTGATAGAATATCTCACTATATGATTTATTTTTTCCTTGATATTCATACTCTCCTGTATATGTAGCAAAAAGTCTATAGTCATAAGTTGTTGCTGGTCGTAAATTTTCTAACATAATTGTTGTACTTTTTGTTGCACTGATATCGGAAAGGTTAAATGTTACGTTTGATGGTGAAATGTAATTTGCATCAACTCCTGACTGTCGATATTCTACAGCTAATTTTGATGGCTCACTTTCAGGTTCTAATGAGGAGAAACGAAGGATGATATAGTTTGATGTTACATTGTCTGGTCTTAATGTTCCAGGAATATCTTTTGTTCTTACACTTGATTCATTAGATATTGCTTCGGTATCATCAATTATAAGCTGTGATTTAAGGTGAGATTCATGAATAGCTGTAACCCAAAATTTGTAATCTGTTGATGGTCTTAAATTTGTAACTTTAGCTTGACATGGATTACCATTACATACAATAGCATCCGTGGATGATGGAGAAAAACCACCATTTACAAAATTCCTTGCTCCAATACCAGAAGGTGAAGTTAATGATGATGATTGTTGAGTAATTTTATATTTAATTTCTTCAATCGGAGCATTTAATGTTTGTGGTAACAACCAGTACAATATAACTGTATCTGGAGAAACACTAAATGCATTAAAATTTTGTGGTGCCGATGGGTAACCATAACCAGTTTTTAAAAATTTAGCTTCTGATTGTGAAGTTGGTGGCGAGTACCTATTTAACCATGTTACAGAAACTTCATAATCTGTATCTCTATCTAGAATTCCATTTTCTACATGAATAATATTCGAAACACTTTGTATATGTTTTATTTTATCTGTATTTTTTCTTTTAAAATGTACTTCATATTGTGTTGGGGGAAACGATATGCTATTACAACTTGATGGAATTGTTGGTTCAACAATCTCTATTAATGCACCACTTTTATCTTCATTTTTTTAATGTAAATTTAATGTTGTTTGAGGGTGGTAAGGTAAAACACGATCTATCTGGTGATGGTTGACTAGATTGTGATACAGCTAAAATTTGTTTTAGAGGGGGACTAACAATAGAAATTGGAGTTGATGTTGCTGTCTTTCTATCATATTACTAATAATTGAAAAGGTGTTACAAAAACGAAAAATTTATCAGCTATTGAAAATGAGCTAATTGATTTTATTCCTTTCTCACCAAAAACACTCCAATCTATTGAGATATCTTTACATACTTTAGTTTTTGGTTCAATAGTTATTAAACCGTTCCATGTCAAGGCATATATTAATGGTGATGAAGCTCTATTCCAGATGTATTCTGTCATCATTGATGTAATAGTCTGTGAAGAAGACAATCTATTGATAAAGCAAGATTCTGTTCTGTTCCTTCTTTAAAATTTACCAAAAATAATGATCCATTTTTAGTTAATAAATATCCATGATATGTAAAAGGATCAAATAACAATTGTTTTACATCTTGTGATGCTGTAGATAAGGTAAACATTTTTTTGGGTGTCACTACAGAAAGGGAAGTAAAAAGTTCTAAAGAAATTTGCATTATTTGATGATTAGCTACAATAAAAGGCGATTTGCAATCCAATCACTAGTTATAGCGTCTATTTGACTGAACTCTCCATTGATAGCAACTTTATGCAATATAGATGTAACATCATTAAGATCTAACAAAACAATAAATAATTGATTATTATCAGGTTCTCTTCTAATGGCATATAAATCATTTCCAATAAAATCCATGGATTGATAAGCAGGTTCAATTTGTCGTTTGCTTTTACCATGTGATCCAATTCCATTTGTCCAATTTGTTAGGGTCATCAAATTACCAATTGAATCAATGGCAAATAATCTTACTAATGGCTTTAATTCACTACTATCAATAGAGATAGGATTTGAAAATTTCCCAAAAATTCCTTGTTCATTGCTAGCAGCAACAGAACAAACAATTTTTCCTGATTTAGTAGCGATAGAAAATGTTCTTGTTTTTCTTGCATTAACAACTTCAATCTTCGATATACCACTTTCAAGATTAGTACAATTAACTTGGTAAGCCAAAAGATCACCATTTGATTCTTTAGGTTCATCCCAGAATAAATCAACAATAGCTCTAGCTCCATCAACAGTAGTTTGTTGTGTAGCATATATTTTAAGACTATCTGGTGGTGAAGGTGGTTTAGTAGGCGCAATTATTTTAGTTTTGTTTGTAGTTGATAATGTCCATGGAGTTATAACATCAATAATCACATCGAATTTTTGTTTGGAATTCCATTTATCAAGGATTTTCTGTGGGATGTTAAAAGTTGTATTGAAGGATACCTCAACATTTCTATCTCCAACAAATGAATCTCTAAATAATTGGATTTTGTAGATAGCATGATTTAATGGAAGTTGTGGTTGTACTTTCCATGATAATTCTGTTCTTTGATGGTTACCAAATTCGATATCACCATCAAAAGATACTCTATTGTCATTGAGAATTAAATCTGGGTTTTCAAAGGAAGTCGAATTAGATACTTTTTGAAGTGGTAATAAAAAAAGAACATCTTTTAAAGCAAAATTTATATTTATATTGCTTAGACTTTTATCACATACTCCAATATTTCCTAATTTTGTTAAGAAAATTAATTTCTGCTCTATGATTACTAATTGACTAATACTTGGAAAATTTTCACTTTCACCAATTAAATTTGATTTTTTATTTTCAACATCAAAATTATACAATTGAACTGTTCCATTTATATTTTGTGTTAGATAGATAATTTCATCAGAATCGTTATCAACAGCAATACCCATTACCTCACCACATTTTTCATTAAAACATTGGTATATTTGGTAATCAAAAGTTGACGTTAATCTATAAATTGCAATAGAATATGACGATGCCACAATAATTGAAGCTTTTTTTGAAATTAAAATTAAATGTGTTACTGTGATGTAGTCAAAAAATCGAAATGATGGGTAATTGTTGTATGTTTTTTCAATTGATATGATGTTTTGTTTTGAAAAATAAATGGATTTTGTTGAGTTTTCATAGGCAATAATTGCATTTGTATCAATAGGAATTTTAGGATAGTAGTTCCCATTATCTTTTATTTCTTCACCTAATATATCATTAATAGTTAAGTTTTGATCATCTGTTTTTTTCCACGAATATATAATTATTTCATCTTCAATATCACTGCTGGATTGGTCAGGTAATTGAAATGGTGTATTCTCTGAATTTATGTATTCAGAACAAATATTAGTAGCTGGTATACAACACCTGACTGAAGCAATGTATTTAGGGTTGGGTTCTATATTTAATAGAATACTTGTTATATTCGCTGAAATATTTTTAACTTCATGTAATAAATTATTTTGTGATTGAAGTTTAACTTCATAAAAAATATTTCTCCATCTTATGTCACTATCTTGATATGGTAATGATTTAATAGGTAACCAGGTTACTTTTGCTTTCATGTTGTTGATTATTAAACCAACTTTTCCTGGTGGTTGTATAATTGTGGATTGTAATAATCATTAAGAAATGTAAAAGAAACAACGGGACCAGCATATAAATATTTATTTAAGTGAATATTTTTTCCATTTAGGTCACTTTCTTCACTATATAAACAAGACTCCCATGGATGAGAATCTCCACAGGAGGTTGATATCCAGAATAATCTACCATTTGATAAATGGAATTGTTTAACATCTTTATAAATATCATTCAAAATAACATCTTCTCGCATATTTTTCCATTTCTTTGTAACTATATCCATATACCATAAAACTTCCATTTTTTGAAATAGTTATTAGTCTAGTACCATTATTTATTGTTTCAGTACCATAAATGAATTTATGGTTTCTTTCCTTTCCGTCAATTTTTTTAATAGATGGAAATGAATAATCACCAGTAATATTAAATGGAAACAAAGGTGTTTCAAATAATTCACCTACATTATTTGTAAGAAACAACTCCCCATTAATATAATTAAGAGAAATTTTTTTGATTTCTTTTCCTATTTCAGCAATAAACTTTGTTATAAATTCTTTCTTGCAACCATTAATTAATGAACATCTAATTATTCCTTTATTTTCTCTTAGTACATAGAAATAACCTTGAAGAGGATCTATTGCCAAATCTGTTATTTTAATTCCATCATCTTCTTTAAGCTTCACAATTTCTCTATTAATAAGAGAGGATGGTAAAGGTATTGTTGTTGATAATCCACTATTTATAGTATCATTTTTTTCCTTTGTCTCATCAATTTCTTTTTCCATATCATTTTCAATGTTAAATTTGACTATAGATCCATCATCAAAACCAATCAAGAGATTATCCTTATTTATATTTATAATTGTTGATACTTTTGTATTTTTTGGGGAGACAAAATTTAATAAAATAGGATCATTTAGCATTATATAATCATTTAAATCTTTAACCTTAAATAAATGAGTACCATTACTAAAAATAAGAAAGCTTTTCTCTTCACTAGATTGATTTTGATCGTTTTTAATTGACATTAAAGTAATATTTACATTTAATTCTGGTGTCTGCAAATCTTTTTCTTTATCAATAACTTTTACAGAAATTTTGCAACAATTATCAACTTCCAAATTGTTAAATAATGTACATGATGACGTTGTTGTTTGTTCTTCCAGAACAAAACCGTCATTTTTTGTTAAAATTATTTTATATTCTGGGTTTGGGATGCGATAAATTTCATAACAAATAACATATTTATCTATTCCTACTTGTAATGATGAGGTAAGTTTAGGAGCTGAATAAATATATGGTTGTGTAGGGAGATGTCTAGTTAATGACCTTGAAACAATTGTAAAATTACGCCATGATAATGCTAGTCGAAATTGAACAGAAGCTGACTCTTCAAAAGGTACAAAAATAGTTGTTGAACGTGACTGTTCTTTAAATGAATTTTCCGGAAATGGTGTCCACTTCCAGCCAGATGTTAATGTAGATGATTTTGATTGACCATAATATTGAATTTTTCTTGATGCTATATCTTGAAGAACCCCTGTATATTGTTCTTCAAACTCAAATTTAACCTTGATACCTTGAGTTTCATCAATAGATGTTGTTAATGAGACATGATTAATCAATTCTTGAAGAGTATGAAGAAATGTGTCAATAACATTCCTGCAACCTTGCCAACATGCTTCAGGTGATTGAGTTAATTCACATCTACTTGTACAATTACTTTCATTATTTTCTAAATCCTTACATCCTTCTTGACAGGAAGTAACATGACATGAATAATCACAATCATCAAAAATATTTACTTCCCATGAAAGTTGATTGTGTTTTAATGGTATTGCCTTAATAGGTAAAAACAATAATCATTATTAATATTAAATAAAAAAATGAGAATAAAAAAATAAAAAAAACTAACCAAATTTCTGTCAACACAGGCATCTATACAGCTAGTAAGAGTATTTGAAAATATTGTCGAACTAGTGATATGAGAAAAAAATAATAGAAAGATAATTTCAAGTAAAAACATACGTATTTTGGTGGTGGTTAAATTGTGTAACGTGTAAATATAGGTATATATCTATATTACATTAAAAAGGTATGATGAAAAAAAATTAGTTGAATTAATGACCTTTAATACAGAAAGGAAGATTGATCGTAAGTCTTATATCTTTTATAGTATTAGTAACACAAAAGTTATAAATGGTTACGAGACCAAGAATATGAAAATGGCAATCTTAGATTGATAATGTGGGCGGAAGTGTTTGTTAACGTTTTGTTATATGAATAAAATGATTTTATATTGCATGAATAATACAGGAACATTTTTTTAATCAAATTCCTTAACATTTAAATAAATTGCTACTCTTAATTAAACAAGTGTAAATAATAAATTAATTCATTGTTTTTAGTAAAAAATAAAAAATGGTAATGACTTTTTAATTGTAGAAAGTAATTTTATTAAATAATTATTATAATGTGTTTAAGATGATTCAAGTATCAAGATGACTACTATGCTTCTTATTTCTGGTATGTTTTTTATCAATATGTAGGTCGAATTGTACGGTTGATGTTTAGTAATATGTTATAAATACTATTTATATATTATTAATTTTTTTTCAAACATTAATACTTTCTTGAGAAATGTTACATGCATGGATCATAATGAAATTTATTATGATATAAACTTTTTCCATGGGAAAGGTAAGTTTTTTTATGTGATCATGATTATTTAATGTTAGATTGGATGAATAAAATTAAAAATAACACATAAAGGCATATCAACGTGATGAAGGAAATCAATTAACTTTTAATGGATTAATTTTTTCTCATTTAAAATCCATATACTAAAGGAGTCTAATTTAAATAAAACAATTTTTATCTAGAATAATAGTAATAATAATGGTATTTGTTCAAAAGTAATAAATATTAACAACGAAATCAGAGGGAGGAGATAGAAATTTTATTTTAATTAACCGTCCATTAGAAAAAGATTTTATACCAGTTCATAAATAATGCTACACCGCAACTGGATTAGAAGTTTGACTTTATTTTTTTAACAATAAATTTTTTTAAAATTATTTTTTTCTTTTAACATGAATAAAATGTTTTTATTTATCAATGATAAAAACTCTTAATTTAAAAGATTTTTTTTGCTATTAAGATAATTATAAATATTAACATAAACATGTCTATTATTCAGTTATCCTTTTTTGCAGTTTTATTAAAGTGCCTTATATAAAAATATTCTATTATCAATTTTTTTATTCCACTTAATTGTAATTTTCAATAAAAAAATTTATTCTATATATATTTATACTAATAAAAAGAAGTGAAAGCACCTATTTTTCACTCTAACCACTTGTTTCCTTGATCTTTTAATTTATTTTTATTGTATACTTTATAAAGGGTGGTCAAAAACGTTTCATTTTTAATTATCCTTTATATAGAGATATCGTAGTATTAGTAAAATAGAGATAAATATTTTATGAGGAAATACTTCTATTAAATTCTTTAATCCCCTCATTTATATTGCCCTTTTGAATTGCCAATTATTTAAATATACATATAAACTTTTAATATAACATTAAACGGTATGAAATTAATTATAATTTATAGAGAAAATATTTTTAAATTTATATCTAGAGGTGTATATAAGTTATTTTACGAAATTAAGAAAATAAAAATTTTTTATTCAACATTTATCTATACAAAATCCTCATCTTAGATTTATCATTTTTCTTTTATAAAGAATGATGAATTTATTTATCATTTTTAAGGTATCTATTATTTAAAAATATATTAATCATTATTATGTAAATGTTGATATATTATTACTACTCATCTTAATATCATAGAGTGAATCTTTTCTATTTATGTAATCGTGGTACAAGTTCTTTTCAATAGATATATGTGTCTAAATTTATGTTGTATTGTTGAATTTAATAATAATATATTTTACTAAGAATATTGTAATGTGGTTGATTGAGTTATCATAAAGGAGAATTAGTAAAAGTGTTCTATTTATCCTTTTTGTTGGGGACATTTTATCTTTAATTATTATTTTTATATTTATTCTTTACGGTTATATACTTTTTTTAATTGTTCTTTATATGTGCACAATAATTTTTTATATATTTTACAGTATAAAAAATGAATATAGCTCGGGATCGACAAGAGATTATTGAAAAATTAATGAGATTACCTTCAAGTATTTCAACTGGAGATTACCATGACCCCAAAGAACTCAATGTAAATACAAAAAAACAATTAATAAAAAAAAGATGGAATGATTTAAATAAATTTTTAGCTGATAACTCCGGGGAAGTTAATCAAAAATTAAAAGGTCTGGAACAAGAGATATGGGCAAAATTAATATTAATGGAAAAAGATTGTAGAATTATGAAGGCATACCTTCGTTTCCCAACAATAAATATCAATGGCGGTTTTGATGATTTTGATGGTCTACAGTAAGCTCTTTTTTATATTTTTGATAAAATTACTTAACAAAACAGGAAATATAAAAACTAAAATAAAATTTATTTTTAGAGTTGGATTAGCTAGATTTACATCTTCTGACAATGACTCATCAACCTATATATCATCTTTGGATGGTTTATTATATCAATTGAAAGGTGGATTAGACATTAAAATTGATGCAATAGGAAATATATTTATGCGAAAAAATACTTCACTTCGTATTGTTGCTACAAGTGTTTTTGATACTAATCAAACAGTTGAATTAGGAAAAGATTATTTAAAAGTATTTGATTTAAGAAAATTTAAAAAGAAATTGTGGAAGTTAATACAGGATGGAGAGAAGGATTGTAAAATACTATCCAAGTATACATTTATTATGATAACTCTTGGAACAGAGGAAATGTATAATAGTAACATTTTTTCTTGTGATCTTTGGATTGCACTTATTCATATTATTGCTGTTGAAATGATTGGAGTTATTCTCAAGGAAGAGGAAGAAAAAGAATTTTGTCATCTAAATACTGTTAACAAAAATGTTGGAAATTTTTCTGGAAACAAAGAAGGTGTAGTTAAAAGAAATGGAGTTATTAAGGCAACTTTTGTTAATAAAAATGATAACAAAAGTATAATTAAAAGTGAAAGTATGCCTCTTAAAAATGATATTAATATTGACGGAATAAATAACGATATTTTAAAACGACCATCAGCAGGTTTGAAATTAAAATCATATAATATTTTACCATCTCCTGATACAAATAATAATATTAATTTACAGCAAAAATTCAAAGATCAACGGTAAGTAAAGATAAGTTAGTATATAATGAAAATCACTTCAGTGAATTAATGTATAGAAATGGTCGGTTACAACCGTCAAAAATACCCTTAATAACAAAAACCCTTTTTACACCATTACAAAATTCACTATCATCAACATCATCAGGTGTTTCTTCATCAGAATCAGGTAAACTTTTAACAACTAACATCACATATAAAGAAACATCAACAGATACTTCACCAATACGTCTTTGTAGATATAAACAACATTATGATGAATTGAATAATTCAAATATTTTATATCCATATAATAACTCACCGAAAAATGTAGAAGTAAATAAAAAAAATATTGAACCTGGTGTTATTGTTAAAACAAGAAGATCAAAAATAAAAGATGATTGGATATGTCATCAAGCAATTATTTCAAATAAAAAAAATAAAACACGTTCCAGGAGTGTTTTTAATGAGAGGAAAAAAGAAGGAAAAAATGTACTTGTTGATAATGATTCTTTTTCATTTAATTTTGATAAAGGAACTTCAACAAAAATTTTGATGCCATCAGAACCGATTAAGAGACTAGCTAAATGGAAAAGTGAAAAAAGTTTATTTTTTTGAAAATTTTTATTTTAATTTTTTTTTCTACAATTTATATATATATTTTATGATTAAAAAAAAATTTTAAATATAAAAGAGGTAGTGTTTATTTGAAAAAAATAATAAAAATATTATGAGAAAAATGAGAAGTTAAAATTAATTATTTTTAATTATGTTATTTTAAATTTTTCAAAAATGATTTATTATTTATAAAAAACAAAACAAAAATTTTTATTATCTGAGGTACTAATGAAAATATCTATATTATGTTTAGAAGTATCCTATTTTTTAAAAAAGGTTTGTACAAAAAAAGTTTTAAATAATTGGAAGTGCAAGATCAATCATATAAAAGACACATTGACAAAATATTATTTCCTCATTGTAGTAAATCATTAAATAACTTAAAATAAAGTAAAAAATGATATCCTAATACAATGTAATTTATTGATAGATGTAGAATCAAGAGGAAGCCCGTAAATTTACTCAAAATAATATTCTGTCAAGTGGTCTACTGAAAATATTTAATTTCTAAATATGTTCATAATATAAAGTTTTTGGCTAGTTTAATTGATATAGATTATAAAATAAGTATAAGAAAGGAAAATATATAATGAAGAGAAATAATAATAAAATAAATTTTAGGGGTATACATTAAAATACTGCTGGCAGTAGAGGTGTTTAAAATGAAAAGATACCAATGGAAGTTTTAATATATTAATGGAAATAACCATTTGAGAAACTATTGACAATTGAATTTGTAGTAATACCTGGATTTGATATTCTGTTATCAAACATAAAAGGTCCATTATTAGTAGGGAAAGGTGATTGATGATTAGTTATTTGATTAAATATATTATTTTGGGGTTGATTAAAATAATGATTATTAGAGGGGAATGAAGTAGGTGGTGTATGAGGACTCATTTGTGTTGGTGAAGTTAAAAAAGAATTCCCAATATCCGAACAAGAAGATAAGGATGTTTGTATACCAATAGATATTTTATTTGGAGATTTTTTTATCTCTTCAACATTTTCCTCAAAACTTTGACTATTTGAAAAAGCATTAAAAAAGGTATTTAATATTGGATCATAGATATCATTTCCAAACATCTTTAGAAATTGTACATTATCTTGAAATATATTTGATATTTTAGACAATGAATTTAAAAGTCGTATAAAATCTCCATATCTTTTGGCTACAAATTTAGAACCTCTATGACCAAAATTTGTTTTTATACTATGATACAATGCATTTAATACTTTTGAATGAAAGTTTTTGAATCTAAAAATAGAATCTGAAGAAAGATGTACTGGAGCATTTTCAGTAATTACCACCCCTAACATAATAAAACTTTCTTCATACGTTATTTCCATTTCATGAAGTGGTATTGCTATTTGTTGAATAGTTCTTTCAATTAACTCTTTTGTTAAAAGATGTGAGTCAAGAAGATATTGTGGTACTTCAATTGGTATTACACTACCTTCACATAAATACAAATTTTCAACAGTTCTTATTTTATGTTCATGTAAGAGTATTGCTGTTTTTGATGCAACGTAAAAACTATTAAACGCTGCAAAAGAGCTTTTAAGAAGAGACACTTTGTCATTTGGATTTTTTAAAGAGTTCATTGAAAATATTGAATTAATCCAATCAATTGCTAAAACGACATTTCTTCTCAATGCCGAGGTTAAATTAATTACCGAAGCAATTCTTCCAAAACCAAAAGTTGTTTGGACTCTATAATCTTGTAATATGTAAGGAGAATTAAATATTTCATGCAAATCTATATCAATTTCCGTTTTAATATTAATTGAATCTGGGGAATAACAATCTTTACCAGAAGATGTATTAACATCAATATTTTTTAAAAATTCAATCATACAAGTATCATCATAACTGTCATCTTCTTGTATATTATCTGGAGATGACAATTCAACATCTTCACCATTTTTTTTATTCCTTCTTTTTCTCGGATTTTTTTGTTTACCTATAATATCTCTATCTGGGCGAATAGCATCAGGTTCCATACCAACAGCTAAACACCGTTGGAATCTACAAAAACGACATGCATTTCTTTGATCTAAAATTAATAAAAATAATTAAATTTTTGCATTTTTTTTTGTATTCCCAAAGATGGAAATACTTTGCAAAATATTTAAAAATTTTGACATTTAAGTTAATATTACTTCAACTAATTATAACACTAAAATAATTGGATGTTTAGAGGATATAATTATTTTCTGGAAAGTAATTATTAAGGCACCAAAGTTTGCCTTTGTTATAATAGAAAAAGTTTTGCAAAATTGTATCTTTTAATAAATAAATAAACAACCAAAGACCTACCTTTGTCAATGTTACATTTTTGGTTAAATCTGCAAGAATATCTTTGGTTGGATCTAATTGTTCTCCTAAAGAAACCTTTACATCCATAACATGCTATAACACCATAATGTTTTCCAGCACTTTTATCACCGCAAACCATACAATTATTTGGGGACATAGAGTTAGTGTTGCAATTAATTCCATTATTATTAATCATATTACCGTTAGTAGAGGATAGACAAATATCTGATGTAGAAGAATGGAGATCTCTTAATTGGAGGAGTGCTTGTGATGAATGAACATGTTGATTGAAATACACTCCATCTGGAATTTGATGATGAACATTTGATATGGGTGAAACATCGTTTGGAGAAATACTGCTAACAGAAGATGATGAATTTGAAGAATCAAGAGAGGATCCTGTCCTTAATATGGGCAATGGTAACATATGTAGTTGATTGACAGCTATATTCATTCTATTTTCTCTCTTAAAAACCCAAATATTTGAATTAAAAAATTCTATAAGAAAAAAAATTAAATTTTTAAATAGCTATATATTGTTAAAATGAATAAATAAAACTAAAAGAAAAAAAAGAAAGAGAGATAAACATTTTGTCTTAAAACTTTCACAACAAAAATATTCATAAAGAGGGAAGGAAGTTGATGGTTGAAAAATATTAGATGTTCATTAATATTTAAATGATAAGAAAAATTGCCTTAGTTAATTTGTTGAAATAATATACTATTGACATATTAAAGTTTACCTCACAAATGTTCCAGGTTATCAGTCATTAAAAAATTGTAAGTTGATATCATTATTCTCCTTATCATCAATTACATCAACGTACCTCATCATTATTTTAAATAGAAAAAAGAAGTAACTTTCTCCTGTCGATCACCATTTTCTGATAGGTAGATATATACACAAAATTAAGGATAATGAAAGGGTTAAATTTTCGAGGAAGGAGTAAAAAAAACGAACGAGAACCCGAAAGTAATATACTTATATATATGTATATGTTACATCTTTAGTCCCTCGCATTCGTGCCATCCTCCGACTTTTCTAACAAGTAAAATAATAGACTACATTGGTATCACATTTTTTAACTTATTATCTATATGCAACACTGCTATTTTGTCTTATTATTTTATCTATAATATATAGGATTAGGAGTATTAAAAGAGATAAGAAAAAGACATGTTGCTTGTCACAAACTTGATCATCCTTAATACAAAATATCTTCAGAAAATTTTCAGGCAATCGTTGGTGTTTATGATAATTGTGATATTATTGGGTAGAAATTATTTATTCGAAGGTATATAACTTATTAAAGAGTTATATAAATCCTTAGCCTAATTTTCAAAAAAAAGGTAACATTATAAAGATAAAAATGAAACAATAAAAATATATTTGTTTATTATTATTTTACAGGTATAACAAATAGAGAAAATATATGGTAACGAAGAAAAGTGAAAAATAAAATAATAGGAATAAGTTAGCGATGAAACAAGAAACATTAAAAATAAAAGTATCGCGCATAATATTTCATTTAGCAAGGCAACTATAATAATAACCCTTCCTTTTCTATACAAAGAAAAATGCTTCTTTATTTTTATTTTTAAATTATTACGCATATATGAATAAAATTAATTATTATCTTTAATGATAAAAGATAATAGGTGATAGTGTGACAATTATAAGGATAAGGAAATTACGTAAATTACATGATTTTAAATAAATATAAGGATATAAGAGAATCGATGTAATTACCATTAATAGTGCATATTGGTTTGCGAAAAAATTTTTATAAAAAATAGATTTTTGTAGTGTGAATATTAAAAATATTATCGTAAAGTAATTTTATTATTAATTAATAATAAGTAAAAAATTCATGATTAAAGATACAGTATTTAATTTAAAACAATAAAAAAAAATAGATAAAAAATTTATTCTTATATTTTATTACATTATACTTCTCGCAACGTACAATTTTCGTTCATTAAAAAGAAAGAAAATCAACTGTATGATTTTCATTCAAATATCAACCTTTTTGATTAATATTATCGCCAAACACGCTTCAAAGAAACATTCAAAAACAGAGGAACGTTTTATATATACATAAATATATATTATACTAAACAACCTTTTAAATTTTACATCATACTATTATATTTATATGTGCACCATTTTCGAATATATTTTGGATGCTAAAAAACCCGCAACTCTATGACGAAAATGTCTTTTCTGATAAAATATTAGAAGAAGGAGAAAAAAAAACCATGCCTGGTTTTTCTCCGAAAATAATAATAATACTTGAAAGTTTTCAGGCATCTAAATATATATTTATGTTTCTTTTATTTATATTAGATATATAAGAATTTTATATTTTAAAATATACAAGAGATATATTATATATATAATTTTGTGCTGAAAAAGAAAGCGAGTTTTTGCAACTCTCAGATACTTTTACTGAACAATTTTTTCTTTCCCATTTGTCTTCATTATTTTATTTTAAATAGGCATATATATACAAAATGTCTGCCTTTGGACCGTGGTCAATTTCCCTTATTAGAAGAAAGAGGGAAAAAAAGATAGAGAGAGATGTCTTCATAAGTGTGCATTTTCAATGATAAAATATCTTTTTAGGTCCCGTTCAAGATAACAGAGAACGGAGATTTTTTGTCACTCCTTTCCTCAATGTTTATTTTTCACTTCTGTTCCTCATTTTTTCTTTAATATTTCTTTTGATAGATAGTTATAGAAGTTTACTTATGCAACATTATTACATTCCTTCACTTATGAAACTATTAACATTGAAATGTTAATACTAAAAAAGAAAAAATTCTATCATGGGTAATATAATTTAACTTATTTTAACATACTTTTCTTTAAATTTTTATATGCTACTTTTTATGTGGTATTTTTTTGTTAACAATATATATTTTAAGATGATAGTTGATTAAATTCTATAAGTATATTACTCTATCAAAATGTAAATATTTCTTTTCCGTAAGCGTTAATTTTGATGACAAATTACAAATATTTAACCATAAATTAACGAGGAAGTAATCAAGTTATATTCATTTAAAAGATAAAATAAAAATTATCTTTATTAATAAAATATAACCAAAATTTTTTAATAACTGTATACAAATAGTAAAGCATAAAAATGTTAGCTATTAATAGAATATATGATAAAATTGAGTTAAGCACCTTTCTATTATTTAAATTTATCAGAGATAATATGGATGGGTAGTTTCGAATAAAGGATTCATGAAAAAAAACTTTTATGAAATACGAGATATAAAATAATAATAAATTATATCCTTTAAACATTCAAAAGATTTTTTAGTGATAAAGCAACATGCTGCGCAAGAGTTAATAATTGTGGAAGTGAATGACAAAAAGTAATCATGGATGGAAATAATGTATAATTATACAAAGTTTACAAAAAGAAAGGAAAGAATTTTCTTGTAAATATGTGTGAAATAATTATATTTCATCAAAAATCTTAATGAAAGTAACTGTTACAAGATAGTTGAAAATAATAATGCTGAAAGTAAGGGATAAAATGAAGAAGAAATTGCCATGGTTAAGGATAACTTTTTTTAAAGTTGATTGGAAGAAAATTAAATAAAATATTAATTGAAATTATTTGAAAAAGAAAGAGAGAAATCTATGTAGAAGATATAAATAAGAAACCAACATATAAAGATTTTGTCGTATATTAAAATATTATATCGAAAAAAATTTGTATTTTCATTAAAATACATTATAAAAAATTCTTAAAGTTAATAGAAGAGATATATTAATAAAATTTTATATTTGCTGGTCCAATCATGAAGGGAAAAGGGGATAAAAAGGAAATAATATAAGACTCAATTTTTTGGTATAATTCTAATTCCATTAGTAATATTAGAAGACATGTTAGCAAATTAATTTTGTATTACCATACTTCGTCCTTTTTCATTTGTTAATAAGATCGAAAATGACATTTTTCTTTAAAAATGTCACATATGCATGTATAAATAAATTTAGGATATATTTATTTGTATTCAAGTGAGAAACAATAAAATAAGTACACTTATTTCTAGTCACCTTAATCTACAAATTATATGCATTCCACAAAAAAACAACTATATGAAACTTTAGTGTAAAAGTACAAATTTTATGAAATCAACAAAAATTGTTGGAGATAATTTACATGTGACTTACTCATCTTCTAAAAAATTAAGGTTATTTAAAAAATTGAGTATTAAACTATAAAATATAAATAACAAAATCTTCTTTTTTAATAGTTTATGAACTTTTTATTTACAAATTATTAATAATTTTTTAAGATATTAAAGTTTGAGATCATATTATGAACTTTTAACCTACTTTAGCAAACATTCTCAGACTAAGGCTAAAACATCTTCATCGTTGAGAAAAAAAAGTCCAAAGAATTGTGTTAATTAAAATAGTAAACTAGTTTTTTTATCAAAAATTCCCTTCCATATAATTTGTAATATCTATCAAAAAGCAAATATAGAAATTTAATAAAATATATAATTTTCAATATATAAATGTACGAAAATTGGATTATGAATAATTTTGTGAATAAGTGTAACTTTATTAAGATGGAATTATGAAAAGTATAAACAAAATTATCAATTTCACTTTTGACATACTCGAGATGGGTTGGCAACGGGTTAAAAGGAAGAAGAGAAAATATGTTCTTTAGGAAAAAGTGATGATAAAAATTATGCTTAGCATATTCTTTAAAGTTTCTTTATTATTATATAAATAAATATATATGTATATATGTTATGTGTACATAATTAAAAAGAGATTATATTTAACAAGGGTAGTGATTAAGTAACAATATAATAATATATTTAATTCAAAAGTTAATATATTGTGGGGAATTTGAAAAAAAATGAGGGATTATATATTTTTTGCTAAACATATTTGTCTTTTAGTTGTATTTTATTTTTGAACGTAAATAAAAAAAAAGATATAAAAAAATTTAAACATTATTGAAAAGTAAAAGAAGATTTTAATGCATCAGAAAAATATCAAAATATATAAAGCACAAAACTTTCGTTAAGCATAATATTTTTTGAAACATTCACTATGACGATATATTATTCACCAGATATTACAGAAAATTCATTAAAATGTTTTTTAAAAACACTCTTCTATTGGAAAGGTAGTTTATGGAAAGCAATATATAAAGAATTAATTACTTGGTGTTTGGCATATGCAACGTTAAGTTTAATTTCAAGACTTGTACTTAATAAAGAGCAGTTATTGTATGTTTACATTTAAACTAATTTATCACGTAGTTGTATTTTAGAATTTTTGAAAGAGTTTGTTATTTATGTTATAATTTTAGTTCACTTTTACCTGTTTCATTTATGTTAGGTTTTTATGTAACTTTAGCTCTTTCGAGATGGCAAACGGTTACAGATAACCTTCCTTTTCCGGATACATTGAGTATTTATATAGCTGAATATGTGAATGGGCGAGATGAAAGATCACAGTTTATAAGAAGATCAATTGCTAGATATGTAGCTACATCTCAAGTCCTTATTTTTAGAGAATTTTCAACAAAAGCAAGAAAGATGTTCCCTTCAGTTGATTCGTTAAAAGAAAAAGGTTATCTTACCGAAGAGGAATATCAAAAATTAATGTTAGCATCAACTAAGACAATAGCTCCATGGTGGATACCTGTACAATGGGCATTAAATTTAATTATTAGTGCTGAAAAAGAAAATAGATTAAATAATGGGCATTTTGGAGTACAAGATTGTGTAAAAGTAATACTTGCAAACAGAAGATTAAATCAAAATTTACTTATCCTTGATTGGTTTCCTATTCCTTTAGCATATACACAGATAGTAGCTTTAACAGTAAGAGTATACTTTTGGGTTGCATGTCTTGGAAGACAATTTTTACATTCAGAGTTATTTTCTCATATGTCTTCAAGTGCAATAGATTATTATGTTCCTATATTTTCAATAGTTCAACTTATTTTTTTCATGGGATGGCTTAAAGTTGGAGAAGCTCTTGTCAATCCATATGGAACGGATGATGATGATAGTCCAGTACAATTTGTATTAGGAAGAAATTTAAATGCAGGATTGGGTATTATTGATGATGGTACTGAGTTTAAAGTTAAAATTGTCGGTGATTGTTTTTATAAAAGACCTGATTTCCTGGATGGTGAAACTGGAAAAAGAAAATCTACAATTTCATTTAAAATAGATACGGAACAAAAAAATGAGACGCCAAATGGGATACCTAATCACAGTAAATTATAGTTTTTTTTATTTCTATCCTATTGAAGAAAGTTTATAAAAATTATCATAATGGCGTAGTACCGTCATTGCTTTTAATATACTTAACTGATAATAAGTACAGTATTTTCGAAAATGTTTCATTTTGATGTTTATTAAAAAATTTAAGAGGATTAACATTATCAAAAGAAAACTACTTTAGAAGTTTATTATAATTTAAAAAAAAAACTGAGTTATCAAAAGAACGATTAATTTCCTGATTATTAGTTGATTTTTTATGAATATAATAATTAAAAAAATTTAAAACACACTCTTTGTCAAAATAAACTTCTAGTTATAAGTTTTATGATTTCTTTGAAACAGATTTTTTTAGTAGAAAAAAATTAGATATTTTTATTTTTTGTACAGGAAAAAAAAATTAATCGTTTGAAAGTCAAAATTATAAGGTTAAATTTAATTCTTATCAAAGTAAACAAAATCAGTGAATAAACAGATTAGTGATCATTTGTTTAAATAAAGGTTCCAATGAAAAGAAACTTTTGTTATCATTTGCCAAATTAATCTAAAACAGCATTCAATTTATTGTAGTATTGATATCAACACAATAAAAGTATTATTATTAATTCAGTTTTACATAAATAAAACATGCTTTGTGATTTTCTATAAAGATAAAATAATAATCATTGCAAATATTTGGTAGAAAATGCAATTAAAAATTTTTTTTAAGTATTGTAATAATGATATAATTTATAATGATAAAATTTTTTGATAAGATGAAATTCTTTCATTCAATGCAATCACATTATTATTTTGTATATGTATCCTGATTTATTTTACACACATTCCAAATCTAGACATAAATTGTAATCATTAATATAACATGCATTTGTAACACCATAAGCATCATAGAAATATGATAAGAATACTTTCTAAGATAATAATACTAAAATTTATCACACCACAGGTACAGAGAAACCCAATACTCAGATTATAACATTCTTTATTATAAAAAAATTTTTTAATCATTGTGATTGTTATTGAAGCAGTATAATAAATAAATTTAAACTTTTAGAAACATTGTTTCAAGTTAGAAGAAAAAATGTGGCCAAGAACAATGGTAGGAAAATGTATATTTTATGTTTTATTACTAATTATATTTATTATTGGATTAATTTTATTAATTCCAATGCCATTAGCTATATTTCCGGCTATAATATCAAGTCAATTAGTAATTAATCCAACAGGCAACTCCACTTGGGGAACATTGACAAATTATTGGTGGAAATTACCATCAATGAATTACTATGATTTTGTATTATGGAATATTACTAATCCTGATGAGGTAAACTTTTTTGGAGCAAAAGCGGCATCTATTCCCATTGGTCCATATTCTTATCTGTATGTGTAGATAGTAAAAATCTATAAAATTGTTAATAAATTTTTTTAGTGAATCAGAAATCAAAGATAGTATTATAATGAAGGATAATGATAACAAAGTGTTTTTTAGAAATATTAAAACGTGGACATATAAACAAGAAACGTCATGCAAATACTGCAACTGGGAAGATAAATTTTTTTTACCTAACCCATCTTTTATGACAATTGCAAAAATGATTGAACAATATAAAGTAAAGGGTGTTCAAAAATTACTTTTAGAAGCATCATTATATTTGCTTGGAGAATATCCAGTAAGAGAAGTCTCTCAAAAAGGAGTTCTTTTTTTGGGTTATTATGATCCACTAATTAGTCTTATGAATTCTGATTTAATGAAATTTATCATATCATTTGGTGGTCCAAATGTTCTTGGATTTCCAATTCCTGACATTAAACATATAGGATATTTTCCTCTTTATAATAACACAAACGATGAAGATTATTTAACATATACTGGTAAAGATGATGCCAAAAAAGTTGGAAAAATTATTAATTGGTCTAACGATACACACTTAAAATGGTGGAAATCTGAATATGCCAATAATCTAGAAGGTGCAACAGACGGTACTTTTAATGGTGCTTTTATAAAAGACACAGATAATATTAGAATATTCCAATCATTTGCATGTAGACATTTTCAAACGATAAATAACGGATCACAAAGTATTAATGACATTCCAACAATTAGGTGGAAGTTTGATGATGATAATTTTAATCCATATATTGAAAAATATAAGGGATACGAATATAGTAATGATGAGAATGCTACATATTTTCCAGATTGGCCTTGTGGTGAATCTGGAATAAAACATACGGGTGAATGTGACAAAATAGATTGTAATCAACCACAAAATTTCTGTTATTCATGCTGTAAAAACCAAAATATTATAGGAAACAAAGTTAAGATGCCTCCAGGAATAATACCGTTAAAATGTTTTCCAGGATTGAGTAAAGATATGGTTTTCCATGCAACATTATCACCACCAAATTTTGCCTACTCTCCTAAAGAAGTTCAAAATTCTATAATCGGTGTTAATGCCAATATAGATAATGATAATTTAGGATATTTTGATATTCAAAGTACTTTGGGATCAACTGTAAATGCATTTTTCAGACTGCAATTGAATATACCAATTTGGAATACTAATTCGCTAACCCAACTTTATCAACATCGTTCAGTTATGTTTCCATGTTTTTCTTTAACAGTAAGAGTAACATTAAAAGATTATGCTCTTAGTTTTATAAGGCTAGCATCAAAGATTGCTCCATTGGTAATTTTGATAATTGGTATTATTTGTGTTGCACTTCCAATATTTATTATATCACTAGTATTTATTGCAAGCAAGAAAGAGAATCATTCTAAGGAAATTAGAAGAAAAAGTGAATCAACGAAATCAATACAATCAGAAAACAGTATAGAACTAGTGGAAGAATTAAGTTATGTTAATCAAATTAACTCTGATTATCTAGATCTCTGAGTAATAGGTTACTTAAATAACGAAGAATTATAATTTAATATATTGTTTAAAAGTATTATTTTGACTTGTAATTGTAGATAACAAAATACGATAACAACAAAATTGGATTATATCAATGCAACTTTTTTATTCAATTAATTTTCAAATGTTCTTATTATAAAAAAACATTTGATACTGTTTAATATAAATATATTAATATACACTTTTATCAAAAATGATAAGATATATTAACTGATATATAAGTAAAAGAACAAGCTTATAGATGTTAAATCATCAAACCATTTAAAGATAAAAATATAATTTTTAAATGTTTTAAATTAGCATCATTTTTAATTATAAAAGGTAATTTGCTAATTGATAAAAAAATTTATGATATGAAAAGTTCACAGTGCACTTTAATCGATTAATATATCCCCAATGTTAAACCATCAATTTAATTAAATGAAATTTTTACAAGTTATTTGTACCGTATAAAGACACATGGTTATTAAATTTTCCAACAAAAATAGAAAATTTAGTTCACTTTTTTATACAAAATAATTTTCACTACAAAAAATTAAATTAATTTTAGAAGTATAAATTTTTTATTAAGTTTTAGTCAATAATATTCTATTTAATGATAACATTTTATTAATCATTCCAATATTTAACATGATCTGTATCATAATGACTAAGACAATTGCAAATATCTTTATCTTCAACATAATTATAACTCTAAAATCTATAATTCCTTCTTATCTTAGTATAGCATAAATGTTTTTACATAAAATCAAGTACAATCCAGCAGAGTGGTTGAAATTATCACAAAAATAATTACACACAAATAAAAAGTTCCATAATTTAAGGTTCAATTGAATGATTTTTGTAATACAATTTTATTAATTTTTGTATAGGTACAATTTGCATCGAATTGTATGACATTTTAAGGTAGAATTTTTATGCAATTTTAGTTAGAATTGTTATACACTTTTAGGTGAAATCGTATTACATTTACAAAAACTAAATTTTTACAAAAATGTATTTTTTGTCTTAAAAATTTTTAAAAAAAAGACTATACAATTCTACCTAAAATTGCATAATAATTAAATACATTTTTGTAGAAATTCATTTTTTGTGAATGTAAGACAATTTTACATAAATTGTTATGTATATCTTAAATACATGAAATTTTAATTTGTGTGAAAACTACAAAAAATCATTCCAATACACATTTATTTGATTCTGATTGCTGCAAAAATACTCTTATACTCTATTTGATAATATATGGTTAAAAAACATATGAAATTAATAATTAGTCCATGGATAGAAACTACTGAACATGTTGACATACAAATTAAGAATGCAATCTGTGCTATGAAGGTATTCTTTAAAATTTTATCAAAAAAGAAGTCCCATATAGGGGAATTTTAACATAAACAACATACAGTCAACTCCCTCTATAAGAAACACACTGGGATCGAGAAATTTAGTAGTTTCTTATAGAGAATGTACTAGAGGTTTCTTATAGAGATTTACTATATTAAAAGCTCTTATATGTAGTAATAACACTAAAAAAACTAAAATTCTATACATTAGATGTTTATAATAAAAATAACCTCCCAGATTAAGCAATTGAAAATGATTCAATATAATTTTCATTCTAATTTGACTTTATTTAGGTAACAAAGTTAAAAGGTAATGATTGTTTCATGAGATATATTTTATCTTGAAATTTTTCAACTGGTTCTTTTAAAGAAGATTTATCATGTAATATTTAATATTGCTTTAGTACATTAAAACTTTTTTAACTTCATTAATTGATGGAGCAATAATTTCTGGATCATTATATATTGGTTCATCTTCTAAGCATATGTCTTGATCTACATTACATCCTGTTAAATTATTTGTTTCTATATCATCAACTGTTATGTGACTAAAGTGTGTAAATAATAGATATTTCAATTGAAATGGAAACGATTTTTGATTTTCAACACCTTTTTCAACAAATAAAAAAGCAATTTTATGTTAAGAATATCACCTACACGGTTTCTTATAGGAAGAGAGTTTCTAACAACGATTTTTTTTTGTTTCTTATAGAAAACCAAAAATGTATGAAAATTTAATTTTAGTTTTGGGACCATAGACTATGGTTTCTTATAGAAGAAAGTTTCTTATAGAGGTGTTTCTAATAGAGAGAGTTGACTGTACTAATATAATAAAAAAAGACCATTCGTGATACTATAACAAATTAATGAATAGAATTTATTACAAAAAGTTGGGGCAACCATTATTTATGGATTTATAATTCTGAAAAGTTCTTTAAATCCATCTTTTTACGGTACCTTTCATTATACTAATCTTTAAAAGTACAGGATCCCACTCTAAAGAATACAAACTTTAAAGATATTTTCGTAGTATTGAAATCGTATATTAAGGATAAACAGTTAATTATGCGACAAAAGAAAAGAAATTGGTAGAAAAATTAAAGATTAAATAGATCAAAGCTTATTTTAAGAAGACTAAGGTACCTTAATAACTGTAGAAATAACTTTATCAGCTTATCGAGACACTAATTACTTATAATTCATAATTTAGAAAAATAGACTTTAGACATAAATTATCTAATTAGCACCAGACAACGAAAAAGGACGAAAATGTTTTTTTGAAAAAGTATGAATATATCGTGACGAGTTTGACCCCTTTCAAGTGCTGGTATTTTTGGTAATTTTTTGCTTATTTTAGAAATTTGCTCAAATATATGTAGCAATCTTTAGCGAAATTTAGAACTTTATTCAAGAATCTGTAAAATCTAAACTTTATATTTCATAAGGTTATAAATGATAAAATTAATTTCTTTTTTAGTGGTCTGATAATCAAGGGTTTCTTGAATAATTACATTGTGTTCGGGATTTTCATATAGAGTTAATGGATGGAAACATAGGATTCCGAAATTTATAAGTAATAATGTCGGATTCATGTTTACAAAACATTCGATTCATGAAAATGCAGGATAATAAATTCTGGATTTATGAGTTTTTAGAGGATTCGTGGGTAAAAGTTTTGATCTATTACACACAAATTTAAAATTCCGCAATTTAAAGTTACAATCTAATGCAAATTGTCATACAATTTACTAAAAAATGTAATGACAATTTAATGAATTTTGTAATACAATTTTACATGTATAGTTGTGTACATCTTTAATAAATGAATTTTTAATTTGTGTGTAGTAATTCGATATGATCTGTGTTATTCGATTAAAACATAAAAACGATGGCATTGTTTGTTACAGATGAAAAAAATATTTCTTCTAGAAAATATGACTTTTTCTTTTTATGAGATCTAAATTAAATAAAGAAATTTATGTACATTGAACTCTTTATACAGAGAAACTTTAAACAGTTACATTTTCATTTATATTATATATTCTAAAAAAGTCTTATCCTTATTTTGTGGAATATATACTGAACTTTTAAAATTTTTAAAATCATACATAAATATTTAATCTTTACTAGCAAAGTTTATTTATTCCCATATTTCTGAAAACAGTTTCGTTAAAAAAGTATATTTTTATAAGTTTTGTCCGTTTATTGCCTTTGTATTTTTTAATAATTTATAAAATATACTCGCATTTTTTTCAAATAAAAATTTAACTTATTCACTATATTTTAACAATGATAAGATGTAAAAAATAGTTAAAAGATACGCTATTATTAAAAAGTAAAAATTACTCTAGTAGAAGATTTCTTTATCATCTTTATTAATTTTCACCATCAATAATTAAAAAACTTAAAAAAAAAACTAGATAAATTTTTTCTTCCATAAGTTATTTTAAAAAATTGACAATCATAGTTGATTATCTTAAAAACAATAACTTTTTGTAACAGAAATTAATTTTATTATAAATTAATGAAAATCACTTAGAATAAAATTAAATTGGTAATTTTTCTGGAAAGGATATATTTAATTTAACATAATCATTTAAATACATTTTTACTAATTTCCTCAGTAAAATTGGATTACTGTAAATAATATTCTTAATATTTTTTCGAACTTCTTTGTCGTGAGTTGCATTAAATGATCTTTTTGTTGTTATACTCTTCTTTAATATCATTAAAATTTTCTCGGATACTCCTATTTTTTTCAATATTTTTAAAAGGGATTCGTAAAATTTTTTTAGTCCTTCTGATGAATCTTCATAAAAAAGTATTTTGTAATACTTTTGATATTTACTGAACTCACAATTCCACGTTTGTGGGACGAAATGTTGTGTATAATAATCATGATATTTTAATTTTGATTGATCTAATGATATTTCTTTTAGTTTTTTGTATAAATTATTAATAACACATGTAACATTATCAGAACATTTTAGACAATTACCTGGGTGTATTTTCCATGGTTTTTCTACAACACACTTACTGGTAAAACTTGATATAAATCTTTCAATTGGGTCTCTAACGATTGCAAGTAATTTGTTGTTTTTTAAAAAAAGTTCTGTTTTATTAGTGTTAAAGAATTCCGCTACAACATTTTTAAGTTTCTTTCTTCTTAGATTTTTCATATAGTAATAGTATTTAAACCAGCTTTCATCTGAAATTGTTACATTGCTATATGTTCCATTATTTAGAATTAAGGAACCTAGGACCATTCTTATTGTAGAAGATAAATTTTTATCCATCTGACAAAAAGTAAGATTGTATTTTTTAACTATTCTGTATTTGAATTCATAATCAATGTATGGAGGAATGCAAAATTCGTTATTTTTTGTTATTGAAATACTTTTACACAAACGTTTAAACTTCATAATGTCTGACTTTTCATTAACTTTATCATGAATACAATAAACAATGTATACGAAAAAAATATAAACGAAGTAGTCTAGAAATTTCATGATTTATAATATTTTATATTTAAAAATTCAAACAAAAATTTGAGAAATAAGAATACCTTATTTTAAACTCTTATATCTTATTTAAATTCGTTTAATTTACATAAATTTCTACAAAAAAAAATCAGATAAAATCAAGAAGAAAAACAAAACAATTAAAGTACAACTTCTTTAGTATAAATAAACAATTTTCATCAAAATGTAAAAAATTGTTATAATATCAGATCACTTTATTTTTAAATCGAGTGGTAATATTTAATTACGCTTTGATAATTAACTAAAAATTAATATGGCATTTAAAATAATAGTCGCATTTCTTAGAAATTTCCATGATAGCTATCTAATATTTTTACGATTAAAATTGTGTCGTAAAATTCTCTAAATTATAATTAGTATTTCAAAGTGGATGAAAGGACATATAATTTAAAAGATAACTTTCAAGTGAGAAAATATTCCACTAGAGGAATTGTAAATTATTAATTTTTGTAATCTGAGTATTGCTTTAGGTGGAATTTTTTTTTATGATTATTGTAATTTCCTGTTACTTTTTTATTTTGTACATTAATTTTGACGAAGAAATTGTAAAAGTTTATAGTTGGTGATACTGGTTTACATTGGTGTTAAATAATAAATATTATGAAGTGAAAGTTTAATAAATAAAAATAAAAGATTAATAAGCAGCTAGTAGCACAATTGTATTGTTAGTGGTATCGCAACAAATTAATAATCGAATTTATATGAATGATAATTAGTTAATCTATATAATTTTATTAAAATCTCAATCAAGTAGTTGATGATATTGGAAGATTCCAAAATGCTACCATAAAAAAGCAAAGTTCATGTTAGCTAATATTCGCTTATGCAGAGAGCATAGAAATACGGAAGAAGACGAGAACTAATAAAATCACTGAACTTAAAGCATCTTCATTTAACAAATCACTACCATTTTCTTGGGAATTACCTTAATGACACTTTTTAATAAAACAAAGTTATATTATTATACATTTATGGTTACTATTAAATATATACAATAAATTAACACTCTAAAATAAAGCAAAAATTTTCTAATTTTAAAGAATTAAAACGTTCCTAATTTATTTCTATATTAAATATTAAAGTATCATTATTTCTAAAACAAATAAACTTCTATATTTCTGGATACAACTAATCTTATACATCGTCTGACTACTTCAAATTGTTGCTGAATAATTTGGATATTTATAATTTTCACAACACAAAGAAAGATAAAAGTATTTTTAATTTCAAATCAAAAGAAGACTCAAATATACAAGATTCCTAAAAATTTATTTCTCATTGCTATCGATTCATTTTGCTTTCTCAAATCTTGCTTTGGCAGCTGCTTCTTTAATGTCAACATATGCCAACCTTTCTTCCAACAATTTTGTGTCTTCTCCTTTGGCACGAGCCTTATCAATTTCATACCGAATAGTACTTCTTTCTGAGTTTAATGATAAAACATAGAATGGAGTGTTGAAGACCTTGTCAAATTCATTTTCACCACGCAGAAATGCAATGTATATAACGAGCGTTAATTCACTCAGTAAAAAGGAAAGTATCACTTTGTTCCGATAGCTAGAAGAATTATAATATGATGTATCAATTGGTGGACTTATGAGTTTCTCATTCATCCTATACTTATCGAACCCTTGATAAGCTTTAGACTCACTGAATTTAGGCATCTTCACAACTTTTTTTGACGCAAATCTCTGACATGATTGTATAAAACTTAAAGACACGCGAAATAATTTACCCATTTGACTATAATAGTGGTTGAAAAGATATTTAACATTGATTGAATAAAATACAAAATGGCTGAAACCATAAAGAATATTTCTAAATAAAATAAAAAAATTTACATCATAATAAAACATTACAAATCAACAAAGATGAGTCAAACAAAAAAACAACAAAAAAGTATTCAAATTATTAATAAACTTTTAATCCCTCTGATTTTCCAAAAACTGCGCTAACTTTTAATCTAAAATCTGCCATCTTGTAATCAAAAACCTTCAATATTTTACATTGTTCAGGATTTAAAGTGTCTCCTTCATTACATACTACAAATTCTTTAACTAATGTTATAACTCCTTTCTCAAGAGCAGTTGGTAGTCCCATTTTACGTAACTGTGGTTCCATTGAAAATGAAAATTGTGGAAGTGGACCAGCATCTAACTTAAATGTTTCAGTAGCAACATCTCCAGCTCGTGCATAATCTTCTCTGTGGAAAGATTCAAAAAATTTAACAACTTCTTTTGGTGAAACAATTGAAAACATAAGCGCACATTGTCCCTTTAAAAGTTTTGACAACTTATGAATTCCTTCTACGTGTTCACTTTCTGGTTCTTTACCTAAAGCAATACTCATGACATTGTTTTTACCAAAGAAGAATCGAGAATTCGTTTTGAAATGTTGCCTAATTTCAATGAATCCTTTAGATCGAAGGTTTTCCAAATTGAACAAATAAATGAAAGGATATTTATCAACAGCACTACGAATTTCTGTTATCAAGTGATTTCTACCCTCTCTAGTCTTCTTCTTAACTTTTGTCAATGATACTAAAATTAAAAAAAATAATAAATTAAAACAGATGAATTATAACCTACCTTCTTTATCTCGTTTTGAGCGTGGCATATCTGTAGGGGTACTGTCTAATTACAAGACCAACTTAAGAATACTCTTAGATATTTATAAAAATTCCTACATTTGAAAACACTTTTCCAATAGACAAAACAGAAATTATCTCTAAGACAAAAGCATAGAATAAAGTCTATCAGAACTGCGCTTATCAAAAAATGCTAAAGTGTTCTATCAATGGTAATTGAATTATAGAATAACATTTATAAAACAATGGGAAACTATTTTACGCATGTATAATTAAACTAAATTTCCCTTTATCATTATGCGAATGTAACGAAAGAAAATGAGAAATACATTACTGTTGTTAAGGATGAACTTTATTTTTACGTTACATACTATGATCTGATATTAAAATGTGATGATAAACAACTATTTTGAACAAACATGTGAATAGTCTTGAGATAATAATATAAATAACAAATGGAACAAGTGTCACATGTGAAGCAATTTTAATATTGTCATGGTTATCGAAGAATTCACATAATAAGAGTGTGTGTTTATCGTAGTGTTCAATTTTTAAATTTACCTGGATGATAATTTGTTTTATTCATTTATTTAGCATTATCATATAACTTCTCTTGTAATATTAAAAGAAAAACTAATAAATCAAACAATTTGTTTTTAATCATAATCAGTTTTATTTAAGCATCTATTTTTTTAACTCATATAAGCCCGTCTACTTTTGTGTTACTTATAGTTTTAATAACATTTTTTAGTCAATCATCGTTTTTTTAACCACTAGTAAATTCCCAATTCCTAATATGTGTTTTACCAAACGGTCTTCTAGAAATGAATCTAAACTTCCAAACATAGTACAACATGATCCAATAGCTATTAAGCATTACAATGAACATTACAGTCCGTTAGACTGTAAAACATGTTTTTCAATCGAAATTTATACTGAGAAATTGGATATTGCAATTCGACAATATAGTTTAATAAGTAGAGATCCATTCTCAGGAGAATCTAATGATGAGGTAAAGAACTTGTATGAATTACCTTTAGAAGATCTGTTTAATATCGCTGGTAAGATGCCTTGGGATAGAGATATGAAAATAAATCGGATCGCTGATTTTTATAACCAAGAATATCAAAAGAATAAAAAGAATGTAGTAACGTTTTGCAGTTTTTGTTATAATAAAGCTCTTAAAGAAAGTGAAAAGAATGGAGAGACATTGGATATGTACGGTGGAAATTGTCCATGGAAAAGTCATAATATTAAAAATGTTAAAGGAATTGTTACATGTCCGTATTTGAGGAATCTTTCTTGTTCTAACTGTGGAGCTACTGGAGATAATGCTCACACAAAAAAATATTGTCCTCATCCTATTTTAGTAATGAAAAATTAATTTATCTATGGGTTTAGATTAAAAATTTTTTTTCTTAATTTTTTAATTTATTACAATTCTGTTCTAGTGAATACTACAACAATTTTTTATCATAATTTTTTTTGTATTTTTAATTTTTATTGTTACTAATAAACTAAACAGATTTATGTAAAATTTATTTTTTCTCAGTACTTAATTTATATATGCTTTTTAAATACACAACAGTAATATTTTTAAAAAAGAGGTCAAATGTGTTTGTATAATTTCACTACAATGCGTAGGTACTTTTTTCTTCATGCTTGTAATTTCAGTCTAAAAAATAGTAAAATTGAAAATAACATGTCGTAAAAATGTTTATAATTTTTTTGTATTTCTTTACAATATTTAAATGTCTAATAAATCATTTACTTTTTTGTGCAGATTCTAAATTATAATTGTTTTATTAATTACTGAAATTTTTTTGTACGAGTAAATAAAATATTACATGTGATAAATTAATTTGCTCAAAAAAGCTTGATTTTAGACCATCAACATTAAAATATTACAACCCAGTGAGAAATAATTATTTTTATTTAAAATGAAAACCACTCAATTCAATAAAATGCCACCAACGTGTTATGAGTTTATTGACCAATTTTAAAAATTATTTGATGACGTAGATTTTAGATTGCAAGATTTGTGTACATTTTCTTTCCGGATGAAGCTCCATTTCCTTGAAAAATAATAAACTATACGTGGTACGTTTTGTGAATAAAGAAAGTTTGATGGAGTTTCATATTATAATTTATTAAATATCTACACTGTTGTTTGTGAAATACATGGTCTTACATTATCGTCTAAGAAGATTGAGTCTCTTCTATTGACCAATTTAGATATTGGAACCAATAATAAACTGTCGAGATTAAAATAATTATCTAAGTACAAACTACTTTTTTTCTAGGTAATTAATTTTTAAATATTTTATTTACTCTAACAAGCTATTATTTTTGAGCAACGAAATATATCAAATTAGTTAAAAAGGTAGAAATAAAATTGATTAAGAAGATGAAAATTACCACTATTTTCTAAGAAACATTTGATCATGTTTTTACTATATTATTAATTTTATATATAAATTATCAAAAGTTACACAGCAGATATTAACAACAATAAAATAATATAAATGTAATCATGCAATATTTCTGTGGCAAAATCAATGATTTGTTTTTTCATATACTTAAAAAATATAAAAATATTTATAAAAATTTTAAGATTAAAAAAAAATTTTTTTCAAGTGTAATATTTTTGAAATATTCATATCTAAAATGCGCACAAAAAAAGGATAATGATCTGTATAAAACACAGTAAATTTGTCCTATTTGATAAAATCCAATTTTATTTAACTTGCGATTTGTTTTATCGCAAATATATTAGTCATGGAAAATAAGACAAAAATTAAAAACTTATTAAAATAAGTTGCTATTTCTGTATTATATTATTTTTGTCTTAATACAAAATATGTTTTTTACAATATATTTCAAATCCTTTTATAATCAGCATTTATTAACACATCATAATATCTTTATTAATATATTTCAATAGCTTGAATTATTATAGATTATATTTTTTTTATGAAATTACACTCGTCAAATAGTCCAACATTTTTTGTACTATCTTTCAATATAATCTTTTAAAATCAAAAATTATAAAAAGTTATAAATATCATATATTTATTTTTATAGTAATAAATAATTAAAAAATATTTTAGTCTATTAATAAAAGCAAATGCTAAAAAATTTTAATTAATTGATAATAATCTGAGTAGTTCAATGATTATTTCTTTTCATTATTACTATTATAAAATTTTTAAATTTCTAAACTTATTGTTATTAATAGATTGTTTAAAAAAATGATCTTTGTTAAAAGACTAACAACTTTACAGGAAACTAACTTTCAATAACGTACTTCATAGTATATTATAAAAAACAAGTTAGACTCTAAGATTAGCATGATAACTCAAAAAATATTACGATTAAAAAAAAGTTACATTCCTTGAAAATGTCAAACATATATATTCTTGTAAACAAAACGCAAAATGTATGTCATAAATTAATATTTTTGCGTCATTTAAAATATTTTTTCTTGCTTAATATTTCAAAATTTGAACAAAATTTTATTTTTTTTACAGGTGGGACACTTATTGCCTTCTACGAAGAATTGTCAACATTTGCCCCTTTTTTGTGTGTTAAGCACAATAGTTTTTTCTTTAAATGCTTTTTTTCTATATAAAAATATTTTTATTAATTTTACTTAAAAATAAAACTTTTAGATTATTTATTAATAACGGATAATGATATGAGTCGGTCTTGCAAAAGGTACCTAATCTATTTAGGAGTATGTCTGTTGGCAGCTCTCTATATTGTTTTTGTCTTGTTTTCAAGTAAAAGTGCAAAAAACTATCTAAAACCATCTAATACTTTTCACAGAATGAATATTGGTGAAATTCTAAAATCAAGTCAAAATGTTTCGACCAAAACTCACTTATCAAGTGTTGGATTACCACCAAATGAAGTTGTTGAAATGTTTAACTACGTAAATGATAATTATGAAATGTTAAATAAAAAAAAATTTGAGAATAAAGAGATATCATATGTAATTCTTGTTCAAGTACATGATCGTTTAGAATACCTAAAAATATTAATCAATTCCCTTGAAAATGTTAAGGGCATTGAAAATTGTTTAATTATTTTTAGTCATGATATTTACATAGCAGAAATTGACATGTCAATTAAAAATATCACATTTGTGAGGATATTACAAATATATTTTCCATTCAATTTACAATTATTTCCAACTATCTTTCCTGGGCTTTCAGATGATGACTGTCCGCCATCTATGGCAAAGTCTGAGTATGTTGATAACTTTTTTTTTATAAATTGTATTATAATAATTTTACAGAGCTTTTAGAGTTAATTGTTCTTCAAGGAATCAATTTGATACATACGGGCATTATAGAGATCCGAACCTAAGTCAAATCAAGCATCATTGGTGGTGGAAGTTAAATTTTGTCTTTAAAAAAGTATTAAAAAAATTAGAAATTACTGGTAAAATAATTCTTTTAGAAGAGGATTATTATGTGTTGCCAGATATGATTCATATTTTAAATTTAGTTAGCAAAGGAAAGGAAAAATTTTGTCAAAGTTGTAATATTATCGTTCTTGGATCATATAATTATAATAACCATACATATGTAGAAAATATAAATAAAATTAATATAATGGATTGGTATAGTAGCAAGCATAATATGGGAATGGTAATTGATAAAAATTTGTGGAACAATATAACCAAATGTTCTGAGGTAAGATATTAAAATGGTGATAAGGAATAATATTTTTAGTTATTTTGTACGTATGATGATTATAATTGGGATTGGACTCTCCTTCACGTCAGCCTTAAATGTATGGAAAGTAGAATGAGAGCGTTATTAGTTACATCTCCAAGAATATTACATATTGGTGATTGTGGAATACATACACATGATTGTCAATCACAAAAATCTCTTAAAATGGCAAAAGAATTGTTAGAGTATTCAAAAAATCAGCTTTTTCCAAATGAAATGTCAATCAAGGAGGAAACAAAAGATTCGCCAACAGCATTAAAGCCAAATGGTGGTTGGAATGATATACGAGATCGTCATTTATGTCTTCATAACTCTTATATGTTACAGATAAATAAAAATAATAGTCACTTTTCATATCAATACAGTCATTATAAAAATAAAAGTGGCTTCTTTCCCTTTATGGACCTTAACTTTCTTCAAAATTTGACACAGTACCAAACAAATCTAAATAATCAAATGTAATAACATTTGAAAAGATTCCTACACCGGTATTTGCTGAACAATCTACCTCATAAAGATTTATTTATTCTTAATAGAATAAACATCTAAATTAAAAAATAATAATAAAAATACTACTAATTTTTTTTAAAAATTATTTATTTTTGTAAAAAAAGAGAAGTAAAAATTGTTGTCCTTTACACTTTTTAGTATAATAGTTGCGATTATATAAATCCAACAGTGGGATTGAGTTTTTGTCTAAATATAAATCTCTAATTAGAGTGTACCACCCATTGTTAGCAAATTTTGCTTTGTAGCAAATGCTTTCCTTTTATAATTTCCTGTATGATTTTACAGGGAAGGTATTCAACGAAGTTTAGATGTTGCTATCGCCAAAGATGCTTCTATACCAATATAAATCATTTTAGGTACTATTTATGTACTAAATAAGCACAAAAAATAATTTTAAAAAATATTGTAAAATACTTCTAAACATGTATAATTGTCTAAAAATACTATCTATATAAAATTAACTTATTTAAATGTGACTTATGTCAAAAATTGAGTCAATAAGTTAATGAAGTAAAAGCAATTTTTTACATCAAATGCTGCAAAATGTACCTAAATATGTTTATTCATTTATACTTATCAGAAAAATATATTTCACGGCTAAAAAACCATGAATAAAAAACTTTGAATTTAATTATCTCGAAACTGTATAGAAACTTTTATATGATGTTAATGTATTCTTGTAGAGAGGATTACGCGTTTTCAAATGTTATAGGCTCCATATAATATTTCATGTTTTAATTTTAAGATAAATGGCCTCAAAAAAATTTCCATTTTAGAAAACATAAATTTTTTTTAAATATTCTACGTCTACGCAGTACAAACATTGTACTGTAAGAGTTTCAAGATTTTTAATTTACTGTAAATTCACTTTTTGTTAGCTTAAAACAATCGTCGCTGCGGCTGGGGTCAAAGTACTAGATTCGGGAAATTAACACTAAACATCATAATGTGTAAAATGATAAAATTTAAATAATTTATTATAAAGTGGTAATAAATTATAAAGCTTTTAAAATTTATAATTTTCAAGATTGCCTCATTCGTAAAAAATTTTTTAATGTATAAAAGTTATTCAAAAAAGCGTTAAAGATATTATATTTGACATTCAAAGATTAAGTATTGCTTTCACAGAGTAAAATAAACGGATAAATTGAAAGAAATAAAGAAAGCAAAAATCAGAAATGAAATTTTTAGTATTACTTTGCTATTTATTTTTACTTGTAATCAAGTTAAAATGTTATGAATCAGTTAAAACATTGATAGACGCTGATGATCAAAATAAAACACCATGTTCTAAAGGATGTTATGGAATGTGTTTTAATAAGGAATATAGTAGAATTCAGGTATGTGAAGGATACTGATATGAATAAATTAACTTTTTTATAGAGAAAACAATGTTGTAATCATAAATATTGTGGGTGTTGTGATTCAAGTTTTCATATTTCAAAACATTCACCATTAGATGAAATCCATATTAATTCTGATAAATTAGTAACTGATGGAAATGGTCAAATTTTGGAGGGATATTATGTAAAAACTTTGTCAAAAGATTTAGTTGAAAATTCAATTGAAGAACTTAATATTATACATAGTATCAAGTCTTAATGAATAGATAAGTTGTTAAAAAATTTAAATGATTTTTTTTTATAAAATGATATATTTTCTACATCAAAACTTATAAAATGTTAGAAAATTTGATCATAAATGAGTTACTTAAACACACAAAGTCACAATTATAGATTATTTAATCACATAACAAATATTTAAATAAACAATGTATCTATAATTTATCATCTAAATGACATCTTCAAATATAGATAATAGTGAAAAAATTACAGTTAAAAATCTTTATCAATTTATAATTTGGACAGCAATGATCTATATTGCCAGTTATAAATTAGTTACCATTATAATCAAATTTGTTTGTACGATAATTTAAATTGATCATTGTCGTTTTTTCCATTATATTGAATTAAAACGGTGTTATCATCAGACTTCAATGCAATATTTTTAAATTCTCCACACAAACACAATCCTGTTGTGCCTTTATCTGAACGGTATTTTATTTCCACTCCCATCTTTTGAAAACAGGGAATAATTTTTGTAGTATTTGATGATATTAAAGTTAATGCAATTTTAGTCCCTTTTTCTGAGGTAATAAGATAATTACAGGAACCTTCCCCGCTATTTTTTAGAATTTGCTTGGATTTTTTCGCAACCAACTTTTTATTACCACATTTTTTTCCAAGTTCTTTGATATATTGACAATACTTACCAGTATATCCATTTGGGCACCGGCAATGGCATTTCTTGGGATCTGGATACCCATTGTTGTTACAAAAAAGTTTATTGCCTTTGCAAGTTGATTTACATAATGCAAGATTTAACAATTTGGCATCATTAAAACTTAATCTATAATTTTGTCCCATCATATTATTGTACTCTGGTATTATTGATTCCATGACAGGCTTGCTATTATTGATATATTCATATGGATCTAGATGTGTAATTGAGCCAAAATCATATGATGTATTATATAAATCAATTTCATCCTTGGAAAAAGTAGTTTCTAATATTTCTCCACCATAGACATACCAATATGCATTACTCACATTTATTTTTATGAAATCATCTCTATCTGGCCTGTTAAATTGACGTAATAATCCTAATGAAAGAACTGTTTGCCTAAGATGGCATCCGACATTATTATTACATTCTTTTGACAAAAAAACAACTTGAGGTTTGTCTGGAAATTGTGGACCACAAAAAGTAAAATTTGCTGGATTCACATAATACATAAATCCTTGTGATGTTTCTGGAATTACTTCTTCTTTTTTAAATTTTATACAGGTATCTTGTTCTATTAGTTTTAGTGCTTTATTTAAGTTTGATTCATTAATAGGTGCTGTGGTACTATACTTTATTGGCATTTTTCCCAGAAAATATTTACTATTTTTAAAAATACCCCTTTTTGTTCTGTCTAAAAGAAAATCTAAACTTTTATCATTAACTTCTTCACAAATTACCACCTAGAAATTGGTTTAAATGACAGGAAAATAAACTCACATTATTAATGAATTATAGAAATAGTTTTAACAAAAAAAATAGCGTGTAAAATTTTGACATTTTATTTGTAAAGTGATTGTGAAATATTATCTATTTGCAATATTTAAAGTAGATTTCTAAAAGTGAAAATACAGTGGATAAATTATAATAATTTGAGAAGCGATACTTCAGAGGTATATTCAAAATTTTATTGATGATGAAATGTCATTAATGTATATACACAAAAGTCACCTACGTAAAGGCATTGATTTATCGTAACTAATAATTAACTTTACACTATTTTATAATAAATGAATATGATGTCTTTAAATTTTTAATTTAAAATGCACAAAATATAAGTGGCAATTTTATATTAAGTTATATTCTTTTAGAATATGCTGCTATATTTGTTATTTTATAGAAAAAACTATTTCAGATTACAAGCGAAAGCATTCTATTTCAGTTTAGAAATGAATAAATTAATATAAAATGATAACATAATATGATGATAAACTTATAAATTAAATTGCACTATATAGAATCTTAAAATAATCCTTTTTGTCACCATTATATTGTATTAAGACTTGATTCGTTTCGGATGTTAAATTGAAATTTGTATATTTATCACAAATGCAAAGTCCCGTAGCTCCAAAATCAGTACGATATTTGATTTCCAAACCTTTCTTTTCAAAGCATCTAGGTAGTCTTTTTATCTCTACCTTTACAATTTGTATTATAATTTTATATCCTTTTTTTGAAGTTATAAGATAGTTACAAACACCCGGACCCTTTCTTTTGAGTTCAGCTGGATCTTTTGTAGCTAGTAAATTTGTTTCACCACAATGAGTTTTAGTCACAGCTACTCTTTCACATGTAACCCCATCAAAACCATTTGGGCACCTACATTTTTCACAGCTTAATGGGTCTAAATATCCATTATTTTTACAATTAAGTTTCTTTCCAGGGCATTTATCTGAACAAATAGCTAAATTAATTAACTTTACATCATTGAAACTTAAGCCATATTGTTGGCCCATCATTCTATTATATATAGGATTCTTTCTAGCTTCCATTACAGAACTTGTAATTTCGCTAAAATAATTTGTTGCAAATTCAGTGATTGAACCATAATCATATGATGTGTCATAAATATTTACATCATTTGCATCATACTTATCAAGATATTTATCTTCTAAGAGAATTCTGTACTCAGCATCCATTTCAACAAACTTAATATAGCTATCTCTATCAGGACGTTGATGTTGTGGTATGAAACCCATTGATAGAAGCGTTTGTTGAAGAAGGTATCCAATATTATTAGAAGTTCTATTTGAAATAAAAACATTTTGTAACTCATTTTCTCCTGGGACATTATTTGGATACCTTATAGCCATATAACCAAGAAAGTGTAGACCAAAATTCCATGGTCTAAGCCTTGAGGAAAACTTAAATCTCAAACATGTATTTCGTTCCAAAATTTTTAAGGCTTCTTTTAATTTCTTTAGATTTATTCCGTTTGTAATAGAATATTTAATATACTCTTTATTTTTAAATCTTGCAATACCTTCAATAGAGTTTAGCCTTTCACTTTCTTCACTAGAAACATGTGGTTTGCTTTTAAAAGTACTTTGGCAAAAAATTGTCTAAAGAAATATTGTATTAAAGAAGTGACGACTTACGAATAAAAAAGATATTGTCAGAAAAATAATTAGATTAAATGAATAAAATTTAATCATTGTTATAAATCAAAAATACGTGTATGTCTCAATTACACAGATAATATAATATATATAATATGTACTTTTTATTCCGATTTATTAAATATAAAATAATTTATTTTTTATGTATTTATATAATTAAAAATTAAATTCTAAATTACATTATTTTTTAATAGCATGATCAAAATCTACTGTGAAGTATGTTAAATAAACATAAAAGCAAAAATACGTTTGTACTAATTTTTTGAATTTGCGGTTGTTTAATAAATATTATTAATATATGTGGTATCAGAGCAAAAATTACCTATAAAATATAATTTCGATCATTTTTTTAAATTATTGGTAATAAATTTGTAAAACATCGTAATTTTACAAAAGGTAAAAAAATTTTCAAACTTAAAGATGATTTCTTACTTAAAAAATGATACAAATGAAGAATATTAGCATTAAATTTAACACTTTATAATCAAATTAAATTGTTTGTTTACCACGATCGAAAAAAACATGTATTTTTAGAACAAAAGTTTTGTTCTAAATATCATTTTATGCCATTTCTGTTTGTTACCTTTCGATATACTAAAAAGTGTTATTTATAAAACATAAGTTAGATGTTGTATTATTAAAGTCTAATTACAATTATCATTAGAAAATATTGAGAATAAAAGAAAATTTCACCTTTTAACATATAATTTTAAATAATATAATTAATGACATTCTCTATGTATTATTAAAAAAAACAATAAAATAACTAATTAAATCATAATAATTTTTAAAGTTCAAAAACCCACTTTTTAAATATTGATAAAATTCGAAAATAAAATTATTTTGGTTTATTTAATATGAATTTAAAGATTTTTAGAAAGATAATTAAAAACTGAATAATTTATATAAATCGGCTAATGAATCGTTACATTTGTTAGTTGCTCAAAATTTATATTAGGAAAAATATATAACTACTTTATATGATTAGCCTATAAAAATAATTCTCTATAAGAAAGAACTAATAATTTTGTAAGATCACATGAGAAAAATGGATCAAATAATGCTTCTAGTAAATATATTAGAACATCAAAAAATACCATTATATTTATGATTATTTAATTAACTTTTATACCCACAATTTATAAGTTTACAATATTTTTAAATTTATTTTGATAAAATAAATCAGCTTTGATTTTTAAACATTGAAGCACATGCTACGAAATCAATATATCACCTCAATTATAAAGAAACTTTTTGTTACAATAATAATTTTGCTATCTCTATAGACTTATTTTTCATAACAGAAAATCTCAAGTACATCTAAGAAGATTTGCGTTGGTCTTCTAGCCATATCTTCTTTTATTTAATTGCAAAATCATAAATTTTTTTATTATATCGGTTCTTTTATAATTATATGGCATACAGATTTTAAATAAATTTTTTAAACATGTCAAAAACTTTTCTGTAAATCATATGGCATATTTTCTGTCAATAAAATTTATTTTTGCAAAAGACATTGTTATGATAATAAACAACAGTTGCTATTAATTTAGTAGAAGATTTAATATAATTTGAAGTTCAATCTCATAGCTTTTTAAACATTTAGAAAAATTCCAGTAATGTTACTATTTTTAAATATCATTACTCAGAAATTATTTCATAGATTTCAATCAAGGCTCGTGATTAAAATAAAATTTATTTTATAATTATGTAATCGACCTATTTTTACATTTTACAATAATATTTGCCGTTTTTTTTATTACATTTTTATCTATTTTTGATTGTAGACATAAAAAAAGATTTTTTTACTAAAAATGTAAACTTTCCAACAAGGACACAAATTTTTAATCAAACAATTAAAAATTTAAAACAAATTATACTCATATAATAAAAGGAGTGAAAACTTTTTTATTTTTTTCTGAATAATGTTTGTTAAAGAGAAATGCCATCTTGTTCAATTGAATACTTTTATTATCGTATATTGAAGTATTAAAAAAATAGTATTTCTCATAAATATCTTAAACCTCTTTACAATTCAGATTATCCCTTTTTTAAAAAATCAACATTGTAATAGAAAAATATAAATCTAAAATTTCCACTAAGGTTATACTTATATTATGAATTTTGCGAATAATATTTCTTGCTAAGCTATTTAAAAATACATTTTATATGAAAAACTATTATTAGTGGTTATTTATTAAAAATGATTTTAATAATATTGATAAATCCAAATAAATTGCTCAATAAACATAACAAAATCACCGAAAAAATAACGTATAATTTAAGATTTAAATGATTAATATATACTCACTTTCATTGGGGTTTATATGTATAGGTTATTACTCTCCACACACATACACTCTACTTTTTATGTACAGATGATATTGAATTTAAACAGTTGGCGAGAACCCAACTGACATTGGAAATGTTTATAGTGGAGAACAGATTACATCGAGTGATATGGTATGACATTTAGTCAAAAGCAACGTTATAAGCTGTGATGACATTATTCTTTGGCATCTCTACTTAGCATTCGTGCGGTGATTAAGAGAATTTCTGAGCTTATGACAAACATGTAATTTAAAAAAGATGAAAAGTGTTCTTGGGAATTGAATTTGAAAGTTAGAGGTGCTTTTTGACTACAGAATGATATCTGCAGAAATTGCATGTCAGAATATTTTTGCAGGATGTTCATTATCAACAAGAACATAATAAAAATAGGTTTTATGAACTTTATATCAATTATTATCAATCCTATTTTCAAGAATCAAACATGATACAGGATTTAAAAAAGGTCATTAATAAGTCTTATCATATGCTTCTTGCATTTTTCTTTTATATATCAATTATTTTTTTATTAACTTATTAAATAAAATTTTTATTTTCTTTCATAGATTATAATAATGAAATGTTATCAGAAAAAGATTCTTTAGTTAAAAAGACAGCCCGCTGTTTTATATCAGGATATGGAATTCTATTGTTTATAATTAATAAAAATCACACAATATATAAAGATTTTTGTGATTCAAACCTAACATATTAAGATACTCATAACCTTTTTAAAAATGAAAAGTTTATTTTTAACATTCTCACTATTATGTTTGATTAATATAATTCATGGAAAATGTGGTAGCTACAAAGATTGTGCAAGTTGTGCTGATGGTTATGAAGGGTTAGTGAAATGCCAATGGTGTGCTGATGAAAATGCCTGTCATAATAGTTTACAAACAGATTGTGAAGCTGTAAATTTAATTACTCATTCTTTTGACTGTCCACGTCCAGTTCCAAATGGTTTTGAATATACTGATGATTTTGCTAGAAATACAGTCTTTCCACTAATTGCTGCAACAAATAATGATGGAAATGCTATACAAACTTGTTTAACGAATAGTCTTAAAAATACTACTTTTATTAAGCAATATACTGTTAAATGTGATAGTTCTGGAGATACTTGTAGTTCTTATTTAGCTGTAGATTTTGTTAATAAAGCTATAATTGCAGCTTTTAGAGGATCAAAAGGAACTATGCAATTATTAATGGAAGGAGGATATTTCTTATTTAATGATTTAAAATCATTTCCACCAACCGGAGGTAAAGTTGATAAGTATTTCTATAAGGGTTTTTATGATTTATGGTATGCTGGAATGGAAACTGATCTTCATAACCTTATTGTCAAATATCCAACTTATCAATTGTGGGTTGTTGGACATTCTTTAGGTGGTTCAATGGCAGCAATGGCCTCAGCTTACTGTGTTAAGAAAAATTATTTTACTACGGAAAATGTAAAATTAGTTACTTTTGGTGAACCAAGAACAGGAGATATTGATTTCGCTGAAGGTCATGATGCTTTAGTTAAATATTCTTATAGAGTTGTTCATAATCATGATATCATTCCACATTTACCTCCAAGAGTATTTGACAATCTCTTTGACTCACCATTCCATCATAGATATGAAATTTGGTATGAAAATGACATGTCAAGCGGAAAAACATATCAAGTTTGTACAAGAGCCGATGATCATGCTTGCTCTAATTCAGTTTCTAATACAGCTGCTGGTGATCATGTAGTTTACTTTAACAAAAACATTGCAGATTTTGCTAAAAATGGTTGTAAATAATAATCATATTTTATTTATATTATATATTTTTTATAAAAATAAAAATTAATTATGTAGAAACAAGAGATTTTAAACTTAAATGACTATGGCTTCTTTTTAAACCAATAAATTCTTTTTTTATTTCATCAGAAATTTCATTAATTTTAATTTTTGATTGAAGGACATGTTGGAGGAAATTTTCTTGTTTTTTAAAATTTATAATAATCCTTTTTTCAATAGTGTTATATTTCTGGTTTTCTTTACTACTACTATTTGTATTAGTTATTGCTCTATTTTTCTTTTTTTCTGATATTTCATTAAGACTAGGAATAAGAGTTATTTCAGAAAGAGTATGACGTGTGTGAAAGATTGATGGGTTTTTTCCAATATTATTAGTTAAATCTAAAACTGATTTGGATAGTATATTTGATGGACAATGTTGAAATGGTATATTAGAATTTGAATTATTTAATAAATTACTATTTTTTGTAATAGAAGACTCTCCATCATTATCCTGATAATCGTCATCATCATCACCAATGAAAAATTTGGCCACATCTGTTTTCTCTCTTAGAAGCATATTATTATTTGGTGATTTTTGTATATTTTCAATATTGTTATCATCATGAGTATATCCTGGATTAGTGTCTCTCACCTTTTTGGTTCTTTGTAAAATCTCCTCAATTATGGCAATGTTTGTTAGAATATTATCATTATCCTTTTTTGTAAACAAAAAATTATAATAATAATAGTCTAACTTACCTTATTAATATTTCCATCACTGACAAGGTCAACCTTCCTAAATATATTTTTACGTAATCTATTATCTTTCAATTTATTCATTCTAATTGTAGAATTAGTATTCATATTAGGAAAAATACTTTTCAATATTTCACAATAGCAACTTATCAACTCAAAATAAAAAGAATAATACTAACAGCTATTTCAAAAATATATACTTTTTTTTATATTTTGTGTTGAATATTCTTTTCATAAACAACAAGTTCAGGTGCACTAAAGAATAACTTATTTTCTAAAAATGGAAAGTAATGTTATTAATTTTAATATTACAAAAATATTATTTAGGTTTAAGAAAGTGAAATTGTCAAATAATATTTATAAATGTATAGAACATTTAAAAACTTTATCATTTTTAAAAGCTTTTATTTTTGAATATATGTAAAAGTGTATATGTTTTTTTTATCTTCTTGTAATAGTACATTTCAAGTTAATGAGGATCATTCAATACAACTTATTTTAAACAGCCACAAAATTTATTTATATATACACATGCGTATATATATGTATAAGAGGAATGAAAATCACATGCTTCTTGTTTATTTCAAGTCGTTAACTGCCTTCTCTACTTTAGCAACGCCATCATTGTATGTATTCTTGGTGGCATTGACTGCATTGTTAATTTCATTATGAGCTGCTTCGGCGTTCTTATCAATAGCGTCGCCAGTTGCCTCAACAGCATCTTTTGTGGCGGCTGTACCTTCAGCAATTTTTGATGAAAGTAAGTGTCCAGCATCAGCAACACCAGAAGCGACTTTTTCCGCTCCAGTTTTTATTGCTCCAGCTGCCTAAAAAGAGATTAATTTATACAAAATTAGAATTTAAATATATTTTATTGAATAAAAGGTTATATACTTACACCTTCAACAGCAGTTCCAAGTACATTTCCAGTTGCACTAACAGCATTTTTGCAGGATTCTGTAGCTTTATTAATAAACTCCATTTTTCAATAATGAAAATTAAAAAAAACTAAAAGTAAAATTGTACACTTATTTTTATAAGAAATAAATTTTTTTATATGGTATAGACTTTAAATAATAGACATAAACATAAAAAGAAATAAAGTGGCAACATATTTTTTTTCCACAAATGCATATATACAAATACAGATGAATAAAAAATTTGTTATCTACATTTTTTATCAGCATTTTTATTTTTGTTTTGTTTTCTTTTTTTCACATCAAAAAATACACATGGTGAAATAATATTTTTTTAATTTTGTTTGCGGTAAAAAATATTATTGAAAAAAATTCTCTATGTCTATAATCTTTATCACTCTGCTTGTGATTTTAGGTATGCTTTCATTTTTTTATATCATACCAAATACATTGTAAACAAAAAAATGGATACTAACATTTTTGGAGTTTTCAATTACTTTTTTTTTATTATATAAAAATAAACATACAGGCATTGTGTGTTTTTCTTTTTTGTCTAAAAAAACATTTTCCTCTGTTAAACATTTCTTTGTATTAAGAGAAAATGTCGAATAAGGAAAAGACGATAAACAAAAAAAGTACCAATTATTTAACACACTCCTTAAATATAATATATATGAAGGATTTATTTATATTATAAATAGTTGTAATATTAAATATAATTTTATCACAAAATATAGAAAAAAATAATTGACATGTGAGATTTATTATTTTAATTTAAATTACTATATTCATTCTTTCAATGCCTTTACAGCATTGTTTACAGTTTCTAAACCTCGTGCCAAAGCTTCATTTCCAATATTTTTTGGGATTTCATTAGAATCATCTTCTCCTTCTTCCTCTTCTTCATCATTAACTTCCTTTTTCTTACTTTTTTTAGTTTTCATCTCATCATCTTCTTCTTCACATGTTTCTGCGCAACGTTTAACACCTTTCTTACATTTATTTTTTTCTACAACACCTCCATTTGATAGACTATCTTCAGAAGCATCGTTTGATTCACCCTCATTCTTTTTTTCTTCATCCTCCTCTTCTTCTTCATCTCCTTCTTTCTCCTCACTATCAACATTGTCTTTTATGCCATTACTCTTATTTACCACATCCTTCTTGTCCTCATCTTTCTTTTCACCATTTAAAGAAGATTCATCTTCATTACGATTCTCATCAACTTTTTTTTCCTCTGAATTCTAAAAAGAAAAATGCATATGTTAACATTAAAAATCAAATAAAATATTTCAACTTGTCAACATACATTTTCATCTTCTTTCTTTCCTTTCTCATTTTTATTTGAAATTACTTCCATTTTTCTAAAAAACAATGTCAAAATTAAAGTAGAACTTTAAAAATATCATTTAGTTAAATTTTTATATAGAAAGGTCTATATAATCATAATTAAGAAATAAACGTTATATATTTTTAGAAGCATTTGCATAAAAATAAAATTTTAGTAATAAAATACAATTTTCTCTCAACTTTTATAATGGTTAAATATGCTTATACAAATGTAAGACATTCATTTTAGACGGTTAGACTTTGTTGAAAAACAAAAGTGCGAATAAAGGGTACTTTGGGCCAGTGTAAATATTTCTATGAAAAGAATCTTTACTTTTTTTCCTAATATTATAATGTAAATTTAAATCCTTATCTTTTTATTTCATTGTCTATGAGAGTAAAGTTTACAAATGAATTGACAATAGTTTTTAGAGGAACAAATAATATCTTTTAGTAGAAATAAAATTATAATATTGAATTAAAAAAAGTATATATATTATATTGAATAATATTATAATAACAAAAAAGAATAGGAGAGAGGTAGAAAAAGAGAGAATGAGGTAAAATTTATGAGTCAGAACTAATGTATTTTATCTCATTAGAAAAATACCTCCTTCTTTTAATCAACCTTCTAATTATACATTCTACACTCTTCTTCACTGGATGGAATGGCAAAATTTTTAATAATACATATTATTTATTAATTTTTAAAATAAAAAAAACCAACGTACCACTAGGATGTGAAAAATATAATTATTGAATAATATCATATTATAATAAAATATATATGTATAGAGAAAGTTATTACGGAATAGTTGGTTAGATGGATATATATATATATATATATATATTATTTTTATGTATATTTGTCAAAACAATTTTATATTTGCACCAATGAAAATTGTCATTATGGATGATTATAGACTTATTATATAAGTACGAGTATTAAAAAAATAAATAATGCTTCTTCAAAAACAATATGATGGTGGATAAGAGAGAGATTATTTCTGTGAAAGTATTCAATGATATTTTATATCCATACAGATATTTTCATTACATATTTCTGGTGTTTAATATAAATAAACATATGCCAATGACTTGATGTTAATATGACATTTTACATTAATTGCTGTTGCAATAATATCAAATCTTCTTTTATTGTCACTAATATTATTTTAGTATACTATAAAATTGTACATTCTCCAATAAAGCTTAAAAATCAAATAATATAAACATTTTGTAAAAAATTTTTTTTATTTTAAATATATCTAAAAAGAAAGAAAATTTTTAATTATTATAATTAATTATTTTTTAACCGTATATACACATATATACTATACAAATAACAGAATAAAAAAAACATAGTTAAAATTAGATATTTTAGATATATAAACAGGTTTCAAAAACTCTTAACATTTGCAATAAATTACAATGAAAAGATCATAAAATAAAGTTGACATCAAAAAAATTAGAAAAAAATGTTATTCAAAAAATATTTGTAGAGAATAATAAAAATATTATTACATAATCATATGTCCAAATTATATTTTTAGTTAACTATATAAATTATCCAGCAACAAAAATCAAACAATATGTTTATTTAATTGAAAAAATTTATATTTAAAATAAATTTTTTTAATTTAAACAGGTAGTTAATTATTTAACTAATGATATGTGTAAATATAAATTTTTGATTCTTAAGAACAAACAATTAATCGGAAAAAATTATATTGTGTCGAAGAGTAAATTTATTTGTATATCATTTACACCTTTGTCCTTTGATTTTAAGTATCATATCACAGATTAAAGATTATTTTTTAAATAAAAAAGTTTTTAGAAGGAGATAATTTTATTTTCAAAATAGGTGAGATGAAAAATATAATGATTATTGTTTTAAAAATTATCTGAAAATATGGAATAAATGTCTCCTTACATCAAAATACATTTTTTTAAAGTTTTTTAATGGATACCATTTTAAAACATTTTTTTAAAGACTCTTGCAAAGCTCGTTTATCTTAGCAAGAGCTGCATTAATTGTTTCAGTTAATTGTGCAATCTCTTCAACAATTGCTTTCTTTGGACATTGAGCTTCACATGATGGAGCTTGTTCAGTTGCTTCAACAGCTTGTTCTGGAGCAGCATCGCAAACGGTAGCTTCAACAGGAGCTGCAATAGGTTCTTCAACTGAATTTTCTTCAGCGCAAGGTACTTCAGCGGCTGGTTCTGGAGTAACTTCAACTGGAGCCTCAGCAGGTACCTCTGCTGGAGTTTCGGCTGGTACTTCTGCTGGGGTTTCGGCTGGTACTTCTGCTGGGGTTTCGGCTGGTACTTCTGCTGGAGTCTCGGCTGGTACTTCTGCTGGGGTTTCGGCTGGTACTTCTGCTGGAGTCTCGGCTGGTACTTCTGCTGGGGTTTCGGCTGGTACTTCTGCTGGAGTCTCGGCTGGTACTTCTGCTGGAGTTTCGGCTGGTACTTCTGCTGGAGTCTCGGCTGGTACTTCTGCTGGGGTTTCGGCTGGTACTTCTGCTGGGGTTTCGGCTGGTACTTCTGCTGGAGTTTCGGCTGGTGTTTCTGCTGGTGCTTCTGTTGGGGTTTCTGTCTTAGCTTCTGCAGCAGGTGCTTCAGCTGGGGTTGCCTTGAATTAAAAAGGTTACTAAATAAAAAAGATAATTTAAAACATACTTCTTCAACTTTAGTTTCTGGGGCAGGGGCTTCAACTTGTACCTATAACAACAGTCATATTAACAAACAATTCTTTATTATTATACTTACTTCTTCTGTTTTAGTATCCATGTTACTGTAATATACTTTTATTTTTTTTACTAAAAGAAAGAAAAATTAAGACAAATAATTTTAAAATATACTGATAATGATCACCCGTTTCCTCATTTTAATACTATCCAAAATTAAAAAAAAACATTATGTTTAAATATTATAAAATGAAAATAGTGACATGCGGCGTAGATGTTTAAATCTTAAAAAACCCCATCGCCCACAACCTTGTGATCTTGTCTTCTTTATTTCAATTTTAAGCAATGTGATTTTTAAAAGATAATTAAAGTTAAAGAGACAGAAATTATAATAAAAATATATTAACTGAATTCATTACTATAATCTCATCTCTTATATATATCTATGAGTTTCAGGTTCCATCAAAAGTGGATGTATAAAACACATATTTTCTATAACCTTTAGAATAGTTTTGAGGAGTGATCTTTTTCTATACTTAAGTTTTTTTATAATTTTTTTACCATTTACTCATAAATATTGAAAATATAGTATAATATGATCTCTGGAATGTTGATTAATGTTCTTCAATATTTCAATGATATGAGTTTCATAAGTAAATATATGATATAAGAAGTAATAATGATATGCGAAGATATATAATATTTGAAGAATTGAGTTTAATATTCTCAGAATAATGATCTAATTCATTCATAAAAATTTATTGCATTCGTTCATTTGCTTATTCAAGAATCTCATTTATTGGAAACATTTAATTTTTTTATAAGTATCTTAACAACTATCAAATGGTGAAATATAGCAACAAGGAAATGATATATATTGTACTTTACGGAAGTTGATATCAGATGGTACTTTCAAATTTTGTTAAGGAAAAGTAAATATTGTATAATTAATAACTCTTATACATAAAATCTTGTCTTCTTTAACAAAAACACTTTATAACTCTCTTTTTATTTTACATTAATGATATGCTTTCCTCAACATCTATAAAATAATACTTCATAAAGTATTTTAATTTCAAAATGTTTGCATTTCTCTGCAGAAAGAAGATAGAATCGCAATATTTTTTATTACATTTTCCTTGTATTAACATATTTATTTTAAAAAATGCAACATTAGATTTATTATATTTCAGCAATATTTTAAATCAATTTTCCCAAATAAACATAATTCATTGACAATATTTCTTTTGCGATTTATAAATTTTTATAACAATCTATCAATATGATAATTAACTATTGATTGTAACTTATTAAGATGAGAGTTTGTTGTTATTGAAGTACTAACAAAATTTTGCTTTAAAATTATGATGAATTAAAACGATAATAACAATCTATAGACAGATATTTGATAAAGTTATGAATTAAGGATTCCATAATTATAAAATATGTCAGTTGTGTGATGATGTTATTAATCCAAACGATGCCATCAAAGGAAAGTTATTACTTTCGATGTTATTTACAAAAACACAACAATCTTACTACTCATTGACTGATACTTTCTAACTTCATATAACATTTTCATTCAATAGTTTACCTCGTTCCAACTAATTTTTACTACTTTTGTTATAAAACAAGATTTCTTACTTCTTCACAATTAACTTTTAAATATAATAATGATATTTATCTATACATGTTTTTTGTCCCTTAATTATTTTTACTAATATTTCGTATATTTTAATCATTTTTCTATTAAAAATTACATTCTTTTCTTTTTTTTTCTTAACTAGTTAACATTTAAGATATTCACTATAGTGTCAAATTATCAAATATTATATTAAATATAGATCAGAACATCTTTTCCGAACAAAAGTGTTGTAGAAAAAGGTACTCTAACTATACCCTCCTCGTCTCAGGAATCTTTTTACTTTTACACTAAATGTAACATTGAAAAGGAAGACGCGGTCTGCAAACCCTAACACAGGCAAAAGCCAAATAATACGTCTAAAAAGTGTTTTATTATTTTTCATGGTTAAATTGTCGTTAATCAATATAAATAATTGAAGCAATTTTATTCTTCTTATCTACATTTTATTATTTAACTTTAGATACTACTTCAAATTTTCGAAATTCCATTAGAAATAACGGATTGACATTTTCTTCTCCTTGTCAATATTGTTATTCTGTTATATATATAAATATTTATAAGCTACAAATAATTTTTTAACTAGAGAACATAACTTTACTTCTATAATAACAATATGGAAAATCCAAGCCCATTTACTACAACTAGTCAACCGACATCATCATCTCCCTCAATTTCATTCTCAAAGCCATCTTTCTCAACGCCAGCATCACCAGCTCAAAATGTCAATTTTTCTAAACCACCATCACCTGTTAATCCTGTTCTAATGAAGATAAATTCAAGGTCTAGAATATTGAAAATTAAAAGAGATGAGACATCAGCTGTTGAGGATGAAGTTGCTCACGAAAGGTATATGCAAGCGTCACAAAAGGTATCTCTTTCCTTTGGAGATATATTTATTGATAACAACAGTACGGAAGTAAGAAAACGTGCAAACAGTTGTATTGAACCAATTTCTGTACTTACATCAGTTCAAACTTTACCAACAAATTCTACATCTTCATCTTCCCCAAAAACGTCAATTGAAGGTAACTCAACAAGTCTTCAAAAACAATGTTATTCCCCAAGTACAAATCAGATTGTTGAGAACAATCTACCTTATTCCCCCTCACCAACCCCCTCTCCAACAAGACATAGAATATTGAGAAGTTGCAGTCCAAGAACACTTCTAAGTAGACCATCGTCACTCAATGGAATAGGACAAGGGTCAACACCATCAACAATTACTGGTTTGAAAAGAAAACGACCGGATGCCATATCTGTTGGCGGTTCACCATATACATATGACTCAGATAGTGAAAGTGGCTCTTCAACAATCTCTTTAACTTCCTCTACAGGCATCCAAACGACCTCATCTTCAATCAATACTGCATTTAGAGGTACTTTATTTCCAACGAAAAAACCAAAATTAGCAAGAAATTGCCCTAGTCCATTAACAAAAGTCTCAACAACACCCACGGAAGGGCTGGTAATAACGTCTTTTAACAATTTTCCATCCAATGAATTGTCATATCAAGATATTATGGAATTTGAAAATGACAATGCGTCAAATGTCGCGACAACTGTAAATTTTATTGAACCGTCAAGCATTGTAAGAAACGGTAACAGTAAGATTAAAACGGGTAACACAGACACGGCCAAAACTACAAATCAAGAAGGAGATAATATTTCAACATTCATGGAACCAATTCCTCCTGTAATACTAGAAAATATTGAGAAACAGAGGACACTAAACAATGATGAAACAGACACAAATAATACACAAAATAAAAATAAAATTACATTTTGTGATGATAAAAAACAACAGTCTAATACAAAAAAGAATATTAATGAAATTTGCAAAACTTTTGACACTGATGGTATTATAAACACTACCGGTGATTTTTCTTTCCAAAATAGTTTTTAGGGATACTATTTCACCAACAAACACAAGAATTTCAACACTGGGTGATCGATTTATTGTAATTTTTACTAATAATTAATTGAAACAGTACGATTACGACTACCCATTTATTTATTTGAAAATAGTTACAATTAATAAATTTTTTTTGTTGACAAAAATTGTGATTTAACTACCAACTAATAAGCATTATACCAACTGGTTTCTTCTTTTTAAGAAAAGATTTTATATCTCTGGCATGATGTTATCACCTTTTTTATATTTGTTGTGTATGTAAATCAATTTTGGAGATGTTTGTTGTACTCTTATTTACAAACTATTTGTTATCAGTTTGAGATATAAATACAATTAAACAGTACAAATACGTGCTTTTTTCTGAGAATTTCATGTTGATTTTATTTTTTGTGATGTGTTGTTTTATCAATGTTTACATTATTTTTAGATTAAAATTATTTTTATGAATTTATTATTTATTTTTACCTTTTTTGTTCTATTTATCTCGGCTAATTCGATGACAAAAACACCAAAAATGACTGATCCAATTATCATTGTCGGCGGTGGGTTAGCTGGATTATCTGCTACACTTGAGATATTAAATCACCATTCTAATAGTAAAGTAATAATATTTGAAAAACAGAAAACTTTCGGTGGAAATTCTGCTAAAGCATCCTCTGGTATCAATTCTTGTGACACTCCTTTTCAAAAGAGTAAAAGCATTAAAGATAGTATCGATATTTTTAAGATGGATACTTTAAAAGCTGGAGATAATACAAATGATCACATGTTAGTTGATTATTTGGTGCAGAATTCTAAAAGTGCATTAGATTTTTTAATTGATAATGGTGTTAAAATCGATGATGTTAATTTATGTGGAGGTCATTCAGTTCCAAGAACTCATTGGGCTCATTTAAAGGATGGAAAACCTATTCCTATTGGTTTGGCTATCATTAAAGCTATTCAGGATAAAATTCTGGAGATCAAAGAAAAAAGACCAAACGATATTGAAATACATCTTGATTCAGAAGTTGTTGGATTGACAACGTGGAATGAGTATGTTACTGGTGTTAGATATAGAGATCCAAATAATAGAGATAATATTATTGAGGTTAATGGAAAGGCTGTTATATTAACTACTGGAGGATTTTCAGCTGATAAAAGTGAAGAAGACTCATTACTTGTTGAATATGGTAAACATCCTCTTTTGCCACAACTACCAACGACTAATGGTGACTTTGCTACTGGATCTGGAGTCAAAATAGCTCGTGCAATGGGTGCACAATTGGTAGGTATGGAGAATATCCAAATACATCCAACAGCATTTGTCGATCCTGCTGACAGAGATGCTGGAACAAAATTCCTTGCAGCTGAGGCACTTCGTGGTAAAGGAGCAATTCTATTAAATGATAATGGTGAGCGTTTTGCTAATGAACTTGGTAGAAGAGATTATTTAAGTGAGAAAATTTTTAATAATTGTGTAAGTGAAAAGAATAATAGAATTGCTTTTATGATAATGAATGATGAGGGAGTCGAAGGATTTGGTCAACAGGCTTTTAATTTTTACTGGAAAGTTAAGAAGTTCTTTACAAAAGTAGAAAGTATTGAGGAGTTATCAAAATTTATTGGTTGTGATAAAGAAGTTTTAGAAAAAACATTTAACGAGTACAATAAAAATGCAGATGAAAAGAAGGATAACTTTGGAAAAACTGTTTTCCCTACCAAGTTTGATTCTTCAAAACCTTTATATGTTGGTATGATCACACCTGCTATTCACTACACTATGGGTGGTTTAAAAATTAACAATGAAGGAAAAGTTTTTAGTGATGTAACTAATGGTACAATAAAAGGATTATATGCAGCTGGTGAGGTTACTGGGGGTGTTCATGGAAATAATAGATTAGCTGGAAACTCATTACTTGAATGTGTTGTGTTCGGTAGAGCTGCTGCTGTTAGCGCAGTATCATTAAATTATGGACACAGTGAATTATAAGGAAAGTGTTTATTAAATATTATATTGTTATTATTAATTGATTATATTTACTACTTTATACAAATAATGCCCTGTTAACATTACAATTTGGCATTGTTACTTTGAGGGAATCCGTTGTAATCTAAAATTTAATAAATTATTTTACATTCCAGATAATGACAATTTACCTTTGAAACTAAATCCCAAGCTTGTTTTCCACATTTATTAACTACGTAAGGTTTACAACATTCTAGATAATTTTCCATAACGTTACATAATTCACTAAAATATCTCATTTGATCTTTTTGTCTCCAATCAAGAATAGTTTCCATCTCATTACTAGCGTTATTTTTGCATTCTAAATAAGTATTTTCTGTTTCAATTTCAGAGAAACATTTAGAGTGTTTTTCAAAGATAGGATAACCTTCACCACACATGTAATGATAACTTGCTTCAATGCCTAATTTTGATAATGAATGGCATGTTATAGATGACGTACACTTCTGAAAATCTTTATATAACGAGCATAATTCTTTAAAAGCATATCCGCTTTGTAAAGTCCATTTTGCATTTTTAGGTGATGATTTTTGTACATTACTAGAATATTTCAATATTGGTTCCATACATCTTGAGATGACATTTTCAGACATTTGTGAACATGATATTGAAGATGTATCATTATCAACAAGAGTATTTGTTACTCCGTCTAATGGATAATAAATTTGTATATAGATAAAAAAATAAAATATTATTAAATTTTGATTCATTTTTTTATGACAAGAAAACTGCTTTTTACTTCGTATAAATACAATTTATTTTATTTTTATATATTTCTAAAAAATAAATAAACAATAAAAATTTTAAAACCTCCTTTTTTTGTTCCTTTATGGATAATAAAGAAAATTTTATTATTTATAAAAAGCTTTTAACTTTTAAAATTTAATTATATAATAAATAAGTAGTATAATGCAATTTAATTTTTTTAAAAAATTACAAACATTTAAATAATTTTATTTACAATATTAAACGGATGCATTTATAATATTGAAGATTTAATATATAGACAAAATTAAACTTTATTGGATTAATAATATAAATTTATTTTCTCTCAATATAATAAAAATATATTTTGACATGTGTTTGGGTAATAGTTTTAATGATGACAAATTTCATTATTTAAAATGGACAATTGTAAATTTGTGATTAAAAAAAATTACTTAATGGTTTACTGAATTAAAATAGCTTTAAAAACTTAGCTTTTTTTTTATCTATCATTCATCAAATTTTTTTATTTTAATTATTTATTGTTCTACTTATTGAAACTTATAAAGTTATAATAAAATTTGTACTCTTAAAAAAATTATACTTTTATTAATAAAGGATAAGGAAAAAATAATTGAATGACAATATAAGGATATACTTACAACACTTTTTGATGCATGAAAAGAGATAAATTGTCTAAAGTTACAGAAAATAAGTTTTTAAGTATCTCAAAGTAACAAAAAGGAAATGGCTTAAGAAAGTAAAGTAAAAATATATATTTAAATATATATAATCATATATATTTCGTGTTTAAAAGAGGTAACTCTATAAAAAGTAGAGAAAAAAAATTAAAAAATTTTAAGATTATATAAACGATATATACATATATATAATATTAGAATGCATTTAGTAAAAGTAATCTCTTATGATTTTATTTATATAAAAGCATTTGTGAAGGAAAGAATGGATGTATACTCTAAGAAGGCAAAATTAAGAAGAGAATTTTAGATGTTGATTCAATTAGGAGAAATGGAAAGTGACATTTATAATTTGACATTCAAAATTTATTAAGCTTTTACTTTTATATTCAAAATTTGCATGTATTTTGAGTTATAAAAATAATATGATTCTTCTTTAAGTACAAAATTAACTCGATTGTTCTATCCATTTCCTTTCAAATTGAATACAGTATTCTTTTTCTATGAAAACGAATATTATTTTATGATTATTTGCTCTAGAAGTTAAATAAATTTCATTTAATATTTAAATACTAAAATAATTTTATATTATCTTTTATTTCCTCTTTAAAAAAAATACTATTTATTTTTATGAAAGAACTTTTCACTAATTTTATTCTTTTAAATTTAGTTTTTCATATTTGGGAAAAAAATTTATTATGATTGAATGGAAAAAAATTATAGCAGATATAAATAATCATATGAAGCACAAATAAAAAACTATTGAATCCGTATAAAATATTTTCCTTAAATAATTATCTCCTTTGATGTAATATTTCTAAGTGGAATAAAAAATCAAGAAAATGTTATAAGATTTTATTTTGTACTTGATTTTTTTACTTGTCTTAGATGGTGAAGAATAAATATTTATATATATTTAAAAGCAATAACAAATTTGTTGAAAAATAAAAAGGTTTTACCTGAAATCTACTTATAAATAAGTTTTTCATTAATATTTTATTAATCATTTGTGGAACTTTATTCAATCATAAAAAAATTTAGTAAGTTGCATAGTCAAGCAAACTATTTGAAGAAACAACATAAACGATTTATGGAACAAAATTTCATATGTCATTTTACATTCGAAAATATTTTCAACACTTAACTTCCTGTTTTACATAAAGTTCATGTTATTAGAATTTTATTTCAACAGAAAATTCAAATCAGATATAATTTTATTTTAAAAATAAAAGCTTAATGTTATCAATTTATCACAGTGTTAAAAAGTAAACGTTTTAAGATAAATAAATATTTTGAGTGACGTAAAAAGTTTCTTATCAAAAACGCTATAAACTATTGTACAATATTAAAAATATAGGGAATGCAAATGAAAAATGTATCTATAGTACAAAGTATTAAATTACGCAAAGAAATGATAAAAAGTGACAAAAATTTTAAAAAATGATTTTGTGCATTCTAAAGATCATCAACTTAATTCAGATTTTATTAAAATTTTCTTTATCTTTTTAATCCCGCACGACATGATATCTCCAGTTTTTAAAACATTAATTTGCATTATGAGTAGAGCTTCATAAGCTTTAAATATTGTAATATATTAAAATTTTATAATCATTTTTTTGCAAATGAGTTGACGGACTAAAACAATTATGATTTTTTAGCTTTTAAGAAATTAATTTACGACCAATTTATTTGTTGCCATAGATATAAGTAAAAACCGATTATTTTTAATAATTCATTTCAAACATTTTTAGATAAATGAAATTTCTTCTGAATAGAAAATATATTTATTTGTTATTAAATGAGTAATTCTATTTAAGTAGACTATAAACAATATTTTTAATTGTTAACTTTGACAAACAATTTAAAATTTCTAATGTTATATATAATAACAGTAATATTGCAAATAAATGACTAACATAATTTTTAAGTAATCTAATTAAATAAACAAATATCACACTATTTTAGATGAATGTCTTCATTGATCAGTTAATTTTTAAATTTTAATTGTAGTGTAAAAAAGTTTTACTTCAAAATACTTTCATACGAAGAGTAGCTCAAAGATTGAGGGAAATATGAGTTAAAAATACATACATTTCTTTACATTGTAATGTTATAAACGAATGTCTGTAAAACTAAAATATTTTCAACGATATTTTTTTTATTATAGACTTTTTTTGATAGATATATTTTGCAATTAAAAGATATACCGCTCTAGAATATGAAACTATATGTTCAGTTAAGTTCAATTATTTTAATTGTTTTTAATTTTCAACTTATATTAATGCAAAATAAAAAGATATTAGAAGAATTATTTTTTATAATCAAACATTATATTATTATTTTGTTATATTATTTTAGCTTATTATCATAACTCCATAACTATTAGATATATAAACAATCTATTGTAATCATTTCCTTTATTTTCTTTAAAAAAGCTACTGTAGATATAAAAACTAATTTGTATAATAATGTATTTAATTATGTACAATAACAATACTTTTGTAGATTTTTTTGCACTATTATTTGTTATTTTTTATTGATCAAAGATTATATTTTCTTTAAAACAAAAAAAATCCATTTATATATTGAAGAAAAATTAATACCTTCTTATCGAATTGAGTATAGCAATATACGATGGTAATTTTGCTTACATTTCTAGCTTTACAATATAAATCTTTTCAAACATATTTCATGTAAAATCACATACATGTCTTAACAATATTATTCAATTTAAACAAACATTTTATCATTAAAAATCTAAAATTATATACACTTAGAAAATAATTTTTGTTAATTTCAAATAAATATTTTCATAAGTGCATTTTATTATTCGAAAAAAGCTATTATGTCTTCGAATTTTATCGGTTTATTTAACATTTAAAAAAGATATTATAGCAGAAAATAGATTTCAAAATTTACAAAATTTTATTACAAGCGTAGGTTAAATAAAAAACTATTCTTATTTGTGAATTAAAAATCATTAATAATTAAGTTTATCAAATAAATTAGATGTAATTATTAATTCAGGAGAAAAAGTTATTATCTAATAATTCTAACAAATTTGCATTAATAAAAATAGCTAGTTTTTTTATCATCCTTTTTGTTCTCAAATATAATTTCATAGTTCCTATTATTTTTACCATTAATAAGTAAAAATTTTTCTAGTGGCGACTATTTGTGAGACAATTGTATATCATATTTTTACTAAATAAATATATTGCATCTTATTTTATTCGATTTTTTAGACTTTCAAACTTTATATAGAAAATATTCTATCAGTAATTTTAATTTATATTTCTAGATATACATCTATTTTTATATTAAAATAAAAATTTTTTTTAAAATGACGAAATGTATATTCAACAAATTAGCTAACAGATAAACTTGTCGGTTTTGTTTGTAAAAGTCAATAGTTTATAAAAAGTATCTTCTTAAATCACTCATATAACAAAAAAAAACTTTAAAAGTTTTTCTTCTATTTGGACAAACAATACATAATATGTTCGGAAAAGATACAACTCGTATTTCGACTACATGAATATGTCCTCTTACACCCCTTATATAAAAATAATCAATACATTTTAGTTATTCTTATGGTATTATATCAAGGTTTACTCTATTTTAATTGATACCACTTCTACTACCTATAATTTTACTATACTCAATATTAATAACATCAAAATGAATGTAATTTAAAAATATTCGAGCTAATTCATATTTCTTTACATTAAATATTAAAGTAAAAAATATAAATTTTATTTATTTTCTTCATAGTGTCAACATCGACCTAGCTAGTGTAAATATGCTTTATGTTTGATTTTACTAAATAAAAATATAGATCATATTAAATTATATTGTAAAAAAATCTAAATATTATTTATTTTACTCTTTTTATTATTTTATACAGGAACTTTTTCATTTTAAGGAATATATTATACATTTTTTAGTATGTTTTTTTTATGTAGTTCCTATTGAACTTGAGAATTTTATGTTTAATGCATATTTTTGTTTCGCATTTTGTCATATGAATTTTTTATTTCCTATTAAAATTCAAAATGTTATCATATATTATAAGTTTTAAACATTTACTCTTTGACATTTTTATACTTTAAAAACTATATTTATTTTTTTCTAATATATTAAAGAATAAAATTAAATATCTTACTAAATCGGAAGATAAAGCAAAGAAAATTTTTAATTTAACTGATGATCAATGACTATTATTTATGCATATTTTCAAATAACTAACCAGTTTCTTGTACTTAGACAGTTCTACGGTGTAGTATATAACACTTTGAATAATTGTGTTATTCTTTAATTTTCGTAACGTCATTTTAGTTAATTTTACAAAAGATCTATTAAAAGATATTATGATATTACCTGCCATAATAATTTTAAACTTTGAACATTTATAATTCATTAAAAAAAAGCACAAGATTCATTTTAAAAACAGATTAGTAAAATTTTCATATAATTTTACACTTCCACTAGATATAATTAAATTAGGATGAATAAGAAAGTATGTTATCTCAATTTTACTTTACATCATAGTTAAGAAGATATTCTTGGAAAAATATCATATAATTTTTTACCAAAATTGTTAAGCAATTTACGTATACATTTTATCACAAACTTAAATTATACCTTAACTATTCAATTCTTGTTTTCTCTCCTTCCATCACTATATCATCTCCTATCACGCCATTTTCTAAAGACATACACACACAACTGTCATATATACACGCCATCCATCATCATTATAATCTTAATATTTATTTTTTGTCAACTCTCTATGCTTAACATGATTTTTTAAGATAAATCATATTTTGATCATTAATTTAATTATTTCTTTCATACATTTTTAAATTTTTATCATTCTAAGAATACCTTCTAAATGTTTATTTTAACGAAGAAAAAAATTTCTTTTAATTTGATAAGAAATTATACTTTAATTTATTGACATAAATATCTTCTTCTCCAATGATATTTCATCGTTCATAAAATCATATTTAATTTAACACAAACACCATCAACATGGCAAATTATAATTTTTTTTGTTTATGTATTTTAAACAATTAATTTTAGGTGCTATTTTTTATATATATTTATTATTTAATTGCCTTTTATCTTCAAGTTTTCGAATTTTCAACAGACAAAAACAATTTTTTACATCTATTTATTTTATATCAATTAAAATATAAAAATAAAGGCTTTTTATAATTTTTTTGAAGTGAAAAAAAATTTTTAAATATATCATAAATGGGGATTATTTATTCTTTACCATATACTGGAGAATATTCACCAAAGTTACCCTTAATAGGATCAGGAAAATACAAAGTATCATGTGCTGATCTTATGATTGATGCTGGTGGAGACGTAATAAAGGTCAATGAAAATGGAGATAGTGAAATTGATAAAAAATTAGGAACATTCTTTAGATTATATTATCCTACGGAAATTAAAAATATTGTATGTTTCTTTATTAATTATGTTATTTTACTATTGATAGGAGCAAAAAAATAAAGAAAATGACAAAATTTATCCATTATGGGTGCCACGGTCAGAATACTTTACAGGTCTCGCTGATTATCAGGAGATGCCAAGATTTAAACTAAGAGCTATGATGAATACTGTTGTTGGACAAAGAAGAATCCCAGCAACGTGGCAGGAAGGTCTTATAGAACATGATATTGTAAATGAAATACCTTCAAATTTCCCTGTCATCATATTTTCACATGGATTATCTGGATGTAGACATTTTTATACAGTTATGTCAACAGCTCTTGCTTCATATGGTTATATTGTTGCTGCTTTAGAACATAGAGATTTAACTTCTTGTTGGACATATACATTATCCTATGATAGTGATTATAAACATAAAATTGAAACATCAATACCAATGAGAATGGTTGTTTCAGAACATAAAGATATAAAATTAAGAGGTAAACAAGTTTATACACGTATAAAGGAGTACCAAGACTTATATAAAGTTCTTTATCAATTGAATGCAGGAATTCTTGGTAGATCACAATCTAGAATTTTGTTGGGTGATGAATTTGATTGGGGTCAATTTACCAATAAACTTAATCTTGATCAGACATTCCTTGTTGGTCATTCATTTGGTGCAACATCAGCTATTGCAGCATTAGCTAAATCGAATGACTTTAAAGCTGCTGTATGTTTAGATGCATGGATGGATCCAATAAGAATTGACATGTTACATAATATTGAAAAGCCTTCCTTATTTTTTAATATTGAAAGTTTCCAATTTCCTGAAAATGTGAAAAGAATATTAGCTGTAAATAAAAATGGAGATAAAGAAAATAGTTTTGTGTACACATTAAAAGGAGCGGTTCATCAATCATTTAGTGATTTTAGTTTTCTCCACCCAGGATTTATAGGTAAAGCTGCCGGATTACAGGGTACAAATGATCCTTTAATTATTGGTGAAGTGGCAACGGAAATGATACATCATTATTTCCAAAATTAATTAACAACGAAAATGCTCATGATACATTGGAAGATATACGTAAAAAATACGATTTTATTATTAAGGGGACAACTTTAACAGTTGATGACTGTGAACTGGTGGAAAAATTGTAAAAAGATTACCTTTTTGTAGACAAAAAACTGGTAAAATATATAAATGAAAATAATGTATAGATATATAAATAATAGATGGAGTTTACTTAAACATTCGAATAACTGTTATGTAAAGATAAAAATTTGATAGAATAGATTGATCTTATTATAATAAAAAATCGGATTAATAAATAATTTTATATAATCTTTTTAACGTTGCTAAAAATCAAACTATAATTATGTGAACAAAAATCAAATTGTTTGTAAATTTCTATTATCAATAATTGTGAATGTTCTGTAGGGTCTTGTAGTTGTTTCTACAGTTAGAAGCCTATAATCCCATGATCCATCTTTGTTACTCATAACAACAGTAACTCTTCCTTTAACATCATTTCCTTTAATGTTATATTGGACTAGAACTCTTTGTTCTCCATCCTTTTCATAATTACTATGAAGGTAATTTCTTCTTCTTCCACGTCTATTCTCTTCTCCATACCCGGCTATAGAATCTCCAAAAACTGATTGTATATTGGGGTCTTCTCGAACAACACTCAGAGACTTTGAAAATATAACACTAGGACTTGATGGACCAAATATTTCTGTTACAAATACATATATCAATGCTCCTAATGCTGCAACTGATGCTGCTAGACAGGCATAAAAGAAAGTATTAACTGTTGCTTGTTTTGCTTTTCCAGTAAAAGTTTTTGGTTTTTCTTCATGATAAGTATATATATCTTCTAGAACAGACTTTTGAATGGCTGTATCTTCCTTTTTAGAAAAAGATGTAACTTTATCTTTGGTATCTTTAATCTCTTCTTTTAAAAAATGCTTTGAAGTTGAAATGCTTCTAATAGAATTTTTAAAATAGTGATTGTATAAAATATTTAAACTTCTCCTTGGCAAAACACGCAACATTATTAATAAAAACCTTTAATTTCTATCAAAAATTAAGGCGCAAATTAGGGAAATTAAACTTTTTCCTTGATTTGCAGTCTCATAACGGTAAGTTAGTAAACACGATTTGGTAAAGGGTTACTTAAAGTGCTTAGATTAGTTACTACTGAAATACAAGTGGTTTTTTTTATTTTTCTGTCAATATTGTATTAATTTTGCTACCAATAAAACTAGTTAAATTGTAAAATGGATAACGATTACCAAGTTCGGAGACTTGTATGGGATGCCGAAGTGCCAATAATGTTTATATTAGATAAAGAAGACTTCCCTTCAACTTCCAATGATAGCTATTTGGTTGGTTTAACTATTTTCTTAACTGTTATTTAATTTTAATTTAAAAGATATCCTTACCACGAGTATCATACTTTCCTTTTTTCTACAAAAATATTTGTAATTTTTTTTCAAACTTTGGTGAACCAATTAATGAACTTTCAATATATTTAGAATACCATTCTCAACCATTACGCTGGTATTATCCAATTGGTGTGATTCATGATATACTATCAAATAAAGATTCAATTGAGCCGTTACAGATAGTTGTTAAAAAAGGTATATCTTCAGAGGATGTTATACGATATAGTCCACTTGAACTTGAGGCAATTTTCATGCAATCAATTAAAGAAGCTGATCACTTAAAACATAGAGGAAAAGTTTCTTCACGTCTTACTAAAGATGAAAGTAGGAAATTGGTACTTGGTCTTTCTGAACATAAGTTTGATCAATTCTGGGAGATTCATTCAAAGTTACTTGTCGATTCTAGTGCGATGCCGATATGTTACATGCCAATACGTTTCTACAAAACTGGTTGCCGTTTTTTACAGTTTTTAATAAAACCCGATGAAAAACTATGTGATCTCGTTGATATTTTATATAAAAATGAAGAAAAAACCCTTGAACATAGAATTCTATTGTCATGGAATTGTTATTCCATCAGAGACAATGGCAAAATATATAGTTAACAATTTAACATATCCCGATTCATTTGCTCATGTAGTTATTCATATAAGGAATGAAGAGTAATGTATATATTTAAATATAGATCGATATGATATTATATTTAAATTTAATATAATGATATTAGTATTAAAGATTTATTGATATAAATAAAAATTACTCATGCTTTTCTTATAAATCTTTATTAATGGATGTTGGGCAACCTGAAATACATTTGTCACCAATATTTCCGAAACCCTCAGAGAAGTCAATTGTTAATGAGGATGTTGATGATTTTTTGTTTAATGAGCTTACTGGAAAGAGAGTTCATGGCTTCAATATAGAAAAAAAACTAGGTGAGGGTGGATTTGGTGTTGTTTATAAATGTAATGCAACTACTAAGAAAGGAATTACTATTAATGCTGCTTTCAAAGCTGAAAGGAATACAAGTCCTAATACACCATCTATGGGACTACTTTTTGAATGCAAGGTTTTACAAAAACTCGAAGAGTCAGATAATAATTCAAATTTCGTATCATTATATAGTTGTGGAGTAAGAAGAAATTTTACTTTTATGGTAATGATGTTACTTGGTCCCAATTTATATGATATTTGCTGTTATCTACCGGGAGAGAAATTTGAACAATCAACATGGATACGGGTGTCTTATCAAATACTCCAAGCAGTTAAGTCACTTCACAGTATTGGATATGTGCACAACGACCTTAAACCTTCAAATTTTACTATTGGTGATAAAGATGATGAAAATGGTTGTACTATTATATATCTCATAGATTTTGGTTTATCGCGGGTTTACGGGACAAAAGAATCTCCTAGACCTCCAGTTTTTACTGAAGAAAAAAGAGGAATAGAATATATTGGTACTATCACTCATTGTAGTCCAAATGCTCATAAAAGAGTGGAATTAGGTCGTCGTGATGATATGTATGCTTGGATGTATCTTATGATGGATTTTTATAATGAATTACCATGGAGACGTTGTGATACTGATAAAAAAATTGAGGATTTTAAACTAAATTGCGACTATGAAACATACTGTAAATATTTACCAAAGTCATGCAATGCAATAATAAAACATATTTTAAATCTTTCGGTATATGATGAACCTAAATATGATTTGTTAGCTGATAGATTAAAAAAGATTATGAAAGAATGTAGAATAAGAATGGATGATCATTATCAGTGGGAACTTTTACCTATTGAAGCTAAAAAGGCGTTAAATTTAAAGATAGAATTACGAAAAATTAAAAAATCTAATAATAGAGAGAATAATTTATCAAGTAAAAGGCATTCTAGGAAAGGTAGAAATGATAATGATTCAACTCGTAAGTCAAATTCAAGGAAGAGAATAGCAAGAGGATATTCACCCAAAAAACAAACAAGGAGATCTATAAAGGATCCTACTTCAAAAAAAAGTTCACCTGTTGGTAATAAAGATATAAATTCACCAAATAAACCTAAAGGGTCAGATGGATCTCCAATGAATAACAAAAACGTGGGATTAAATAATATCTTCACTAATATTTCCAATTTAATTGGTAAAAAAGGAAACAAAAAAGCTAAAGCAAATTTAACAGTTGATGATGTTCATCAAAAGGACACTTTAACTCAAGATTTCAATAATATTGGAGGTCAGAATGTCGACGAAAAGATAGATAAAAGGCATAAAAATAAGAAAGTGAAAGATAAAGGCGATGTGGATTGTGATTCTCCAAGGAACAACAATGGATAATCAAGAAATAAGAGTAATCGTAATATTAATAATATAAAACTAATTTTAAAGTACTAATTTAGTTAACTGATAAATATACGTTAATAAATAAATACAAAATTTCCTACTCTATTTTCAATTTTTTACTTGAACAGCCCAGATGTTTTTCTTAGTTATTATGAAATTTTTTTTAAATGTTTGAAAAATTGTTTGTACATGTATGAAGGGTATTTATTTTTAAATTCTCTAATGAGTAACTAGTAGAAAGGTTTCTAATCAATCTTTTTCAATCAAAATTGACTAAAAGTAATGTAAAAAAATTTCCGATAATAAAATACAACAAACATGTAATAAACATATTTACAAAAACCTCATCATTTACCAATTAACTTAAATTTATTTAGAAAATATTTGTTGTAAAAAGGTGATGAAGATTTAATATATTTAAAACAAAATTTGTATGTACGTGATCTTTTATTAATTATTTTATTTTTAATTTGTATCATTTATTTTACTTATATAATTTTTTTATCATTGAATTCAAACGACTAGTCTAAATAAAATAGAAGCAAGCTTGCAAATTAGAAAAAAACTATTCCTAACCATATTATGTCAAAAAACAATTGCGATATCTTGTATCTATTTATTTTCATTTTTTACTGTTTCTATCACTTACACAATTAGATTTTTAATTAATTATTTTTTAACTTTACTAATTACCCATTAAATACTGTCGAAATTTTTTAATTTACAGTATAAATAATAACAAAACAAATAATCTAATAACAAATGAAAAAATTTTTGCTCCAATAGTTTCATACAGAAAAAAAATTTTCTGTAAAAAATTCTAATTATTTGGCGAATAATAAAATAGTCTAATCGTTAGAAAACTTTATTCATTCATTTAAGGTGGTTTACCTTTATTCAAATATAAATCTTTCAACCATGTTACAAAGTTTACTCTATTCTTTACACATATTATAATATAAAATTTAATTACTCGTCTAGTGATTTGCATTTCAAACCACATTCAATATTTTCCATGATATTACAATCGCACTGAATTTCATTTTTGATTTTAAGGTAAAAATTACGTTCAAAATAGAATATTTTTTTAATTAATATTTATTTTATAATGATTATGAATTTCCTATTACCTTTTGACAACAGATTATAAAAAAAACTTGCTTTTACAAAATATTTTAAACAATAGTTTTGTTAATGGTACTTAAAAGTTAAACTATATTTTCTATTTTAATAAATAGAAATTAAAAATTTTTCTTATATGTTTATAAATTTTTTATATTTATTTCACCGAAATAAAAGTAAAACCATTTTAGATTGATTAAACAGACAAAATCAGGAATAGGTGACAATGAAAAAATAGTAATATAATCTTTCAATAAAAAAAAACTACTATTATTATAATTATTTATCTTTATTTCTTTTTTCTAACTAATATATACATAACATTTAACTTTTATAGTTGTGTACTTAAAATTATTTTGACATTAATATTTATTCAAATCTTTTACCATTCAACAAACACTAACTAATAGTTCTAATTAAGATATAAAAATGGTTTTATCAAAAATTTTGTCAATACGTTCATCTTCTATTTTGATATATAAATTAGTAAATTTAATTGTAACTTTTGCGCAACAATTCTCTGTCTCTTTTATACCTTTTAAGAGGTGACTTTTTAGGAAAATTTTATAATTGAAGTTCTAAATAATTATTATAGTTTAAGTAATTTCCAGATTTAATAGGAATTTTATTTTACAGTTTATATTGTAATTTCCAATATTATTTATTTTTTTTATCGTATAAATGTATTTTCTTTTAAAGTCTATTGAAATTTTTAGTTGTTCAAAACCATAAAATGACTATATGGTATGAAGAAGAATTCTCTAGTTTATTACTAAGATGGAGAGGTTCCTTATGGAAGGCCGTTCTAAAAGATTTAATGGCTTTCTATGTTGGATATTATATTATTCTCTTTTCTCAGGTAAATAAAAAGTTTTACATAAAGAAATAAATTTATATTTATAGTGGTATTTTCTTGATGAAGAAGGTAAAGAATATTTTACGGGGTGGATAGAATGGTGTGAAATCGGTCTGCAGTATATACCGTTATCCTTTCTATTAGGTTTCTTCGTTGCGGTCATTGTAGCAAGGTGGTGGGAACAATTCAATTGGATATCTTGGCCAGATAAAATGATGATAATGGTTTCAGCTTGCTTACCAGGACCTGAAAATCTCGTTATTAGACAAACAATTGCAAGATGGAGTTCACTTCAAGCTGCTATTGCTTGGTCAGGAATTTCAGTAAGAACATTAAAACGTTTCCCAACAGAAAGGCATTTAGTTGATAGTGGTCTTATGACAGAGGAAGAACATAAGATGTATACAGAGCTTGATTCACCACATGGAAAATGGTTTGTACCAATTATTTGGATTGTAAATATTCTTAAAAAAGCATACCAACAAGGAAGAATTGATTCTATACAATTTGATATGATTCTTAAACATGTTTATTCATATCGTGATGGATTTGCTATGCTTTTTGTTTATGATTGGATAAAAATACCACTTGTTTATACTCAAGTAGTAGCTATTGCCACATATGGATATTTTTTCATTTGTCTCATTGGTAGACAACCAAAGATAAATCAAAGTGGTATGAAAAATGAAGTTACAATTATGTTTCCAATTTTCACAACTTTCCAAATGTTATTCTACCTTGGATGGCTTAAAGTAGGACAATATCTCATGAATCCATTTGGAGAGGACGATGACGATTTTGAATTAAATTATATTCTTGATAGAAATACAGCCATAGCCCATGTAATGGCAACTGAATTAGCTGATCAATTACCACCACTTTCTGAAGCTGCAATGAATCCAAGTATTCCTCATACCCGAGCATCATTTAAAATCCAAGATATCATACCTAAAAATCATTTAACTGGTTTCCAATTAACTAACAGAGAAATGGAAATGGTTACACCAAAACATTTAGACGGTACAGAAACTGAATCACCAAAAGACAAGTCAAATAATTTTTGGAAAAAAAGTTTAAATAAGGCAAAAAGAGGTAATAAAGATGTTCCTGAAATAGGTAATACTTCTGAAACTGAAGAATTAACTAAATAAATATATTTAACTATTAATTATACATTTTGTTATAATCCAATACCTATTCTTCCGTCAATTTTCATTTTTAAAAATTTTTTATAAATGTATTTGATCATGATTAAAGCTGCTATTAGAACTGATACAATATTCAGGTCAATAAAAAGACTAGTATAACCACCTAACTCTGATATATAACCTGAAAGGGTCAATTTACTAACTTCCTTATAAATATAATTTTCCATTTTTAAGTAACTGAATTCAACTCTAATTCTGGAGTCCGTTTTATTTTTAGTTCCATCTAGTGTATAACCTAAATGTTTTGAAAAAAACTCAGTTCTTATTTCCCCATACGTACATGCTTGTAGACATTTAATATTATCCAATGCAACAGACATAATTTTTTCGTAGTTTTTTAATATTATTATTGGATCACACATTTTCCATCTTTTATATCCCATATAAAACAGAGTACAATTGTAAGGATCATGTAATTTTGTTTTTAACCAATAATCAATATAACACATTGATAATCCTTCATAATTTCGATTTGGATTGCATCGATTATTGTTGTTCATCAAATAATAAACATATTTACTAAACTTAAGTATATTCTGATTATTTCCGTAAATATAGAATCTAGGAAAAAAAGAAACATATTTTTTTCTTTCACTGCTATAAACGACAACTTGTTCCTGGAAGCTTAAATTCTCTATAAATGCACTTCGTATTGGTTTAATAACTAGTGAAATTTTATCCATTTCATCAGGAGATATTTGGTAATAGTCTTTCATCTTAAAATATTTCCCTCTAATTAAAACAAAAGTTTCCTCAAACATTTCACAACAATTTTTTTTTCTATTTCCAAAGTAACAAATTTCAAAGAACTAAAATAAGATTACTCAATTTTTATTTATAACATAAACTATATGTAAACAAGAAAACATACATCATCACAACTAATATTTTGTTCATCAAAAACAAAACTGTATAACTTCTCTATTGATCCAAATGATTTTACGATTCTTTGTAACATGCTTTCAAAATTAAGTAAACTTTCATCATTTAACTCTTTCAGAATTTTATCGTAATTATCAAAACCTCCTCCAGCAGAAAGATAAATCAAAAATTTATTTAAATCATCATTTTTTAAAGAACTGTCAATAGTAAGTAATTTTTGTTTAATTCTAGAAACATTATATACATCAGAATATTTTGGACACAATGTTATTCCATGATACTTTATCCACGGTACATTTTTGATTTTGAATACAGTCATAGTTTTATTTTCTAGAAATTCTTCCATTGTATATATAGTGAGATAGACCGATATTGCTATTGTTATGATAAGAAAAAAAATCCACACACATTTCTTAGGATAACTTTTTAAACTCCCGAGATAATCTAAACCATGTATCATACCTATCCATGAAGGTGTTGGAAATTTAGAATTTCTTTTTACCATTTGAATATTAGACAATCTGAAAAAAAATGCTTATCTAAATAAAAGCAACGTACTCAATATCACTATTTCTATATCTCCATGAACTGCTTCGTTCGAAAGTGGTATCATTATTAGAACTATTCATATTTTACATTAAATGATCTCAAATTAGATAAACATAATTTAATCTCCAGAATATATACCTATTTATTAAAATTACTATTTCTTTTGTTATCATCAAATTAATAATTAACATAATTTAATATTTGTAGTAACAAACAAATAATTTAATACTTTTGAGAATTTTTACAACCAATAAATTTGTATTTCAAAATATTCTTTATCTTGTAATCTTATATACCTTTCACATATTTAAAAGATTTCATACCCAATTTCTATAACAGATGAACAAAGAAAATGTTAACATGTTTAAAAACTTCAATTATTCAAAAATTTGTATTTTTATTCATTTATGTGAGAAAAATAATGTCAACTGTTTTGCTTAAAACTACTAAGTGACACTTCCCCAACTTCGTCCCCTAAACCCGCCATTTCTTCCATATTTTCCATTCTTTTGCATCTAATTTTTTAATAACTACACATTGCTTTTTAATTTAATTACTTACATTTATCACATATTTGATAAATCTATTTTTCTAGAATATTTTTATTTCATACTGTCGTTCTATTTCTCAATTACCTGTCGTTTTATTTCGACGTCAACAAAGTTCTTTGTAAAAGCAAGAAATTTCAAAATTACTAATTTCAAAGTTACTAACAACTTAAAAATGTCAAAAGAGATTATTGAATCCACAAAATGGGAGAAAGGTAAACCAATTCCCTATTTGGCTTTAGCAAAAACAATGGAAGACATTGAAGATACCTCTTCAAGATTGGATATTATTAAGAAATTGGCAACATTCTTTGTAACAGCTATTGAATTTTCTCCAGAGGACTTACCTGCATCGGTATATCTTTGTTCAAATCAATTGGGACCTGTTTATGAAGGGTTGGAGTTGGGTATAGCTGAAGGAAGTTTAATTAAAGCTGTTGCTGAGTCAACAGGAAGGACTGTTGCTCAGATAAAAAATGATCTACAAGTTAAGGGTGATCTTGGTATCATTGCCCAGGAAAGCAGATCAAGTCAGCAAGTATTATTCAAGCCAAAACCACTTACTGTTGCAGTGGTTTTTGATAAGCTGAGGAAGATTGGTAAATCAACTGGTCAGTCTGTAAGTTTAAATTTCTGATAAATTTTGTTGATTTTCGCTGTGGACAACGGTTCCATGGTGTAGCGGTTAGCACTCAGGACTTTGAATCCTGCGACCCGAGTTCAAATCTCGGTGGAACCTTACTTTTTGACTTTCTTCAATCTATTTTATCATTCTTATTTCTATAATTTTGTATTTTAGGCGATGAAACAAAAAATTGATCTTATAAAAGGACTTCTTGTTGCATGTAGAGACTCTGAAGCACGTTACATAGTCCGTTGTCTTAGCGGAAAGTTACGTATTGGATTGGCCGAAGGATCAATATTGGTTGCGCTTTCTAACGCCTTTACTATGTACAGACTAAAATGTGAGAATAAGAAGGTAGATGATGAGAAGTTAAAAGAGATAATGGCTGGTGATACATTAATACTTAGGACAGCCTATTGTGAATGCCCTAATTTTGATAGGATTATAAAGTATGCACTAGAAGGAGGAGTTAATTGTCTCCCCGAGAAATGTAAACTTACTCCGGGAATACCACTGAAGCCTATGTTGGCTCATCCAACTAAAGGAATTCAAGAAGTTATGAAGCGATTTGGGAAAGCAGAATTTGCTTGTGAATGGAAGTATGATGGAGAAAGATGTCAAATCCATAAGACTAAAGATGGTGTTAAGATATTTAGTAGGAATCAAGAAGACAACACCTCGAAGTATCCTGATATTATCGCTTCTTTACCCCAGTGTTTTTCAGATAATGTTGTTGATTTTATTTCTGATGGTGAAGTTGTTGCTTGGGATGTATCTAGTAAAAATATACTCCCATTCCAGACACTAAGTACAAGAAAAAGAAAAAATGCCGGAGATTCCGAAATCAAAGTCACTGTTTGCGTATTTTTCTTTGATTTACTGTATTTTAACGGTGAACCCTTAGTAAGAAAGACATTCCGAGAGAGAAGGCAAATACTTCGTGATAATTTCAAAGAAGTTCCTGGAGTTTTCTCCTTTGCTACTTCAATGGACACCACAGATACGGATGAAATCCAAAAGTTCCTCGATGAAGCTGTTAAAGGTAAATGTGAAGGTTTAATGGTAAAGACTCTTGATGAGCATGCAACATATGAAATAGCTAAGAGATCCCATAATTGGTTGAAATTGAAGAAGGATTATCTTGATGGTGTTGGTGATACACTTGATCTTGTAGTTATTGGCGGATATCATGGTGCCGGTAAAAGGACTGGTTTTTATGGAGGTTATCTACTGGCTTGTTATGACTATGATATGGAAGAGTATCAGACTATCTGCAAGCTGGGTACTGGTTTTAAGGATGATGATCTGAAAGTCCAGTATGAATATCTTAATAAATTGGTAATCGAAAAACCTCGAGCCAGTTATAAATATGATTCAGCGCTAGAACCAGATGTTTGGTTTGATGCAGAAATTGTTTGGGAAATAAAATGTGCAGATCTTAGTATATCACCACTTCATCAGGCTGGACGTGGACTCGTTGATCCAGATAAGGGGATTTCCCTTAGATTCCCCAGATATTTGCGTCATCGTGAGGATAAGACCTGTGATCAAGCAACATCAGCTCAACAAGTTGCTGAGATGTACGAAGCACAAGAAAATGTTAAGAATAGTGATTCAACTTCTAATGTTCCAATGGAGGAAGAAGAAGATTTCTAAAATAATTAAAATTTTTTTATTGAGTAATGTATTTATTTGTATATTATTTATAAAATTATTCTGCTGTCATAAAAATTATAGAAACTTTTCAGATTCTACATTTATTAAATGATTATTATGATGCTTACACTAGTTGTAGAATACCTCCCACACCTTTTAATATATTAATGTTTATATAACCAATAAAAAGTTTCTTAAATCATTTTGTTAAAATGAAACTTTTTTACTATCAATAAATTATTGAATAACAATACTTTTATTTTACTTATATATAAAAGGAGAAAATTTTCATATGTTTATTTTTAATAAAAATATTATTTTTGAAATACAATAGAATGTTAACTTTTTTACAATGGTTTTATTGTTAAAAAATTATTGTCCTTTTTAATATTTCTTCATTGGGAGCAGTAGTAAATGTATAAAAGGCAAAATATTAAACATTTATTTATCATTTCTTGAATCATGTTATCATCAATCAAACATTTATTTGTTTTCCTCATAAATTTAGCATTGTTTGAAGCTTGTACCATACCAGCAGGATCTCAACTAGTGCAAAATCCAACTTTCCAAGCATATGTATTCCTCCCAATATCATGGACATGGGATTCAAGTAGTGCTCCTGCAAATAAAAACTTTAGAAAAATTTCAGCTTCTATTATTGGCTCAACAGTTCAACAAACATCTCCAGATGATGTTATAAAAATTATTGATACAGATGTTCGAAGTGTCGTTAAGGATGTTATTAAAAACATGGGTATAGCCTTAGCTGGTTCTAATTTTTCTTTAACTACTACTGCTAAAGAAATTCCAGAAATGTCTTTAATAACATTGGAACAACTTATTGCTGAAATTTCAAAGCAAACATCCAATGGGGGAGGAACTACGCCATCTACATCAAATACAATAAAATGCACAGAATGTTATGTTCTTGAGAATAACTCCGTTAGATACTATGCAAAAGATATTACTAAAGTCCGGCCAGAAAATATTTTCGACTCAGCTACTGGTTTAGTTCCATATAGCCAATTGTTAACTTTTAATACAACTAATACTCCACTATATTATGATTTTTATTGGGATATTTTTGGTGATAGAATTCGCACAGCTCTCCAAAATGAAGGAGTTATATTTGATTCTACCATGAAGGCTGGTTCAAATACATGAATTTAACCCCAAAACATTTATTTATAAAATATTATTTTTAAGAGTTTTTTCCTAATCTCTACAAAATTACTTTCAATAAATACTTTTCCATTTTATTTTATTTTCTTTTCCATTTAAGAATTTTCCAGAAGTTTGTTCTGAATTTTATGGTCAATAATTATTATTATGTTAGCACTTTTTATTGGTAAAGTTATCATATATAAAAATTTAATACATTATGATCTTTATATACATACTGGAAGTCATATTATTTTTAAATAAACATAAATGTTTTCATAAACATTTAATATTAAGACTTGTATAAAATAATTCATTTCTCCTCCTTTTCCGCTACATTCTTGAATGATTTATTGGGCATTATTTAAAAGGTATATAAAAATTTTATATCATTATTTAGAGAGTTTATTTTTATTTCTAAAATGTCAACTAAACATGTTCATGTTTCTGTGTGTACATTAAATAATTGGTCACTGGACTTTGATGGTAATGTTAAAAGAATTATACAATGTAAGTTTTTTTATTACAATTTAATATAATATTAAATGGTAATTTTAAGCATGTCGAGAAGCTTACGAAAGAGGAGCAAAAATTCGTGTTGGCCCGGAACTTGAAATAACTGGTTACAGTTGTTTAGATCATTTCAATGAAATTGATACAGAAACTTTTGCATGGGAAAGTTTAAAAAAAATTGTTGATGCCTCAATTAATATGAGAAGTCTTTTAATCATTACTTCAATGCCAATAAGATATAAACTTACATTGTATAACTGTGCCATAGCTATTAATAATGGGAAAATTATTTTCATAAGAGCAAAACAAAGTTTATGTGATGATGGAGTTTATAGAGAAGGAAGATATTTTAATAGTTGGAAGATGGTTGGAGAATATGTGACATTTGAGATACCTCCCGAATATACTTTTACTCAAACTTCTGTTCCTTTCGGTGATGGGATTTTGAAATCAGAAGATGGTGTAACTGTTGGTTTTGAAATTTGTGAAGAATTATGGACTTGCCAATCACCTCATAAAATGTTAACTTTAGAGAATGTTGATATAATTTGTAACCCTTCAGCTTCTCATCACGTTTTATCAAAATCATCTCATAGATTGAATCAACTTCTACTCGGAACTACAGCAAAACTTGGAGGAGTCTATTTGTATAGCAACTTTAGAGGTTGTGATGGAGAGAGAGTATTTTTCGATGGGATGTCTAGTATAGCACAAAACGGGAAATTATTTTGTCAAATCGATCAATTTTCAATTGAAGATGTCGAGGTTGCGGATGCCATTATTGATTTAGATGATTCTAGAAATTATAGAAAAAATATTGCATCAAATAGAAATGCTTCGTCATTTTCTATAACAAATCCTTACATTAATTTTCCATTAAATTTACTAGGTGCAGATGAAAAAGAGTTAAGTGAACCGATAGAACCTAAAATTTTAAGTGAAGTTGAGGAATTATCTCTCGGTCCACCAACTTATTTATGGCATTACTTAAGGAGAAGTAAGCAAGCTGGTTATTTTGTACCATTATCAGGTGGTATGGATAGTGCTTCTGTTGCAACAATGGTTAGATTAATGTGTGAACAAGTTGTTAATTGTCGGAAAAGATATATAGAAAAATATGGTCCAGATAAATCTGATCCTTCACATTATTATATGGGGGAAATTGTTAATTGTACAGGAAAGGAACTTTGTGAAAAAATTTTGTTTACTTGCTATATGGGTTCTAAAAATTCTTCCAATTTTACCAGAGAATCAGCATTATCATTAGCTAATGATTTAGGATCAAGACATTCCAGTGTTTTGATTGATACAATAGTTGATAGTTGTCTTAGTGTTTTTAACACAATTTATAATTTTATTCCATCATTCAAGAGTACTGATAATAGAGAAATAATGGCACTTCAAAATATTCAAGCACGTATTAGAATGGTCTTAGCATACTTATTTGCTCAATTATCTTTGGTTGGAGAAAAGCGGCCAGGTAATTTGTTAGTTCTTGCATCTGCTAATGTTGATGAAAGCTTAATAGGATATCTAACAAAATACGATTGTTCATCAGCAGATTTTAATCCAATTGGAAGTTTGTGTAAAAGTCATTTGCGTTCCTTTTTAAATTATGTAATCTCAACATATAATTTCAATTCTTTAACAAGGTAATATTTGTAATTGTAATGATAATATAATTTTTAGAATTACTAATTCACCACCGTCAGCTGAATTAAGACCACTAGTTGATGGAGAAGTTGCTCAAACAGATGAGGTTGTTTTTTAATAAATTTTAATTAACTATATATTTTGTTATTTAGGAGGAGATAGGATTGACTTATGATGAATTATCAACAATTGGTAAACTTCGACAACCCCGAAATATGGGGCCATACTCGATGTTTTTAAAATTAAGTCATCTTTGGAGTAAAAAGATGTCTCAGGAAGAGGTAGCTAATAAAGTAAAATTGTTTTACAGAAGATATGCTATTAATAGACATAAGTGCACTGTTCTCACTCCATGTATGTTTTTTTTTGTATTTTTCATAATTACTTTATATTTTTAGCTTATCATGTTACAACATATTCAAATGATGATCATAGAAATGATCATAGGCCTTTCCTTTATCCAGATTTTAAGATGCAATTTGATAAAATTGATGCAGCTGTAAAAGAACGTAAGGAAAGAAAACTCTGAATTGGTTTTTATTTACTAAATATCATTAATAGTTTGTTAGATCTATAAAAATAAATTTTTTTATAGTATTTTTAAAGTGAATTCTTATATCCTTGATACAATTTAATTATTATTATTCTAACCTTTAGAATTAATTTATATACTATTAAAATTTAATTGGTGCTGAAATTGAAGTAACGACTGCTAATGTTAACATTCTTCTATATTATAAATAAATAATATTAAATAAAACTATTTTTTAAATATTTATAAAGAAAAAATTTTTTAAATTTTCGAGTTTCGACAATGAAAAAGTTTAATGTCAGATAATAATGCTTCGAATGCATTATTCTTATTTTTTCTACGCCACTCAGATTCAATCTCTTTCATCATAGAACGGGTTTCACCAGCGTCTTCAGTAACATCTTTACCATCTATTTTAATTCGGTGGCCTTTCTCCTTAAATAGGCATACTTCCCTAAGGTAGTTACACCAATCCACAGTGGTGCTATGATTCATTTCCAGTTCATGTTTACAAAACTCAATGGAAGTCAATCCATGAGACCAGCAATAAAAAAACAAAATTGCTGTTCTGAAGGGTAATTTGAAACCCTCAAACCACGTACCAACTCTTATTCCAACATCTTTTCTGCACTCTTTCACATAACATCTCCAACGAATTTGCTTACCCACTACCATTTTCATTCCATGACCATTTGAACATATCTTTGTACTTGGTAAAAGGTCGTGTTCTTGAAGGAATTTGATGGATCTTTCCTCATCAGGTATGCTATCACAAAGTTTGAAAAGAGCCATTTTAGAACTAGTTTATTGATAATACAAATAAGAGTAATTTATAATAAATGATTATTAATGTCAAATATCAAATACCTTTTTAATTAAATTCTTTATTCAAAGGCTTTTAATTTCCTCAGACACTTTATTAACAATAAACTCTCTGGGAAAATAATTTTTTACTGTTAGTATAATACTCGAAATTTATCAATTTATAATATGTAAAAAATTTTGATAATATTAGATCATTTTAATGTTTTATGTACCACAGTTGAAATGTGACCAAGACTTTTTAGAGTACTTTTATTCATTTGAATTAATTTCTTTACTTTTTTTTTATAAAATCGAATTGAAAATTATATGTATAAAAGTTTTTATACCTTTAAAATTTTTAAATAATATTTATACGTATTATAAAAATTTAGTATTTATGAAAACATATAATTTATGATAAATCAGATCACATTATTTATTATACTTACTTTTTATTTATCTTGTATTTATTTACAACATAAAAGAATATGTTTAAAAAAAACTTTTGTCATTTAATTTAATAAATAAAATTTCTTCTAATTAATGTATAGTTGCATAAAAATAAAAGCTTAATATAAGTGAATAGAAAATTTTTTGTTTATATTTCATTTATAATAAAATGACAGTATATGGTAACAGCTAAGATAAAGAGAAATGATTAAATAAGATATGATATACATATTTAAACAAAAAATTAACATAACTAATCATTGAATTACACTAAAATTTAATAAATATATAATTACTAGGGATTTTAAATCAATTACTATTAAATAGATTTTGGGGATTTATTAATTATAAACAAATATTATTTAAAATTGGAGGAGATCCTCCTACCGATATTAGATATATTTCTTTTTATTTTATCTTTTTCATTGAGATGTGAGTTTTAGAAATATGTTTTGTCTTTTTTTTAAATTTAAATTGATATTTTTGTCAAATTACACGGATTTTCTTTTTTTAATATGAGTTAATTTTCCTTTATTTAAAAAATTTTGTTTTTTACACTATTTATTATTTTGTATTTTAAAATTCTTTATTTTTCTAAAAGAGTACACAAAAATATATTTATTAATAACTTAATGCTAAAAGAGAATGTATTTTTTTTATTTTATAAATACAACTCAAAATCAAGTCAAATTAGTGGGTGTTTCATCAATGATTGGAATATTTAAAAAGATGTTCAATCTTTCTTTCATTGTTTCTTTCTTTACTTAGTTTTGAAGATTTTTGCTGTGTTGTGGCAGTTTATATTTATGTTATATAAGTGATGTAATATATATATTTATCATACCTCATCCTAAAATCTATTATTTTAAGAGGGCGTTTATTTGTGACTCAATATTAATATTCTAAAAAATATTTTTGTTATTAAAATTTATGTTATTATGTTTATCTCAATAAAAGTATAAAATTCTTCTTAATCCTTAATTCCAAACTTCTTGGAGTATAATATCAATATTTTTGTTATTAACTAAACTACATTCTCTAGTGTCTTAGTATTTTTTCTATATTACATAATTAATAGTTGTGAATAAGTTGTAAAAGAAACAATACTTGTTCATAGAATTTTAATAAAGTACTAATAGAAGTAGTTACATATAAGATTGAGTTTAGAAAAGTAATAAATAATTTTGTTATTTTAGCTACTTTCAATAACTTTTATGTATTATAAAAAATATATCACATTTTTAAAAGGATAGTGATAAAAAAAATGTTGTTTTGAAAAGATAGGAAAATAGATTCTCTAAATGTGGTGAGAAACTCATTTTTTTAATAGGAGAATGAGAGAGAAACAAAAAAATTATGATGAAATAAAGTAAAACAGTTTGTCTTTTCTTTTAACAATCTAACTCTTGTTCTTCTAATTTTCTACCTTCTCTATGTATAAATATTATATATACATATATTATTATATAAATAGTGGGATTAGGATAATAATGCCTATATAATATAATGAAATACTCAAGACACATTCTTGTTGATCCAATAGTATTATAAGAAAATGTGATTAGAAAATAGACATTATTTAGTTATTATTTATCTTTTCTATATATTCCATTTCCCACCTATAATTCATTTAAACTAATTTACTACTTTAACTTCGTTAACTTTCTTTACCATATTATTAATAGAATAAAATAAATAAGTGAAAGCTTTTTTTTTCATCAAAATATTTTTATATAATTATTGTGCAATTAACTCCATTGAATTAATTAACAATCTTAACTTTATATCTTTGAATTAATTTGTCTTTAAGTACTAAAACTTCAAAATTATCGTAAAATCAATTGTCTACCAAATTATGCTTTATTTTATTATCCAACATCTGTTCCTCTTCTACATAATAATGTTCCCTTCTAAATGGATTTGGGTATTCTTTAAAATATATCTTTTGTCTCATTAAAGGACTTTCTTTGTAAAAATTTATTTATATAAAACTGAAAATTATATATAAAAGTGCATATATCTACAATTATCAAAAGTAACATTATTCATTTTCCTCTACAATATGTGATTCATCACTCTTTTCTCTTATCATCGATATATTATTATTTTGAGAAACTCTAAAATTAAATTTTATCATTATTCATCTAGAAATACATACTATATCATTATCATCATATTATAACTCCATTTTGATATATTTATTAAAATATTTTTAACAAACCAGAACATATTTATTGAGTGATTTTAACATTAACTGAGATGATACATAACTATTAATATTTAAGAAGGTAAATATTAAAAAAATCTTTTGTCTGTTCTTTATATCTATACATATATTAAAATGACATATACACTTTTTCAAAATACTTATTGAAAGACTAAAAATGTAGAAAAAATTTTTGTGAAAACCCCTTTAATTTTTTTTAAATTAAGTAAATACAGAAAACGTGACTTTAAATAATAGATTAAATTAAAATAACTTACTAAATGTTTTTTACAGTTGTTTTATATATTTTATATTATAGAATTTTATAATAACGTTTTAAAAAGATGTCTTGGAAAGATATGGTAGATACAAACCTCGTTGGAACAGGTTTTGTCTCCAAAGCTGCAATCCTCGGTGCAGATGGCTCAGTTTGGGGGATTTCAGATGGTTTTTCACTTGATGGTAGCGAAGCTGCAGCTTGTGCTAAAGCTTTCGCCAATCAAGATGGTGTTAGAGCTTCTGGATTGAAATTTGAGGGTAAAAAATATCTTGTATTGCGTGCCGATGATGAAAGAGTTATTGGAAAGCAAGGAGCCGATGGTTTCTTTGCTTATAAAACTAAACAAGCTGTTGTTGTTGGACTTTATAGTAATGGTCTTCAACCAGAGAAATGTTCAACAACCGTTGGAGGATTGGCCGATTATTTAAAGAGTACGGGATACTAATATTTTTTGTTAATTATAAAAAAATATTTTCTATGGATTAATTTTATATCTCTTTTGATTCCCGATTTTTTTAATGATCATATTAAAATACTTTTAAAACAAACAAACAAAACGTTCCTCAGAAAATCTAAAGAGAAAACTTTTTAATTAAATTAAAAAAGTATGAGATGTTAAAATTAAAATATTATATAATTTGCTTCCATACATAAAAATCTTTCTTTCTACATTTCTTTTTTTTATCAAAAAAATAACTTAAGTTTTTATTTTTAAATAAAATTATTTATAATCAATTTTTTTAAAAATATTTACACCCGCATTTGAATATTGTTTCTTTTTCATGTAATGACATTTTGAATGTAATTTATTACACATCAATAAAACTCGGTTTTGTAGGTTGACCAATCATTTTCATTCTAAATGATTTATTTGTCCCATCATTAGAAGTAATACCATGTTGAGCAGCTTCAATTCTTCGTGTAGTAGATGACTTAGTAGAACAAGAAATACTAGAACCAGTAAAATATGTGTTACTGGTTAATGGTTCATTAGATCCTCCATATTCAAGTCGTTTGACATTAACACTCTTTATTGATAATAATCCACAAATTAAAAGAACAACTGAAGATAGAACTGTCGTAAAGAATGACCAACCCAATTTACAGGTACCTAATTTAAATGATGTTGATTTTCTACCACAAGCTTCTAAAACCTCATTTGTATCCCAACCAATTGGATATACCAGACAACTAGAAAATGTTAGAATTCCACAAAAAACTTGGAAAAGTCCACATATTAATGCTCCATTTCGTGTAATTATATTTGGAACAAAAACAAAAGGTATCAAAAAACAAATTATACAAAATGAGATGAAAATGCTTAAGGAAATAAAAATTGTTGACATCTGCCAGTACTTCGATGGAATTGCTTCTAAAGAAATATACCTACCACATTCTCTTCGTATGTAGTATTTTTCAGCAGTCTAAATAATGGAGAAAAAAGGAAATAAAAACCTGATTAAATAAAATCTTACAGAATTATATTCGGGATAATTACATCTCCTGAAAGTGGCAAAAGATGTGTCTTCAGATATACCATCAATAGTGATAGTACCATGTAACCAAAAAGGAGAGTAAAAGGATAGAAATAGTAGGAAAGTTATAATTGTAGATAAAGCTGTCCAAACATATCCAACTTTAGATATAGAAAATTCCTTATTCATCCTTATCATTTGTTATGAGTAAAAAATTATACTAAATTACTATAAAAAAAAAGTTAATAAATAGTATATTAGAACATATATAAAAATAATAAATAAGTTTGTGGGATATTATCAAAAGTTGATAGTCATTAATTATTAAAATCAAAGGTGCGTGTAAGAGGTTTTGAAATTTAAAATTAGATTATCCATTGATAATGTCTTTTAATAAATATAAAGAATGTAAGAATACACTTGTGAAGTAATTTATTTTGATTTTACTAGTGATTGAAGTGATAAAAGAGAAGTTGGAAGATTGATAGAAATATGATATAAGATTTTGATAAAAAAAGGTTTGTTAACAAAATGGATGATTTTGAGGACGTAATACTTTATGTCAAAAATTAGACAAACTTTGATTAATGCTTTTTTTAGAAAACTTAAAGTTTTGTTTTCACTGAAAAATGATGCTTAATGTATCATTTTTTTTACAAAGCTAAAAGCAATATTTTAGATTAAAATATTTTTAGATTTCCGATGATATCAAATTTATGTTTAAAAATTACTCTGTTTTTTTTCTTAGCTTTACAAAATAAAACAAAATATCAGAACAAAAAAAAGTCACAATGGTATAATTATAAAAAAAGAAACAAACTAATGCGTATAACGTATGATAAACATTGAAGATTGTAAAATGAGATTAAGATAAACTTTTATATTATTAACAAATGTACTTTCACTGTAACATTTATTAATGTTCTTTTGTTAAAAAATAATTTTACATAGATAGGAAAATGTTAATGATTAAATTAAGTTAGGCATTTTTAGGAATAAAAAGTTCACGCATTTTTCTTATATAATAAGATATATAGCGCCAAATAGTTGTAGTTTTATAGGAAATGAGATTGTTTTGTGGTAGAATGAGACCTTACAATCATCAGAAAGGGAAAAAAGAGAGGTCATGACAGATGGTTATGAAGGAGGAGTTCCACTTTAAGAATATAAAAATAAGTAGATGAAGACGTTTTGAAGGAAAATTAGAATAATCATCAAAAGTGGATTAATTTTCATTAACTATCTTCAAAAGGAATAATTTAATTTAACATGAAATGATATACTTTTAAAAATCAATTAATTGGATAACTATCTTAACATGTCAAATGTTTACTATTTTGATGATTTAAACGATTTTGAAAGCCTATCCAACCATTTTTTTCTTACATTTATTTACACTTAATATAAAAACATTATAATGGTGTAGTCATATATTCCAAAATAATGAAATAAAAATATCAATATAGAAATATAATTACTATTTAAGAATATGCAAAGGTAACGATCAATGGATTTATCATATAAATAAGTTTGTGTTTGTTTATCAATCAACGTGTACTTTCCTTCCTATTGTTATACAATTAAAAGTTCAATACAAGTTTTATTGTTCTTCAAAATATACTTTTGTAAATCTATAAGGTCACTTTATACTATTTAAAATGGAAATTTTAACTAAAAATTTGTTTAATATATTTTATACAAAATATTATATATATTAATAGAAAAAATCGTATGTAACATATTTTTTACCATTCTTTTATGGGTATTTTAAAACATCATCGTCATCGACTTATTAATACAGCTATTATAGCTATTTCAATAAGTTTCATTTCCACAATTCTCGAATTCTATGGCATACGTTTGTTTAATTTTAATTAGAGATTATATTGAATTTTTCTTTTATAGTTCAAATAGTAGCTTATCAACTTTATGAACGGAAAATAATAGCAGAACCATCCATTGTTGAATATCTAAAATTAAAAAAAAATCATTTTTTTATTCGACACATACCAGCAGTAATTTTTTTTGTTTTGGCTCTTGGCCTCCATATTGGATGTATTATATGTTTGTATTGGGCCAGAAAATCAAATGTACTCTTTTTATATTGTCTTCGCATTTTTGTATACATATGTTCAGGAACAATTACTAGTTATTGTCTAGCTTTTCCATTATTTATCAGTAATTCTCGTATAGAAGTAAGTGAAGAAGCTCTTATTGATTATTTTAAAGTTGCAACAATAGTACATTTTTCAACTGAAAATGTTATTAGTATATTTTTGTTTTCTCTTGTAACTTTAGGACCTTTTGTAATTAGTGTTCCACCGGTAATGCATGTGTATAGGAAAATTAAATTAAACAGCAAAGAACATTTATGTTCTACCTTTGAAATTAACTAATTTTATTTAACTTTTTTTTTGTATAATGTAATAATTAATGATAATATATTTTGATAAACTTTTTTAATATTCTTTTTTTATTTTAATTCTCAATATTAATTGAATAATTGCTTTGTCCAATGGCATTATTAATAGCACTTGCTTGTTGTAAATGTTTTCTTAAAAAATAAAATAAAAAAAACTTATAAAAGTATACCTGATATCAATTTTGTTTTTAAGTAAATGAATTACCAAAAAATATAAAAATAAAAGAGTTGGATATATGTGCATCATTAAAGTAGCAACCTGGATTGTCTTATGGATTTTTAATTCTACATCTCCTTCTTTTATTGGAAGAAAAAGAACACAAGAAAAATACAAAATTGGCAGGGCATGGAGGATAAATGATAAAAAAGCACGAATCGCAAAAAGTTTAAAAGATAATGATCTATTTATATATTTTTCATTTCTTGCGTCATGAGAAGATGACTTAATGAATGTTTGAATTATTCTAATAAAATAAAATGCAGTTATAATAATTGTTGATAAAAGTGTTAAAACAACTAAAATTAAAAATGATTGAAGTAGTGAATCTTGAGCTGTATAATAAAATAAATATTTGGCATCTCCTTCTTCTAGGTAAGCTGTCATATTTGGATTTTGACTTTTATAATAGGCTAGAGAATCATCACCAACATTTTTTGCATTGTCTAAATATATTGCTATAAATGCTAGTACTAAATAAAGTTTTATGTAAGCGCATAATTTTAATGCCTTCTCTTTTTTATAAACATCTGATTTATGGCAAATTCTTAAGTAATAAACTCTACCCTCAACTTCGATTAATATAATATTAAAAAGAACAATTACAAATGCGACTACAGTTCCAAAATTTAACAACTCTGGATGTAAATCTTTTAAAAATCCCATACATGCTCCACCAAAAATTGGTATAAGTAGATACATTCTTATAGCAAAACCATAAAAAATGCTTAAAAATGTTAACAAAACAACATTTATCATTAAAAAATGGCTGACATTGGAAGTAACATTCAACGGACGAGCAAGAAGAAATACGAAACTTATTATTCCAAGTGCACCATTTATAGAACATAATATTAAACTAATACAAGAATACCACTCCATTTCCATCTTAAATTGTAACTGATAATTTAATATGGATTCCATTAATTATATCGGTAAAAAAATTGCCAAAATAGGTACAAAATTAAAATTTTATTATAACAAATGTTATGAAATATAACCAGACAAAACAAAACTTTTCAATATTATTAATTGCTAAGATATTATGTACCTTACCAACCTTAATATGAACAGAGATATGTATGTTTATTTTTAAAAGCGCATACACATTATGGCATGAAAATCTAAATATCATAGTTGCGTTATAAATCCCTACCAACAACAAAATTATAGTAATTTATTTATTTCACATAGAAATCTTTTTTTGACTTTTAGAGTATTTATGTTTTTTGATGACAAGCGTTTGAAAAAATGTCATCATATCAGATACAAGGGATTATAAAAGCAAATGGGTTATAGAGATAATCACTTTCTGTAATGTCACTGTTCTTTTTTATTTCATTTGAAATCACCAGAAAACATTTAATTTATGGGTTTCTTAGAGTGTAAAGGTTAATGCGTAATTGAAATGTATTTCACATTATGTATTTTTAGAAAAAGTGCAATTTCCTGTCTCTTAGGTATTGTCTCCAACTTCAGTAAACAGTAATTTTTCTTGTCATGTACTTTATTTTATTAATTCTTTTTTTTAAAACATTGATGTATTAGTCACCAAAATTAATTTTTTTTACATTCTAACTAGTATTTCAAATCTTGTTTGATTTTGTTTGTTTTTTAACATTTCCTTCGTAAGTAGTATAGGGAATGACTTTTTATTAAGTATAATGGTTACAATTAGTCATAAAGAGTTAAAGTAATATTTTAAGAGATTAATGACTAATTTTCCTCACGTAAATTTTTCTTCTGTCCATGTTTTACCTTGTCGTGAAGAATGTATTTCTGGGAAACTATGTTCTTTAAATTATTATCATTGTTATATTTTATTTTTAATTGTTTTATATTCTTTTGAAAGGATTTATTTACATTATGTCATGGTAGATAATATAGTTTATTAATAGAAGTACTGTTACTTTAAAAAAAAGCCCAACCTTGAATAAGATGATTTAGGTATATTATACAAATATTAATAGTTTATCTAGAAAGTTATTATTTGTCAATTGTGTAAAATAAATTTCGAAAATTACTATAGAAACTATTAACATCATTCTCGTAATTTAAATTTATTCTAGGAAATATGAAATTACTTCTCACTCTGTTTTCTATACCACTTATTTTTTTGCCTGTTGAGAGTGTAACACGATGCGGAGGAAATGAGGTATTGAATCAATGTGGGTCACTATGTGAACTTAAATGTGGTGATTCTGAGAATAAAGCTTGTCCTTTAGTTTGTGGTCCACCTGCTTGTCAATGTGCACCCGGTTTCAGAAGACATCCAACAAATGGACAATGTGTTAGACCAAATCAATGTCCAGCCAACTCACAACCTAATAGATGCGGAAGAAATGAGGTATTCAATCAGTGTGGATCACTATGTGAACTTAAATGTGGTGATTCTGAGAATAAAGCTTGTCCTTTAGTTTGTGGTCCACCTGCTTGTCAATGTGCACCCGGTTTCAGAAGACATCCAACAAATGGACAATGTGTTAGACCAAATCAATGTCCAGCCAACTCACAACCTAATAGATGCGGAAGAAATGAGGTATTCAATCAGTGTGGATCACTATGTGAACTTAAATGTGGTGATTCTGAGAATAAAGCTTGTCCTTTAGTTTGTGGTCCACCTGCTTGTCAATGTGCACCCGGTTTCAGAAGACATCCAACAAATGGACAATGTGTACTGCCAAATCAATGTCCAGCCAACTCACAACCTAATAGATGCGGAAGAAATGAGGTATTCAATCAGTGTGGATCACTATGTGAACTTAAATGTGGTGATTCTGAGAATAAAGCTTGTCCTTTAGTTTGTGGTCCACCTGCTTGTCAATGTGCACCCGGTTTCAGAAGACATCCAATAAATGGACAATGTGTACTGCCAAATCAATGTCCAGCCAATTCACAACCTAATAGATGTGGAAGAAATGAAGTACTTGATCAATGTGGAGCAGCATGTGAACTTGATTGTGGTGATTCTGAGAATAAAGCTTGTCCTTTAGTTTGTGGTCCACCAGCTTGTAAGTGTGCGCCTGGTTTCAGAAGACATCCAACAAATGGACAATGTGTTAGACCATTAGAATGTCCAGTAGTCTTTGATCCTCCATCATCTTGTAGAATGAATGAAGTTGTTGTTCAATGTCCACCAAGATGTGAACCTTCATGCAATAATCTTAATGCAAGCTGTCCTCCTGTTTGTGGAAAACCAGGATGCGTATGTGCTCCAGGATATGTTAGAGCTCCAAAATCAGGTGATTGTATCTTAAAATCACAATGCTTTCCTAGTACTCCAAGTCCAGTAACATGTCAAAGAAATGAAGTTTTCCTTCAATGCTCAAGTCCATGTGAAGCAACTTGTGAAGATCAAAATCCAACATGCGTTAGAAGGTGTGATGAACCAAAATGTCAATGTAACACAGGATTTGTTAGAGACACAAGAACTGGAGCCTGTATTTCACCTTCACAATGTCGTAGAAGCACTCCAAAACCAGTAACATGTCAAAGAAATGAAGTTTTCCTTCAATGCTCAAGTCCATGTGAACCAACTTGTGAAGATCAAAATCCAACATGTGTTAGAAGGTGTGATGAACCAAAGTGTCAATGTAGCACAGGATTTGTTAGAGACACAAGGACTGGAGCCTGTATTTCACCTTCGCAATGTCGTAGAAGCACTCCAAAACCAGTAACATGTCAAAGAAATGAAGTTTTCCTTCAATGCTCAAGTCCATGTGAACCAACTTGTGAAGATCAAAATCCACCATGTGTTAAGAGGTGTGATGAACCAAAGTGTCAATGTAGCACAGGATTTGTTAGAAATACAAGAACTGGAGAATGTGTCTTACCATCACAATGCCGTAGAAGTACTCGAAGTCCAGCAACATGTCAAAGAAACGAGACTTTCCTTCAATGCTCAAGTCCATGTGAAGCAACATGTGAAGATCAAAATCCAACATGTATTGAGAAGTGTGATGAGCCAAAGTGTCAATGTAGCACAGGATTTGTTAGAGATACAAAAACCGGAGCTTGTATCTCACCTTCTAAATGCTCCCGAAATCCACCTGGTATTGTAAAATGCCCAACTAATGAAATCTATACTATATGTTCAAGTTTATGTGAACCTTCTTGCGATGATAGACGTCCAATTTGTGGTAGAAGTTGTGAACGACCAAAATGTGAATGTGTATCTGGATTACTTAGAGACAAATCTACTGGAAGATGTGTTGAGGAAAGTAGATGTCCAAGAAGAAATTAAGATTTCTATGATATAATTTTATTTTTTAACAAATTAATTTTATATTTGAAAAAATTGTTTATGATCACTATTTTTCAAAAATACATATATCTAACAAAATAAAATTTAAAGTATATTTTTTCTTATATCATTTAGGATGACTTTTATTTGATAACTAAATGGTGTTCAATTCCTGATAACGCCAAATGACATTTATAATAATTGGATGTATAGGAAGTTTAACAATTTGTAGTAGTTATTGGCTAATTACAGAAGAAATTCGAATGGTAAAATAATTTGTATAATCAAAAGTGGCATTAATCTGGAAGATTACTACATAAAAATTCTAAAAAACATAGCTGTAAATAAGATGCTTAATGTTTTAATTGATAAGAATGATGTATACTTTTTAATTTTTTCCGAAAGTGTATATCTTTCAACTGAAATGATAATAGATTGTTTGAATTATCTAATCAAAAGGGCCGTAACTTTTTTTAGGAATGTTATTTAAACAAAAGTGCATGTGTTTTAAATTGTTCTTTATTTATTACAATTTTAAATTAAAATGGATTCGTTTCAAATGATGTTCCTTGAGGCCGTTTCTATTGGAAACACAATGAAAATTAAAGAAATGTTGAATAATGGAATGGTAGATGTAAAGTTTAAACATAAAATTAATGGCTGGTAAGTGCATCATAAAATTTGAAATTCTTCATTTTTTCCAAATTTATGAAATTTATTTACAAAGAATTTATTGTAGTTTAGTTACCGTTCTAAAAATATTTGATTATTTTAAAAATACGACCTTGACTTTATTAAAATAAAATTGAACCTAAATTAATAAAGATATTTTTTAATGCATAAAAATTTGATAAACAAGAAGCAATTAGTTATTGAGTTTTTTAAACAAACCTTTACAACATGTAAAAACTAAAAAAAAACAAAAGTATATTCATTAATAGTCACGTAAATGAAAATAATTTTTGGTTTCTAAAAAGTATAATTAATGTGGCAGTTAAAGGATAAATTAAATTTAATGGAACAGATATTTACAAGATTGAAAGGATGAAGAGTTATGTTATATTTTTATTAAACCAGGTAAAAGTAAAACTTAAGATAAGTATAGAAGATTTATTGGCATTGAGAGATGTCAAAGAAATATATTTATTTAATTAGAAGTTTATGTTTATATAGGATAGCGAAATGAAATTAATTTAATTATAATAAACTTAGATGATATTTGTTGAGTTTTTTGAATTAAAAAATAATCTCACTTTCTATTTTAGATCATTATTAGATTTATTAATTTGTTGGTTAATCGTAATTAATTATTACAATCTACTATAGTTTTATCTTGTCTTTTTAAATAATCAACTTTCTAAACAATTTCAATAACAGATTTTTCATTAACAGAAAGGGAGATTATCAATTACTTCTTATTAATAATTATACTCTTTAAAAGAATAAGTAATAGAAATATAATTAAAAGTATAATAATTGCAAAAGTTTAACGTTAAAAAGTACTTTGTAAAATATATGTATATAAAAGAAGTTTACATTACTCTTGTAATTTTCTTTTTTTTTTAAAGATAATTATACATATATATCTTAGATATTACATTTTTCTTTAAACATTTTCTATAATTTTAACATTTTAAATTGTAACAATTAAAATATCCCTATAGTATTTATTTTAAAAAAAATTTATACAAATAATATTTTATAGGAACGCTCTACATTGGGCTGCAAGAAGAAATTATTACAATATTTGTTGTGATTTAATATCGTATGGTTTTGATCCAAAAGAAAAAACTGGAGACGGAAAGACTGCTTATGAAGTGTTACCTATAAACTCAAGTGAGGATTTAAAAAAGTTATTATTTATTGAAGAAATTGAGAATAATAATAAAGAAAAAATGGTTATACAAGAAAATGGGTGTAATTTTACTCCTAATTATATTAAATACCCACCATTTCCACATTTAAATAACAATAAAAATGAAACATTTAACAAAACAAATAACCAATCTAGCTTGCCAGGTTTGTTTTGAATACAAAAAAGATTTCAATTAAATTATAGAATCATCAGCAACACCAAATACAGATAAAAAATTTTCCTATGGAAGAAGAGGATCAGATGTTCGTACAAGATTTATACTTGTAAGGACTTGTTATATAGATGGGAAAGAAGCATTTAAAAGAGTAACCCTTCCAGGTGGAGCAACAGTGGAATCTCTTAAATTAACAATTGAAAAAGCAATGAAACAAGGAAATGTCTTGGAAGTCATTACTTTACCCGACAATGTTATTATTGAAAATGACGATCAAATAAAAGAATTTAGTGATTGTCAAAAAGTTGAAGTTGTTTTTGACACTATTTCAAAGGTATAAAACTACTTTTTTTTTCTTTAGGTAGTATAAAAATATGTAGATATCTCTTTTAATATTACACATTAATGTATTGCGAAGAAGATATATATTGTTAAGAGTTATGTAGGATGTGATAATATATTAGCTTGTATACAGATTTCATATCACTTTTTGCTGTTTTTCAAAGATAAAATATAAATTTTTATATAAATGTAGTAACGTGCAATTTATGATAATATATTTAAAAAAATGTTTTTTATATGATTTTTTATTTATTTATTTATTTTTTTAGAGATATTCAGAAAAAGATAGTAACTCTTCAAGCGAAGTTTCTATTTTGAAGAATAATTCAATATTAGAAAAGATTGTAAGTGATACAGAAAAAGTAGATAATCACTCATACAAAAAAGGAATAAGAAAAGGAAATTATACAAAAACAATGAGTGATATTGATGATAAAATAAACAATGGAGAACAATTTTCTGGTATAGAGGATTCAAAAGGTAAAAATGAAAGTAATATTATTGTTAATATAATTATAAAAATTATCCGTTAACAATTTTTATTTTTTCATATAACATTTAATAATTTCTTTTTATTATAGAAGGATTTGTATCAGATGAGATGAATAATGGGGAAGAACAAGAAAAGAAAAATAGTTATGTAACAATTGAAAATGATTTCATCCAGGAACAATTATCTGTTGAGTCCCCCGTTTTTGATATAGTAACGACTGATGCAATTTTTGAAAATAATGACTCTGAGGACATATCAGTTATAAAGAAGGTCTCAAAGAAAATATCAAATCCAAATAGTGTAACTGATTCAGACGCAGTAGATCATGGCTTAAGGCACGTTGCGTCAACACCTCGTCATCAATTTAAGGCAGAACATGTTGAAAATCACGTGTCTCCAAAAATTTCATTAGAAAAAAGAGAACAAGAGGCCAGAGAACGCCAACAGCTCCTTGTTACTATTACAACAGCTGCTGCTGTAATTATTGGAGGTTTATGTGTTTTTAGATATCTATTGAAGTAAATATCCTTTTCTTTCACCAAAATGATGGATGATTGATTTCTATTACTTCTTGAAATTAAAATAAGGAGTAATTAAGTATTACTTCTATATAAAATTAGTTATATTTTTTATATTATTGTTCACCATATTATTGATAAATTTTATTAATAGTTATAAAGATAAACATTAAAATAAATCACCATCAGACAAATAAGAATCTAATGGAGATAGAGGAGAAAAAAACAACAATTGGTTGGAAATGTGTTAAAAAAGTATTTAATCTGTTAATTAAAAAATGTTTCCAATATATTTAATTAAATAAAAACGAAACTACAAATTTCGATGTATAATAAATTATTTATTTTGAAACTAAAAGAAATAAAAAAAATGATTAATAAAGTCATTTAATAATTTGATAAACAAAAAGGTGAAATCATTGAGTGGGAAGTTTAAATGAAAAAAATATCTATTATTTTACTTTTTAAATTTTATTAATCACATTTAAATTTTTTAGTTTTACTATATAGATTGTATTTATAATTGAAAGAATTTTTGAAATAATCTAAAACTTTTATAGAATAATATACTGATATTAACAAAAAAATTCAAATTTTTTTTATGATTTTATATTTAGTTTAATAACAATTTCCAAGTGTAAAAAGTACTTTGTAAAATGAAATATGTTGTAAAAATGAATGATTGATATTTGGTGACGATCATTATCTCATTATGAAGGTGTTAATAGTATTAAAGATGTCTAATATTTAAGTTTTTATAAAATAAAAATGTTTATAGTTGTTTTTTAAAATTTTTTTTATATTTATTTTATATTATATATATAATGTTTAAGTATTATTTTCAAGGGTAAGGATATTTTGTTTTTAAAATGATAAATTTTTAATTTATTTTATATTTATTTTTTATATTATTTGGTATAAAAATATTATATTTTATATAATTCTTGGATTTTAATTGCTAAAAATCTAAAGGATTTCTCATCGTATATATTTTTTATGATAAATTTATATGTATGTAGGAAGTAAAATTTAAAACTTTGATTGGTAACAAATTATTCATATCATATTTTGACTTTTATGACAAGATAATGTACTATGATATCTCGTCAAAAATGATATCTTATCTTACGAGTAATAGTTTCTTATTAAATATGCTAAAGTGATATATCTGCAAATATATCTATATATAATGAAGAGTCTTTTATCCATCATTGTATAGATTCTTAAATATAGAAATTTTAAAGTGAAATATGATAATCTTTTATGACTAAATGATAATATGCCTAAGAACAGCTGTTAATATGAATATATAATTTATGTTCAAGAAATGATGTGTAAAACTGTACATTGAAAAAGGTGGTTGTAAGAATAATAAGATATTAAATATATTTAATAGTTTTATGAAATTTAGATAATAATTTTCTTTACTGCATAGGCGTACCTAATATCTACATCCTTAATATATGTATCTCGAGTTATGTATGCTTGCCCTTCTCAGGATTTGTTAATATGAATTGAGGTGATAAGAAAAATAATAGTATATTGTATAAATAAAAGTGAAACGAGACAGAAAAAAATGTAGGTGATACTTAATAGAATATGTCTTATGATAATTTTTAGAGAAGAAAGAAGAAATAGGTAAAAGGATATCCGAAAGGGAGGATTCATTTTAGATATTTTTTTTTACTCAACCAAATTTGATTAATACTTTTGTCTGATTTGATATTATTAAGATCGAGAGATTTAATAATTCAATTTTCAAAATTTTAACTTGTACCTTTTACTTTTGAATATTATCATATAAAAACAATATATAATATTTTCTTTTGTACAATTTAATTCTATTTTCCAAAGTTAAAATGTTCCTGTTTTTAGAAATACTTTTACTATAATTATTATGAAATTTTTTTATAATAATTTGTTTTTTCAATTAACAATATTTCAAATTTATTTTATACTAATATTTGTCAATGGAAATGTTGTAAAAAGAGATAATGTAGATACTGTAACTGGAAAACCTCCCGTTGTTGATCCATCAGCAGTTGTTGTACCTATTGAGATGGGAAATTTTGTTAATATTCCAACTGTATTTGTAGATAATTCTTCCAAAAAAAATATCAAAGGTTTGTTTATAACTTTTTATCTTAAATTATACTTTTTTTAAATTAAATATAGACGATATAAAAATAAACAATTTAAATGCTGTTACATATAACTTAGTTAATCCACCAATTGTTGATAATCCAGAAACAAAGATTGTTGAAAGCAATGCTAATAATTCTGCTGTAATAATTGGTTTTAACAATATTCCTTCAGAAACTCTTGTTCCACCAATACCACCAATCACGACAACTATTAGTGTAATTCCATCCACTATCACTATTTCTTCTAATATTACTACAACTACAACAAGTACTACTACACCTTTTTCAATAACTAATGAGACAAATATAATACTGGTTGAAACATCAACCACAACAACACCTTTGCCATCAACAGAAGATAATTTTGATAAAGTTACTTTAGATGCTGTTGCTGAAGAGAATGCTCCTATAATACAAAGTTCAACTGATATTCCCCAAGCAGTAGAGGAATCTAGTATTTTGAATGACCCTTTACCAACAGATCTTCCACCTACACCAGAATTAACAAAAGCACCACTAGCAAATGAAGAAGTTATACATAGTTCATTTGGTGAGGTATCAACAAATGACCAAAGAAATGAAGAATCAAAAGGTGAGGAAGAACCAGAGGATATAGAATTATGCTTAGGAAATAGGCATCTTCTTCCGCGTATAGTTGTAAATAGCCTTGAAAGGCAGAAAAAAAAGTTGTCTCGTCTCATTAATCGTATAAATGAACAACAAAAACAACATTGTCGTCCAGATCGTTCTCGATATCAAGTAGAATACCATAAATGTCCATTATGGCGTAGTGAAAAGATGGCATATTTTTACCAATATATGCGATTAGTTTATTGTGATGACTATGATAAATATCCAGATTCAAATAAATTCAAGAGAACATATGGTTTACAACTAAGTTTATATGAAAAAATGTATGCATTTCATCAGCAAAAACTTTAAACAATTTATATATATATGCTATAGTGATATATTTCTTTTTTTCAAATAAATAAAAAAACCATAAACATAAATATTTAGAAATTAAAAAAGATAATTAAATAGTATTTTATTAAATAAGAAAATACAAGTTTACAATTAATTTCTTTATTCTTAAAATAAAATTGATTTTCCATTGTAATTTATAGAATTTTTAAAAACAAGTATATTATATCAATGAACTTTTACCTAATATATACAGTATAAATATTTAAAAGTAAAAAAATTATAAAAACCATATGACTAAATGTTAGTGTTACGAAAAGACCAAAGATAAGGAGGAAGATTACTAGCAATCATATTGATAAGATGATAATTGACCTATATATTAATCATCTTTTTGCCAATTTCCATCTGTTCTTCAAAAGATATACTGATATTTTCTAGTTTAGAAATATTTTGTTTAACAAAATATGCATAATCAATTTATTTTCCTCTTTATTTTATTTTTTGTTGGTGAATGGTACAAAATTAATGGAAAAGAAAGTTGGGTAGAATATATTTTAGACAGTGATTCTAGTGAATCTTCAGAAGAGTATCTTAAAAAAGATTCTAACCCTAGTATTTGGGCGGTTTTAGTAGCTGGATCAAATGATTGGTATAATTATCGTCACCAGGCTGATGTACTACATGCATATCATGTCTTAAAAAAGCACGGTATTAAAGAAGATAACATAATTACTATGGTGTATGATGATATTGCCCATAATAAATTGTTAGTTATAAATCATTTATACATTTTTATATTACTAAATTTAGAAATCCATATCCCGGAAAGATTTATAATGTTCCACATGGCATTAATGTTTATGAAGGAGTTAAAATTGATTACAAAGGTGATGCTGTTACACCAGAAAATTTTCTAGCAGTTCTTGAGGTAAATATAAATATTTCTATCAAATTTTAAATATAATTATTTTAAGGGAGATAGAAATAAAGTAAAAGGAGGAAATGGACGTGTTGTTGAGAGTACAAAAGAAGACAAAATATTTGTCTTCTTCTCAGATCATGGTGCTGTTGGAATGGTATCTTTCCCAACATCAATATTAACAGTTAAAGACCTAAATGAAGTACTTAATAAAATGCATAATAATAAAAGATACAAAGAATTAACATTTTATCTTGAAGCTTGTGAAAGTGGTAGTATGTTTGAAGGAATATTATCAAAAAATATCAATGTATATGCTATAACTGCTGCAAACAGTCATGAAAGTTCATGGGGATGTTTTTGTGATAATGATATGAAATTACCTTGTCTCGGAGATACTTTTAGTGTCAGTTGGATTTTAAATAGTGAAGCAGCAAACTTAAACACCGAAACATTAAATAAACAATACGAAATTGTTAAAAAATTAACAAATATGAGTCATGTCATGCATTATGGAGATTTAAAAATCGCAAAAGAGTATGTCTCTGAATTTCAAGGTCATGATTCTATAAGTTATCCATTAATAAATAGATTTTATCAAGAGAGAAATTACCCATTAAAATATAGATTCTATCGAGAGAAACAATTTGAAAATATGATTTTAAATTCAGTAATGGAAGATTCAAGAGATATTCCTTTAATAATGATTGAAAAAGAATATCATGAAAGTATTAGTACTGAAAATGAAAAGAAAGCTGAGCAAAGATATTTAAAAGCTATTCATGTAAGTTATTAAATAATTTTAAATCATGCTTATTATTTTGTCCTTTTTCCAGAAACGAGAGTATTTGAAGAAATTTATTACAAAAATGGTCAAATACTTTGTTAAAGATCATGAAACTAGACATAATGTTCTTAAGAAACTTCAAAGAAATGGTGTTGGGAATGTAGAGTGTCATCATGAAATAGTACATTTCTTCCATAACAATTGTTTTAATTTCAATAGAAATGCATATGCAATGAAATATGTTTATGTACTGTCAAATCTTTGTGATTTAGGAATTGAAATTGAAACTCTAAAAAGTGGTCTTTTTAACGTATGCCAAAATAATCGTATAACTAACATTATTTAGAACTTTTCATACTGTCTAATCAGTAAAAAACTACAAAGCTTTTATTTTAAATGCAATGAAATGATTGACAATAGTCGATAAATTTTATTAATATTTAAAAAGTTCCTCAAGCTTAAATATAATTATAAAATTTTATTTTATTTACTTTAAAAAATTAAAAACTTTTTAAATGATTTTTGTATTCTAATAAAATGTTTCTAAAAATTGTATTCCTAAATTCTTATCTTTAATATATAAAATCTCTGTAGAATTGATTGAAGTTTTATATTAAATTACAAATATAAAATAAGTAGAAAAAAATCGGAATATAAAATGACATTAAAGAAAAAGCATGGAATATTAGGCAGAAAAACTATGTAAAGTTATTATTTATGTTCGAAAGACCATATATTTACCAAAAAATTTGATTTGAATCTCATGAACATAACTTTAACGAATAACTAACAACACAACAAATAATTTGAATAGAAAAAAAGTGTACTTAATACTGTAGTAAATGAAAAAAAATATCTTCAAATAATTTATTTATTTTTTGATAATCTTTAATTTACGATCGATTTTTTTTTAATTTTTGATAATATAAAATATGAAGATTATAATGACAGTGTTGTAGTATTTTTCTATAAAAATTGTTGATGTTTTAATAATTATTTTTTGTAATTTTTTTTATTTAATATTTTAAATTTATTTATTAATGTTAATGCTATACGCAATTTCTTAAGTTTTCTTATAAATTCTTATACACAAATTATTCTAATGTTTTTTAAAAAATTTTAATAGTATTCAGTTGTTGATATTATAAATGTGTTTCTAGCTACAATTTTATTAACAATAATGTATTATTGATAGATTAAATAAATACTTTTTATCCTTTGATTACATGTCTATAGAGTTTAAAATTCTTCCTTTATTTTCTAGAAATATAAGGTCTGTTGGATTAAATGCCGTAGATCTTTCTTTATAAATCCATTCTAAAAGATTTATGTGAAGTCTTTTGACGTCATAGTATGCAGCAATGATAATAGAAACCCATATAAAATACATAAGAAGTATACCAGCTCCGGTATATACATAACTTAAGATAAAATAAATTACATTTATTAAAAAAAATCTCTTAAACTTACTTTAAATATTTAGTTGAGGCTTCAACTGTTTCATTATCCATATATTCGGAATGAGTCAATTTCCAACACATTACAAGACTTTGAATGATACCAAAGACAAGAATTAATAATGATAAAGAGCATCCATACAAATATGGTTTTACAAAAATGGGCTTAATAGAGAAGAAACCATATATAGCAAAAAGTGAAAGAAACACATGAGTTACGGAAAAAAGTGTGAAACTTGTGACAGCTAAGCATGATAATATATCAAAATAAATTTGTGATGCTTTATCATTTTCCTTTATTTGGTAAATTTCTCTAAGAATAATTTTACCACAATTTTCTGTTTCTCGTATCACGACAGTTATCACAAAAGGATTTACGATTAAAAAAGCAAACACCAGTGTAGTAGCAATTAGGCGCATTTTAATAAAAAAATAATAATATTAGAGTGTTATTCACTGTTTAATCTTAAAATTGACAAGATTTTGTTAGAAAAATATTTGTATACACATATTGCATATAATAAGAAGAATTATAAAAAAAATTACACGGAATAGAAGTTTATTTATGTTATAATATTAATAAGATAACTTTAAAAATTATTTATGCTTGAGATAGAATTGCATATTTAAAAATAAAACTAACCATGAATGATATTTTAAAATAAATAAAAATAATAAATAAAACTTTATCTCATTTATACTTAAAATCTGAAGAGTAATAGAACTGATTATTCATATAAAAATAGTACAAAAATAATTTAGGGGGAAATGACGCTTATATAAAGTAAAGGATTTTGATGAAATAGATAAAAAAAAGCATATGAAATTAAAAGGAATTTGAAAAAAAAATTATAATTATTTTTAAAAAGATTGTATCTATTAAATTCTCACTTTTTTTACTATAATAGGAAATAATGACTCTACAATTCCATTAAATTAATAGATTAATTTATTTTTTACAGATAAATATTAAAAAAATAATGAAAAATAGTTATTTTTTTGTTTAACAAACTTTTGACATATTTTTTATAAATTTAAATATATCCTAATTTAACAATACAATTTTAAAAAACACTATTATAAGAGTAACTCATTCTAAAAAATAACTTAGATTAATATTTCAAAAATAATCTTGAGTTACTTTTTTGTATAATATTGTTTTTATAAATATTAAATAAAAATATATTTTAAAAAATAAATTTAGCTATTTGTTGGCAAAAATTATTAATCTGAGCAATGTCAGCTTGTTAAACTTTTTAAAATATAGACTATTTTTTTAAAAAAAAAAAGTTTTTTAGAATTATTTATATATTTTCAAGACCAATTGGTGAAAGATTTAGTTTATCGAAAATGTTGCCATATTTATAATTTAAAAATAAAGGGGTGGAGAATATCTGGAGAATGGTAAAAAAGAAGAAGGTTAAAATTAAAAGTAATGCATTATAAAACTTCCCTTATTTTACATATTTGATATATTTGATCAAAAAACATAAATTATAAAAGATAACAAATATTATTTAAAATTTTAAATAGACATTATATAGTTATAAAAAATTAAGGAATCAGTTGAAAAATTTTAATTTTGCATAATTTTTATAAAACTCAATTATTACTAAATATTTTATTATCTCAAATAATAATCTTTTAAAATTCTCATTTTTATGTATTATAAATGAAAACATTTAGTATTAGCTATTCAAATTATTTACAATACCATCTTATTATAAAAACTATATATGCTTACGTCAAAAACAGGTAGTAGGAAGAAAAAAATATTTGTTATTCATGAAAATAAAATTATGAATACTTATATGTTATTTGAAAAAACAATACGATACTTATTGTATATCTCTAAATAACAGAAATATTATAATCTCAGAAGAAGGAAGTTATTTTTGACCTCAAATATAAAAACATTGTTATTTTCAAAAGATATTTTACTTAAATTTATTAATTCACATCGTCTTCTGTCGTCATTCTTCTTTCATTTTTAATTTTGAACTATACTTTTAGGAAATTCAGAATAATAATTCAAAACAACAAGAATCTTCTCATTATTATAAGTGAAATTGTTATATATTGAAAATATTCATAGATGTTATTGAAAAAGTTTATCAAAATAATATGATAACAATAATTAATTTAAAACAATTTTATGTATAATGATGAAGTAAAAAATTTTACACTGTTTAAGTACAGTAGATAAAATCAAAAGCACTAAAACTTTTAAGGATATAAAAATTTCTATGAAAACTTTTAGAATTATTAAAGTATTATATATTTTTCGATTAATTTTGTATGTTCATAAAAAAATCTCGATTTAAATAGATTATAGATTTTATGATGCATTAGAATTATTTTTTTCATTCATTTCTTGTTATCATCTCCTCGTCTCAGTTCTCAATGATTAATCATTAGTGGTTATTATAATTCATGCCACAATGATCTTTAATCTACTTCAATATAATTTTCACTTAATTCATATCATAAAATATTCTTTACTAAACAATTATATTGTCATTTTAATATAAATTTTTCAAATTAAAACTTATGGCATTAATTAATTAAACTTTTAAATCGATTTTCCCTCACGGCATCTTTTATTAAGAAATCCTCAAGTAAACTCTACCCCAATTTTATTAAAAGCAACCTCCTCTTGGGACGAAGGTAAACTTTCTTCTGGAAAGATCTTTACCCCACTAGTTTATATACATCAAAAATGCACTTATTTATAAATATTATATTTAATCTTATTGTTTCGTTGTAATATTAGTCTTCTTTGTATTCCATTTATAAATTGATTTTATCTTTTTAATTTTTCCTACTTTTTAGTGTTTATTTTTCATTTTAGTTATCCCCTGATTTAAAAATGCTTCAAATTGGACGTCCAAATGGAAAATTAATGGCACCAATCATCCTTTTGAAAGAAGGAACTGAAACAAAACAAGGAAAAGGACAAATTATATCAAATATCCAAGCCTGTAATGTTATTGCTGATGCTATTAGGACAACTCTTGGACCAAGAGGAATGGACAAACTCATCGTTGACAAAAAAGGTTCCAACACAATATCCAATGATGGTGCTACGATTTTAAGAAAACTTGATATTGTCTACCCAGCAGCATCTTTGATGTGCGATATTGCCATGTCACAGGATGCCGAAGTTGGTGATGGTACTACTTCTGTTGTAGTGTTATGTGCTGAGTTTTTGAAAAGAGCAAAACCATTCATTGAAGAGGGAATCTCACCACTTTCTATTATTCAAGCTTACAGTGCTGCAGCCAAAGAAGCTGTTTCTTATCTTAAATCACTTGCTATTAAAATCGAGGGAGAAAAAGAATTAAGAGAGATGCTTGTTAAGTGTGCTGCCACAACTTTAAGTTCCAAACTTGTCTCTCAAGACAGACATTTCTTTGCAGAGATGGTTGTTGACGCTGTCAAAGTACTTGATGAACATTTAGAATTAAGTAAAATTGGTGTTAAAAAAGTTAGTGGTGGTAGTTTAAGAGATTCTGAACTTGTTAAGGGAGTAGCTTTCAAGAAAGCTTTCTCTTATGCTGGATTTGAAATGCAACCTAAAAAGTACAAGAACCCTAAAATTGCTATATTAAATATTGAACTTGAATTGAAGAGTGAAAAAGACAATGCCGAAGTTAGAGTTGATAATGTTGTTGATTACCAAAATGTAGTCGATGCAGAATGGACAATCCTTTACAATAAGTTAATCAAACTTCATGAAGCTGGTGTTGATGTAGTTTTATCAAAATTACCTATTGGAGATGTAGCTACACAATGGTTTGCTGATAGAGATATGTTCTGTGCTGGAAGAATACCAACAGAAGATATTGAAAGAACTATTGCCGCTTGTGGTGGTACTCTTTTGACTACAGTCTCACAAATTGACGGATCTGTTCTTGGAACTTGTGATGAATTTTATGAGAAACAAGTTGGATCAGAGCGTTTCAACTATTTCATTGGTGGTCCAAAATCATCCTCATGTACTATCATTCTTCGTGGTGGTGCTGAACAATTTATTGCTGAGACCGAACGTTCTCTTCATGATGCTATTATGATTGTTCGTCGTGCCTTAAGAAATGACTCAATTGTTGCTGGTGGAGGAGCTATTGATATGGAGATTTCAAAACATTTACGTGATAAGGCCCAAACCTTCTCTAATAAGCAACAATCATTTTGGTTGGCTTTTGCACGGGCATTTGAAATTATCCCTCAACAATTGTGTTCAAATGCTGGTTTAGATTCTACTGATATATTAAATCAACTTCGCTACAGACACTCTAAAGGAGAAAAGTGGGCTGGAATTGATATTCATACTGAGAGTGTTAGAGACAACATTGAAGGTTGTGTTTGGGAACCAGCTCTTGTCAAGTCGAATGCCATTATTGCAGCTGCTGAAGCTGCTTGCACTATCCTTTCTATTGATCATACGATTAAAGCTCCTAAGAATTCAAATGAGATCCCTGGTGTTCCAATGCAACACTAATTAATATGACAAAAAGCTTTTCTTATTATAAATTAATAAACTAATTTTTTTCTTTACATTGTCTGCTTGCTAAAATAAATCTCTTTTGTTTTTCAATGCTTTTTATTAACTTGAAATAATTTATTATTCTTTTTTTAAAAATTAGATGTGTAAAAAAATAAGAATATTAAATTTTAAAGAGTGGATAGTGTGTACACAAGATGTTTCAAAATTTACGTATCTTATTTTTTAAAACATAAAAATTCGAGGTAGCTAGGAAAAAATCGTTTTTTAGTGCATGATAATTATTGAGGTTCTTCTAACCATTTCTCAGGTTCACTTTCTCTTCCAAGTAGCCAGTAAGTAACCATTTTACCTTTTCCTTTTATTAAAACACTCCCTCTTTTAGTGATTTTAAATCCACCAGTTGAAGATAATAGCTCTTCAGTATGTTGAGATATATGAATACATCCTGGCATACCATTACTTTCCATTCTGGAGGCAGTATTAACAGTATCGCCAAAAAGGCAATATCTTGGCATTTGAAGGCCGACAACTCCAGCAACAACAGATCCTGTATGAAGACCAATACGAATATTCAATCTATAATCAGGAAGAAATGACAATTTAAAGGAAGGGAGTGATTCCATAAATCCCAATGCCATATTAGCTATCAATTCACCATGTTTATCTCCATTTCTGATTGGTATACCAGAGACAACTAAATAAGCATCACCAATCGTTTCAACTTTATATGCATCGTATTTTTCAATCAACTCATCAAAGCGACTATAAAGTTGATTCAAAAAACTAACAACTTGTAATGGTGTGCATTGGGCACAAAGATCGGTAAAGCTAACAACATCTGAAAAGAAAACTGTTGCTGACTCGAAATATTCGGGTTGTACTTCTTCTCCAGATTTCAATTTTTCAACAACACTTTTTGGCATCATTCTATATAATAATATATCACATTTCTTTTTTTCCTCATATAATTCTCTTGTTCTATTTCTTACATCTTCCTCCAGTTCAGCGGCATAATTTTCAGTTTTTTGAAACATATAATCCATAAGGTTGATATTTTTTACTTTTACAGCTTTCTTAATGATTGTTTTTACTACCCCGATCTTTTTCCTACTCATTGGATCTTCGCTCCAACATTCTTTGACTAATTTTATGATATCTTTAACCCATTTTTCTTCATATTTGTCATGGATAGCAGGTCGAAAATTACCTAATCTTGATTTTTTTATTTTCATTATTATTTCATGAGTTAACATCTCTTCATGTTTATCAAACCAAGCTGGAGCTTTGTTTAAGAGTTCACTTGAAATGATGGCAAATGAGTATATGTCACCTTCTTTAGTTCCAGAATAACTTGATGTCCTTAATAATTCTGGGGCCGTATACAATTGTTCTAAAATATTTAAATTATTTTTAAAAAAAATTCTTACCATTTTCTGTTCTTTGAAAATTTTCAGCAAGAAGATTTATACCAAAATTAGTAATTTTTACTTGATAATGATTATCTAATAAACATGTAGATGATGTTAACCTTCCATGATAACCTATTTTAGAGTTATGGATAAAGGATATACCGGAGGCTATACCATCCATTATTGAAACAATATAAAATGGTTCCAAATCCATATCATCATTAAGAACCCAATCTTTTAAACTTCCTCTACTACAATATTTCCAAATTGGTGTTACATAATGTTTATATTCTGTTAAACCAATAAATTTATTTAGATTCTCGTGATCTATTTCTCTTAACATTCTCAGATGTGAACGAATTTTATTATCAATAGACAGATGTTTGTGGAATTTTTTTCCAACAACTATTTCCTCCTTATAGAAATAGCCAATGGTATTTACTTCATCATCTTCAATTATATTTTCATCATGTAACTTTTTCACATTATTTCCATTGACCTCTCTATTTAAATTAAAATTCTCTAAAGATCTTTCAATAATTTTGTTACTAGTTATTGTCCTTCCAGAAGGAATTTTTGCCAAATTTACCACTTTTAGATCAGCATATTTTATCAACCATAATTCATCGAGAAGTATTTGTTGCTTCTTTTTAGATTTTCTTATATAAATAATGACTAATATTGCACTAATTATTAAAATAATAATTATTACAAGTATAATTATTATATATGTACCATATCGTTGAGTAAGCCGATTATTACAATCATTATTTGTAAATCCACATTCTGGTTTATCAGTAGGTCGTTTTTTATTTAATCTATTAAACCATATCTCTTCCTCGGTTTCAAATAATGCATTTACTATATATTTTCTTTCACTATTTTGGTAAATTTTTAATAAAGTTATTGAACTAAAGCTATTATTAAAAGCAATTAAATCGAACATTCCCAATCTTGCTCCATCCCTACCAAATTTTAATGTACCACTGTATCCATCAAATTCGTGTAATGAATTATTTTTTATCAATACTCCATCATTGTACCTTAAAGGCTCTGTTGATAATGTTTTATTTAGTGCTAAACCATATGTAATCATTGTATCAGCTAAATAGGGTGCAAAAGGTGAGGATTGGAAATTAGAATCATTTAAATTACTCAAACAAAGTGAATCATTACAATTGACTGGCCATTCAGTCATATATCTTTTAATTTGATTTGAAAAAATACTTAAATCTGTTTTTTGATTTTCTTTAAAAATCATAAAAACATAACCAAAGGCTGTTATAGCATCTTCATCTCTACCATCATTTGGTATTTCTTCTCCTTCCAATAACGCTGTAACTCCATTACTATTGCCATCAAATCCAAAATTATTTATCTCTAGAAATATATATAAATATTCATCATTAGTCATATTTTCATCAAAAGCAGCTAACATGAATTGTCTTTTATATTTAAAAGTAGGCATACAAGAAACAACAATTCTAGCATACTGTTTTAATTCTTTTAAAACTGCTTTCATACTTGAAGCAGAAGTGTTTACTTCTGCAACATATTGAATTATTATGTTTGTGTCTTTTAATGCATTAGCAACAAAATCACTTTGAAATTTAGAACATTTGTTAGAAGAAGGAAGATTCATATAAACAAGCGCTATATATTTCCATTTAAAATAATTTATAACTTCTGTAGTTCCAAAAGTGTATTCACTAAAAGATAGTGAAATGCTAACGGTAGTTTGAATATCATTGCTTGTGGAAATCAAAGAATGAACAGCAGAACCCCATAAATAAACAGGACGATTATAAGCGCTATAGACAAATGAAATAAAATTAGATAGGCCATCACAAGGTGGAGCGATAATGACATCAACTTCATTAACAATTAATAATTCAATAGCATGTTTTGTTCCTAGTGGTCCAGTACAATTAACTTGATAAAAAAAGAAGTCAAAATTTAATTTATCTTGGTCTATAAAATCGCTGTCAAGTAAATCTTTGTATCCAACTGTAATAGCTGAAGCTGTGCTATGATATCCAAAGGTGCTAAATGTTTTATTATTATCTTCAGGAATTAGAATAGCAATCTTGACTGTTAAATTTTTAAATGGAAATCTTGCTGCATCATTAAAAGAAGGTATACCAAATGAGGTTATAATATTTGAAGGATTTAACACATTTTTTTTAACCTCAGCGCAAGCAAAAAATGAAGTTGACATAAAGAAATAAAATAGTATAATTTTTAAATAAAATAATATATCCATCATAAATATAGAATATTTTATTACAACTCTATGAAAAGTTAAAATTCATCTTTATTTATTTATTCTTTTTTTTCTTCATGAATCATAAATTAATATGAATTACTTTATAAATTACCTTTAACGGAAATGCTATTCTAATAAATATGATAATTCTTATTTCTATAATGTGTTAAAGAAAAAAAAAAGATGCTTACTTCACTCGCTAGATAAATTGTTATCGTTATAAGTAATATATGGAAATTAAAAAATTTTTATTATTTATCATTAGTATTAGTAGAACTTTTCTCTTTCATCACTATTCGGAACTCATCATTAGAATTACCGATTAGCCAATATGTTTTCAAGAGACCTTTTCCTTTTATCATAACTTCACCTCTGCATTCCATTTCAAAACCACCCAATTCTGATAAAAGTCCATACATGTCGGATGACATATGAATACATCCCGGCATACCATTACTTTCCATTCTGGAGGCAGTATTAACAGTATCGCCAAAAAGGCAATATCTTGGCATTTGAAGGCCGACAACTCCAGCAACAACAGATCCTGTATGAAGACCAATGCGAAGATTCAATCTATAATCAGGAAGAAATGACAATTTAAAGGAAGGGAGTGATTCCATAAATCCCAATGCCATATTAGCTATCATTTCACCATGTTTATTTCCATTTCTGATTGGTATACCAGAGACAACTAAATAAGCATCACCTATCGTTTCAACTTTATATGCATCGTATTTTTCAATCAACTCATCAAAGCGACTATAAAGTTGATTCAAAAAACTAACAACTTGTAATGGTGTGCATTGGGCACAAAGATTTGTGAAACCAACGACATCTGAAAAGAAAACTGTTGCTGACTCGAAATATTCGGGTTGTACATCTTCTCCAGATTTCAATTTTTCAACAACACTTTTTGGCATCATTCTATATAATAATATATCACATTTCTTTTTTTCCTCATATAATTCTCTTGTTCTATTTCTTACATCTTCCTCCAATTCAGCGGCATAATTTTCAGTTTTTTGAAACATATAATCCATAAGGTTGATATTTTTTACTTTTACAGCTTTCTTAATGATTGTTTTTACTACCCCGATCTTTTTCCTACTCATTGGATCTTCGCTCCAACATTCTTTGACTAATTTTGTGATATCTTTAACCCATTTTTCTTCATATTTGTCATGGATAATAGGTCGGAAATTACCTAATCTTGATTTTTTTATTTTCATTATTATTTCATGAGTTAACATCTCTTCATATTTATCAAACCATGCTGGAGCTTTGTTTAAGAGTTCACTTGAAATAATGGCAAATGAGTATATGTCACCTTCTTTAGTTCCAGAATAACTTGATGTCCTCAATAATTCTGGGGCCGTATACAATTGTTCTAAAATACTTAAATTATATTTAAAAAAGAATTCTTACCATTTTCTGTTCTTTGAAAATTTTCAGCAAGAAGATTTATACCAAAATTAGTAATTTTTACTTGATACTGATTATCTAATAAACATGTAGATGATGTTAACCTTCCATGATAACCTATTTTAGAGTTATGGATAAAGGATATACCGGAGGCTATACCATCCATTATTGAAACAATATAAAATGGTTCCAAATCAATATTAGCATTAAGAGCCCAATCTTTTAAACTTCCTCTACTACAATATTTCCAAATTGGTATTACATATTGTTTATATTCTGTTAAACCAATAAATTTATTAAGATTCTCGTGATCTATTTCTCTTAACATTCTCAGATGTGAACGAATTTTATTATCAATAGACAGATGTTTGTGGAATTTTTTTCCAACAACTATTTCCTCCTTATAGAAATAGCCAATGGTGTTTACTTCATCATCTTCAATTATATTTTCATCATGTAACTTTTTCACATTATTTCCATTGACCTCTCTATTTAAATTAAAATTTTCTAAAGACCTTTCTATAATTTTGTTACTAGTTATTGTTCTTCCAGAAGGAATTTTTGCCAAATTCACTACTTTTAGATCAGCATATTTTATCAACCACAATTCATCGAGAAGTATTTGTTGCTTCTTTTTAGATTTTTTTATATAAATAATTAGTACTATTGCACCAATTATTAAAATAATAATTATTACAAGTATAATTATTATATACGTACCATATTGTTGAGTAAACGGATTTTTACAATCATTATTTGTAAATCCACATTCTGGTTCATCAGTAGGTCGTTTTTTATTTAATCTATTAAACCATATCTCTTCCTCTGTTTCAAATAATGGTTCTACTGTAAATTGCTCTTCATTTCCTTCGTAAAGTTCAAATAAAAATACTAAATTAGAACTAGAATTAAAAGCAACTAAATCAAATATTCCCATTCTTATTCCATCTTCGCCAAAAGTTAATGAGCCACTGTATCCATCAAATTCGTGTAATGAATTATTTCTTATCAATACTCCATCATTGTATCTTAAAGGTTCTGTTGATAATGTTTTATTTAGTGCTAAACCATATAAGATCATTGTATCAGCTAAATAGGGGGCAAAAGATGAGGATTGAAAATTAGAATCATTTAAATTACTCAAACAAAGTGAATCATTACAATTGACTGGCCATTCAGTCATATATCTTTTAATTTGATTTGTAAAAATATTTAAATCTGTTTTTTGATTTTTGTTTTCTTTAATAATCATAAAAACATTATTAAAGGCTATTGTAGCATCCTCATCTCTACCATCATTTGGCATTTCTTCTCCTTCCGATATTGCCATTACTCCACTAACATTATTATTAAGTACAAAATTATTTACCACTGAAAATATATATAAATATTCATCATTGATCATATTTTCATCAAAAGCAGCTAACATGAATTGTCTTTTATATTTTAAAGTGGGTATACAAGCAACAACAATTCTAGCATACTGTTTTAATTCTTTTAAAACTGCTGTCATACTTGAAGCAGAAGTGTTTACTTCTGCAACATATTGAATTATTATGTTTGTGTCTTTTAATGCATTAGCAATAAAATCACTTTGAAATTGAGGACATTTATTAAAAAAAGGATGATTCATATAAACAACCGCTATATATTTCCATTTGAAATAGTTTAGGACATCTGTTGTTGCATAAGTGTAATCATTATAGGATATTGAAGTACTAACGGTAGTTTGAATATCATTGCTTGTGGAAATCAAGGAATTAACAGTAGAACCCCATAAATAAACAGGACGATTATAAGCGCTATAGACAAATGAAATAAAATTAGATAGGCCATCACAAGGTGGAGCGATAATGACATCAACTTCATTAACAATTAATAATTCAATAGCATATTTTGTTCCAAGTAATCCAGTACAATTAATTTGATAAAAAAGGAAATCAAAATTTAATTTATCCTGGTCAATAAAACCTCCGTCAAGTAAATCTTTGTATCCAACGGTGATTGCCGAAGCTGTCCTATGATATCCAACGCTACTAGATGTTTCATTATTGTCTTCAGGAATTAAAATACCAATCTTGACTGTTAAATTTTTAAATGGAAATCTTGCTGCATCATTAAAAGAAGGTATACCAAATGAGGTTATAATATTTGAAGGATTTAACACATTTTTTTTAACCTCAGCGCAAGCAAAAAATGAAGTTGACATAAAGAAATAAAATAGTATAATTTTTAAATAAAATAATATATCCATTGTAAATATTTAAAATAATTAATTGCAATTCTATGAAATGCCATAAATTATCTTTATTTATCTCTCTTTTTTTCCATCAACCATAAATTAAAATGAATTACTTTATAAATTGCATTTAACGGAAATACTAATCTGATAAATATTATAATTCTTATTTCTATAATGTGTTAAAGAAAAAAAAAAGATGCTTACTTCACTCGCTAGATAAATTGTTATCGTTATAAGTAATATATGGAAATTAAAAAATTTTTATTATTTATCATTAGTATTAGTAGAACTTTTCTCTTTCATCACTATTCGGAACTCATCATTAGAATTACCGATTAGCCAATATGTTTTCAAGAGACCTTTTCCTTTTATCATAACTTCACCTCTGCATTCCATTTCAAAACCACCCAATTCTGATAAAAGTCCATACATGTCGGATGACATATGAATACATCCCGGCATACCATTACTTTCCATTCTGGAGGCAGTATTAACAGTATCGCCAAAAAGGCAATATCTTGGCATTTGAAGGCCGACAACTCCAGCAACAACAGATCCTGTATGAAGACCAATGCGAAGATTCAATCTATAATCAGGAAGAAATGACAATTTAAAGGAAGGGAGTGATTCCATAAATCCCAATGCCATATTAGCTATCATTTCACCATGTTTATTTCCATTTCTGATTGGTATACCAGAGACAACTAAATAAGCATCACCTATCGTTTCAACTTTATATGCATCGTATTTTTCAATCAACTCATCAAAGCGACTATAAAGTTGATTCAAAAAACTAACAACTTGTAATGGTGTGCATTGGGCACAAAGATTTGTGAAACCAACGACATCTGAAAAGAAAACTGTTGCTGACTCGAAATATTCGGGTTGTACATCTTCTCCAGATTTCAATTTTTCAACAACACTTTTTGGCATCATTCTATATAATAATATATCACATTTCTTTTTTTCCTCATATAATTCTCTTGTTCTATTTCTTACATCTTCCTCCAATTCAGCGGCATAATTTTCAGTTTTTTGAAACATATAATCCATAAGGTTGATATTTTTTACTTTTACAGCTTTCTTAATGATTGTTTTTACTACCCCGATCTTTTTCCTACTCATTGGATCTTCGCTCCAACATTCTTTGACTAATTTTGTGATATCTTTAACCCATTTTTCTTCATATTTGTCATGGATAATAGGTCGGAAATTACCTAATCTTGATTTTTTTATTTTCATTATTATTTCATGAGTTAACATCTCTTCATATTTATCAAACCATGCTGGAGCTTTGTTTAAGAGTTCACTTGAAATAATGGCAAATGAGTATATGTCACCTTCTTTAGTTCCAGAATAACTTGATGTCCTCAATAATTCTGGGGCCGTATACAATTGTTCTAAAATACTTAAATTATATTTAAAAAAGAATTCTTACCATTTTCTGTTCTTTGAAAATTTTCAGCAAGAAGATTTATACCAAAATTAGTAATTTTTACTTGATACTGATTATCTAATAAACATGTAGATGATGTTAACCTTCCATGATAACCTATTTTAGAGTTATGGATAAAGGATATACCGGAGGCTATACCATCCATTATTGAAACAATATAAAATGGTTCCAAATCAATATTAGCATTAAGAGCCCAATCTTTTAAACTTCCTCTACTACAATATTTCCAAATTGGTATTACATATTGTTTATATTCTGTTAAACCAATAAATTTATTAAGATTCTCGTGATCTATTTCTCTTAACATTCTCAGATGTGAACGAATTTTATTATCAATAGACAGATGTTTGTGGAATTTTTTTCCAACAACTATTTCCTCCTTATAGAAATAGCCAATGGTGTTTACTTCATCATCTTCAATTATATTTTCATCATGTAACTTTTTCACATTATTTCCATTGACCTCTCTATTTAAATTAAAATTTTCTAAAGACCTTTCTATAATTTTGTTACTAGTTATTGTTCTTCCAGAAGGAATTTTTGCCAAATTCACTACTTTTAGATCAGCATATTTTATCAACCACAATTCATCGAGAAGTATTTGTTGCTTCTTTTTAGATTTTTTTATATAAATAATTAGTACTATTGCACCAATTATTAAAATAATAATTATTACAAGTATAATTATTATATACGTACCATATTGTTGAGTAAACGGATTTTTACAATCATTATTTGTAAATCCACATTCTGGTTCATCAGTAGGTCGTTTTTTATTTAATCTATTAAACCATATCTCTTCCTCTGTTTCAAATAATGGTTCTACTGTAAATTGCTCTTCATTTCCTTCGTAAAGTTCAAATAAAAATACTAAATTAGAACTAGAATTAAAAGCAACTAAATCAAATATTCCCATTCTTATTCCATCTTCGCCAAAAGTTAATGAGCCACTGTATCCATCAAATTCGTGTAATGAATTATTTCTTATCAATACTCCATCATTGTATCTTAAAGGTTCTGTTGATAATGTTTTATTTAGTGCTAAACCATATAAGATCATTGTATCAGCTAAATAGGGGGCAAAAGATGAGGATTGAAAATTAGAATCATTTAAATTACTCAAACAAAGTGAATCATTACAATTGACTGGCCATTCAGTCATATATCTTTTAATTTGATTTGTAAAAATATTTAAATCTGTTTTTTGATTTTTGTTTTCTTTAATAATCATAAAAACATTATTAAAGGCTATTGTAGCATCCTCATCTCTACCATCATTTGGCATTTCTTCTCCTTCCGATATTGCCATTACTCCACTAACATTATTATTAAGTACAAAATTATTTACCACTGAAAATATATATAAATATTCATCATTGATCATATTTTCATCAAAAGCAGCTAACATGAATTGTCTTTTATATTTTAAAGTGGGTATACAAGCAACAACAATTCTAGCATACTGTTTTAATTCTTTTAAAACTGCTGTCATACTTGAAGCAGAAGTGTTTACTTCTGCAACATATTGAATTATTATGTTTGTGTCTTTTAATGCATTAGCAATAAAATCACTTTGAAATTGAGGACATTTATTAAAAAAAGGATGATTCATATAAACAACCGCTATATATTTCCATTTGAAATAGTTTAGGACATCTGTTGTTGCATAAGTGTAATCATTATAGGATATTGAAGTACTAACGGTAGTTTGAATATCATTGCTTGTGGAAATCAAGGAATTAACAGTAGAACCCCATAAATAAACAGGACGATTATAAGCGCTATAGACAAATGAAATAAAATTAGATAGGCCATCACAAGGTGGAGCGATAATGACATCAACTTCATTAACAATTAATAATTCAATAGCATATTTTGTTCCAAGTAATCCAGTACAATTAATTTGATAAAAAAGGAAATCAAAATTTAATTTATCCTGGTCAATAAAACCTCCGTCAAGTAAATCTTTGTATCCAACGGTGATTGCCGAAGCTGTCCTATGATATCCAACGCTACTAGATGTTTCATTATTGTCTTCAGGAATTAAAATACCAATCTTGACTGTTAAATTTTTAAATGGAAATCTTGCTGCATCATTAAAAGAAGGTATACCAAATGAGGTTATAATATTTGAAGGATTTAACACATTTTTTTTAACCTCAGCGCAAGCAAAAAATGAAGTTGACATAAAGAAATAAAATAGTATAATTTTTAAATAAAATAATATATCCATTGTAAATATTTAAAATAATTAATTGCAATTCTATGAAATGCCATAAATTATCTTTATTTATCTCTCTTTTTTTCCATCAACCATAAATTAAAATGAATTACTTTATAAATTGCATTTAACGGAAATACTAATCTGATAAATATTATAATTCTTATTTCTATAATGTGTTAAAGAAAAAAAAAAGATGCTTACTTCACTCGCTAGATAAATTGTTATCGTTATAAGTAATATATGGAAATTAAAAAATTTTTATTATTTATCATTAGTATTAGTAGAACTTTTCTCTTTCATCACTATTCGGAACTCATCATTAGAATTACCGATTAGCCAATATGTTTTCAAGAGACCTTTTCCTTTTATCATAACTTCACCTCTGCATTCCATTTCAAAACCACCCAATTCTGATAAAAGTCCATACATGTCGGATGACATATGAATACATCCCGGCATACCATTACTTTCCATTCTGGAGGCAGTATTAACAGTATCGCCAAAAAGGCAATATCTTGGCATTTGAAGGCCGACAACTCCAGCAACAACAGATCCTGTATGAAGACCAATGCGAAGATTCAATCTATAATCAGGAAGAAATGACAATTTAAAGGAAGGGAGTGATTCCATAAATCCCAATGCCATATTAGCTATCATTTCACCATGTTTATTTCCATTTCTGATTGGTATACCAGAGACAACTAAATAAGCATCACCTATCGTTTCAACTTTATATGCATCGTATTTTTCAATCAACTCATCAAAGCGACTATAAAGTTGATTCAAAAAACTAACAACTTGTAATGGTGTGCATTGGGCACAAAGATTTGTGAAACCAACGACATCTGAAAAGAAAACTGTTGCTGACTCGAAATATTCGGGTTGTACATCTTCTCCAGATTTCAATTTTTCAACAACACTTTTTGGCATCATTCTATATAATAATATATCACATTTCTTTTTTTCCTCATATAATTCTCTTGTTCTATTTCTTACATCTTCCTCCAATTCAGCGGCATAATTTTCAGTTTTTTGAAACATATAATCCATAAGGTTGATATTTTTTACTTTTACAGCTTTCTTAATGATTGTTTTTACTACCCCGATCTTTTTCCTACTCATTGGATCTTCGCTCCAACATTCTTTGACTAATTTTGTGATATCTTTAACCCATTTTTCTTCATATTTGTCATGGATAATAGGTCGGAAATTACCTAATCTTGATTTTTTTATTTTCATTATTATTTCATGAGTTAACATCTCTTCATATTTATCAAACCATGCTGGAGCTTTGTTTAAGAGTTCACTTGAAATAATGGCAAATGAGTATATGTCACCTTCTTTAGTTCCAGAATAACTTGATGTCCTCAATAATTCTGGGGCCGTATACAATTGTTCTAAAATACTTAAATTATATTTAAAAAAGAATTCTTACCATTTTCTGTTCTTTGAAAATTTTCAGCAAGAAGATTTATACCAAAATTAGTAATTTTTACTTGATACTGATTATCTAATAAACATGTAGATGATGTTAACCTTCCATGATAACCTATTTTAGAGTTATGGATAAAGGATATACCGGAGGCTATACCATCCATTATTGAAACAATATAAAATGGTTCCAAATCAATATTAGCATTAAGAGCCCAATCTTTTAAACTTCCTCTACTACAATATTTCCAAATTGGTATTACATATTGTTTATATTCTGTTAAACCAATAAATTTATTAAGATTCTCGTGATCTATTTCTCTTAACATTCTCAGATGTGAACGAATTTTATTATCAATAGACAGATGTTTGTGGAATTTTTTTCCAACAACTATTTCCTCCTTATAGAAATAGCCAATGGTGTTTACTTCATCATCTTCAATTATATTTTCATCATGTAACTTTTTCACATTATTTCCATTGACCTCTCTATTTAAATTAAAATTTTCTAAAGACCTTTCTATAATTTTGTTACTAGTTATTGTTCTTCCAGAAGGAATTTTTGCCAAATTCACTACTTTTAGATCAGCATATTTTATCAACCACAATTCATCGAGAAGTATTTGTTGCTTCTTTTTAGATTTTTTTATATAAATAATTAGTACTATTGCACCAATTATTAAAATAATAATTATTACAAGTATAATTATTATATACGTACCATATTGTTGAGTAAACGGATTTTTACAATCATTATTTGTAAATCCACATTCTGGTTCATCAGTAGGTCGTTTTTTATTTAATCTATTAAACCATATCTCTTCCTCTGTTTCAAATAATGGTTCTACTGTAAATTGCTCTTCATTTCCTTCGTAAAGTTCAAATAAAAATACTAAATTAGAACTAGAATTAAAAGCAACTAAATCAAATATTCCCATTCTTATTCCATCTTCGCCAAAAGTTAATGAGCCACTGTATCCATCAAATTCGTGTAATGAATTATTTCTTATCAATACTCCATCATTGTATCTTAAAGGTTCTGTTGATAATGTTTTATTTAGTGCTAAACCATATAAGATCATTGTATCAGCTAAATAGGGGGCAAAAGATGAGGATTGAAAATTAGAATCATTTAAATTACTCAAACAAAGTGAATCATTACAATTGACTGGCCATTCAGTCATATATCTTTTAATTTGATTTGTAAAAATATTTAAATCTGTTTTTTGATTTTTGTTTTCTTTAATAATCATAAAAACATTATTAAAGGCTATTGTAGCATCCTCATCTCTACCATCATTTGGCATTTCTTCTCCTTCCGATATTGCCATTACTCCACTAACATTATTATTAAGTACAAAATTATTTACCACTGAAAATATATATAAATATTCATCATTGATCATATTTTCATCAAAAGCAGCTAACATGAATTGTCTTTTATATTTTAAAGTGGGTATACAAGCAACAACAATTCTAGCATACTGTTTTAATTCTTTTAAAACTGCTGTCATACTTGAAGCAGAAGTGTTTACTTCTGCAACATATTGAATTATTATGTTTGTGTCTTTTAATGCATTAGCAATAAAATCACTTTGAAATTGAGGACATTTATTAAAAAAAGGATGATTCATATAAACAACCGCTATATATTTCCATTTGAAATAGTTTAGGACATCTGTTGTTGCATAAGTGTAATCATTATAGGATATTGAAGTACTAACGGTAGTTTGAATATCATTGCTTGTGGAAATCAAGGAATTAACAGTAGAACCCCATAAATAAACAGGACGATTATAAGCGCTATAGACAAATGAAATAAAATTAGATAGGCCATCACAAGGTGGAGCGATAATGACATCAACTTCATTAACAATTAATAATTCAATAGCATATTTTGTTCCAAGTAATCCAGTACAATTAATTTGATAAAAAAGGAAATCAAAATTTAATTTATCCTGGTCAATAAAACCTCCGTCAAGTAAATCTTTGTATCCAACGGTGATTGCCGAAGCTGTCCTATGATATCCAACGCTACTAGATGTTTCATTATTGTCTTCAGGAATTAAAATACCAATCTTGACTGTTAAATTTTTAAATGGAAATCTTGCTGCATCATTAAAAGAAGGTATACCAAATGAGGTTATAATATTTGAAGGATTTAACACATTTTTTTTAACCTCAGCGCAAGCAAAAAATGAAGTTGACATAAAGAAATAAAATAGTATAATTTTTAAATAAAATAATATATCCATTGTAAATATTTAAAATAATTAATTGCAATTCTATGAAATGCCATAAATTATCTTTATTTATCTCTCTTTTTTTCCATCAACCATAAATTAAAATGAATTACTTTATAAATTGCATTTAACGGAAATACTAATCTGATAAATATTATAATTCTTATTTCTATAATGTGTTAAAGAAAAAAAAAAGATGCTTACTTCACTCGCTAGATAAATTGTTATCGTTATAAGTAATATATGGAAATTAAAAAATTTTTATTATTTATCATTAGTATTAGTAGAACTTTTCTCTTTCATCACTATTCGGAACTCATCATTAGAATTACCGATTAGCCAATATGTTTTCAAGAGACCTTTTCCTTTTATCATAACTTCACCTCTGCATTCCATTTCAAAACCACCCAATTCTGATAAAAGTCCATACATGTCGGATGACATATGAATACATCCCGGCATACCATTACTTTCCATTCTGGAGGCAGTATTAACAGTATCGCCAAAAAGGCAATATCTTGGCATTTGAAGGCCGACAACTCCAGCAACAACAGATCCTGTATGAAGACCAATGCGAAGATTCAATCTATAATCAGGAAGAAATGACAATTTAAAGGAAGGGAGTGATTCCATAAATCCCAATGCCATATTAGCTATCATTTCACCATGTTTATTTCCATTTCTGATTGGTATACCAGAGACAACTAAATAAGCATCACCTATCGTTTCAACTTTATATGCATCGTATTTTTCAATCAACTCATCAAAGCGACTATAAAGTTGATTCAAAAAACTAACAACTTGTAATGGTGTGCATTGGGCACAAAGATTTGTGAAACCAACGACATCTGAAAAGAAAACTGTTGCTGACTCGAAATATTCGGGTTGTACATCTTCTCCAGATTTCAATTTTTCAACAACACTTTTTGGCATCATTCTATATAATAATATATCACATTTCTTTTTTTCCTCATATAATTCTCTTGTTCTATTTCTTACATCTTCCTCCAATTCAGCGGCATAATTTTCAGTTTTTTGAAACATATAATCCATAAGGTTGATATTTTTTACTTTTACAGCTTTCTTAATGATTGTTTTTACTACCCCGATCTTTTTCCTACTCATTGGATCTTCGCTCCAACATTCTTTGACTAATTTTGTGATATCTTTAACCCATTTTTCTTCATATTTGTCATGGATAATAGGTCGGAAATTACCTAATCTTGATTTTTTTATTTTCATTATTATTTCATGAGTTAACATCTCTTCATATTTATCAAACCATGCTGGAGCTTTGTTTAAGAGTTCACTTGAAATAATGGCAAATGAGTATATGTCACCTTCTTTAGTTCCAGAATAACTTGATGTCCTCAATAATTCTGGGGCCGTATACAATTGTTCTAAAATACTTAAATTATATTTAAAAAAGAATTCTTACCATTTTCTGTTCTTTGAAAATTTTCAGCAAGAAGATTTATACCAAAATTAGTAATTTTTACTTGATACTGATTATCTAATAAACATGTAGATGATGTTAACCTTCCATGATAACCTATTTTAGAGTTATGGATAAAGGATATACCGGAGGCTATACCATCCATTATTGAAACAATATAAAATGGTTCCAAATCAATATTAGCATTAAGAGCCCAATCTTTTAAACTTCCTCTACTACAATATTTCCAAATTGGTATTACATATTGTTTATATTCTGTTAAACCAATAAATTTATTAAGATTCTCGTGATCTATTTCTCTTAACATTCTCAGATGTGAACGAATTTTATTATCAATAGACAGATGTTTGTGGAATTTTTTTCCAACAACTATTTCCTCCTTATAGAAATAGCCAATGGTGTTTACTTCATCATCTTCAATTATATTTTCATCATGTAACTTTTTCACATTATTTCCATTGACCTCTCTATTTAAATTAAAATTTTCTAAAGACCTTTCTATAATTTTGTTACTAGTTATTGTTCTTCCAGAAGGAATTTTTGCCAAATTCACTACTTTTAGATCAGCATATTTTATCAACCACAATTCATCGAGAAGTATTTGTTGCTTCTTTTTAGATTTTTTTATATAAATAATTAGTACTATTGCACCAATTATTAAAATAATAATTATTACAAGTATAATTATTATATACGTACCATATTGTTGAGTAAACGGATTTTTACAATCATTATTTGTAAATCCACATTCTGGTTCATCAGTAGGTCGTTTTTTATTTAATCTATTAAACCATATCTCTTCCTCTGTTTCAAATAATGGTTCTACTGTAAATTGCTCTTCATTTCCTTCGTAAAGTTCAAATAAAAATACTAAATTAGAACTAGAATTAAAAGCAACTAAATCAAATATTCCCATTCTTATTCCATCTTCGCCAAAAGTTAATGAGCCACTGTATCCATCAAATTCGTGTAATGAATTATTTCTTATCAATACTCCATCATTGTATCTTAAAGGTTCTGTTGATAATGTTTTATTTAGTGCTAAACCATATAAGATCATTGTATCAGCTAAATAGGGGGCAAAAGATGAGGATTGAAAATTAGAATCATTTAAATTACTCAAACAAAGTGAATCATTACAATTGACTGGCCATTCAGTCATATATCTTTTAATTTGATTTGTAAAAATATTTAAATCTGTTTTTTGATTTTTGTTTTCTTTAATAATCATAAAAACATTATTAAAGGCTATTGTAGCATCCTCATCTCTACCATCATTTGGCATTTCTTCTCCTTCCGATATTGCCATTACTCCACTAACATTATTATTAAGTACAAAATTATTTACCACTGAAAATATATATAAATATTCATCATTGATCATATTTTCATCAAAAGCAGCTAACATGAATTGTCTTTTATATTTTAAAGTGGGTATACAAGCAACAACAATTCTAGCATACTGTTTTAATTCTTTTAAAACTGCTGTCATACTTGAAGCAGAAGTGTTTACTTCTGCAACATATTGAATTATTATGTTTGTGTCTTTTAATGCATTAGCAATAAAATCACTTTGAAATTGAGGACATTTATTAAAAAAAGGATGATTCATATAAACAACCGCTATATATTTCCATTTGAAATAGTTTAGGACATCTGTTGTTGCATAAGTGTAATCATTATAGGATATTGAAGTACTAACGGTAGTTTGAATATCATTGCTTGTGGAAATCAAGGAATTAACAGTAGAACCCCATAAATAAACAGGACGATTATAAGCGCTATAGACAAATGAAATAAAATTAGATAGGCCATCACAAGGTGGAGCGATAATGACATCAACTTCATTAACAATTAATAATTCAATAGCATATTTTGTTCCAAGTAATCCAGTACAATTAATTTGATAAAAAAGGAAATCAAAATTTAATTTATCCTGGTCAATAAAACCTCCGTCAAGTAAATCTTTGTATCCAACGGTGATTGCCGAAGCTGTCCTATGATATCCAACGCTACTAGATGTTTCATTATTGTCTTCAGGAATTAAAATACCAATCTTGACTGTTAAATTTTTAAATGGAAATCTTGCTGCATCATTAAAAGAAGGTATACCAAATGAGGTTATAATATTTGAAGGATTTAACACATTTTTTTTAACCTCAGCGCAAGCAAAAAATGAAGTTGACATAAAGAAATAAAATAGTATAATTTTTAAATAAAATAATATATCCATTGTAAATATTTAAAATAATTAATTGCAATTCTATGAAATGCCATAAATTATCTTTATTTATCTCTCTTTTTTTCCATCAACCATAAATTAAAATGAATTACTTTATAAATTGCATTTAACGGAAATACTAATCTGATAAATATTATAATTCTTATTTCTATAATGTGTTAAAGAAAAAAAAAAGATGCTTACTTTACATGCTAAACAAATTATTATCATTTTAAATAATGTATGGAAATTAAAAATTTTTTATTATTTACCATTAGTATTAGTAGAAGTTTTATCATTTATCACTATTCGAAACTCATCATTAGAATTACCGATAAGCCAGTATGTTTTCAGGAGACCTTTTCCTTTTATCATAACTTCACCTCTGCATTCCATTTCAAAACCACCCAATTCTGATAAAAGTCCATACATGTCGGATGACATATGAATACATCCCGGCATACCATTACTTTCCATTCTGGAGGCAGTATTAACAGTATCGCCAAATAGACAATATCTTGGCATTTGAAGACCGACAACTCCAGCAACAACAGATCCTGTATGAAGACCAACACGAAGATTCAATCTATAATCAGGAAGAAATGATAATTTAAAGGAAGGAAGTGATTCCATGAATCCTAATGCCATATTAGCTATCATTTCACCATGTCTATTTCCATTTCTTATTGGTATGCCAGAAACAACCAAGTATGCATCACCAATCGTTTCAACTTTATATGCATCAAATCTTTCAATCAACTCATCAAAGCGACTATAAAGTTGATTCAAAAAACTAACAACTTGTAATGGTGTACATTGTGCACAAAGATTTGTGAAACCAACGACATCTGAAAAGAAAACTGTTGCTGACTGGAAATACTCTGGTGCAACAGTTCTTCCACTTTTCAATTCATCAGCTACGCTTTTAGGAATCATTCTATATAATAATATGTCACTTTTTTTCTTTTCTTCCATTAATTCTTTTGTCCTTCCCATTACTTCAGATTCCAAATGTGAAGCATAATTTTCCATCTTATTAAACATATAATCCATCATACTTATTTTCTTATTATTCATACTATTTTTTATCAATTTTCTTACATCTTCTATTTTATTTCTTTTTAACGGATCCTCATTCCAACAATCTTTTATTATCATAATTACTTTTCCGATCCATCTTTCAGTTACTTGACAGTTTATTATTGGTCTAAATGCTCCATTTTGGGAATTTTTTATTCTCATTATTATATCATTTTTTGTACTACCAAGGTTATCTCCAGGCCATTCTAATGATTTATTTAATAATTCACTTGATATAATGGCAAAAGAATAAATATCCCCTTCTTTTGTTCCTAGTAAATTTTGACTTCTTAAAATTTCAGGAGAAGTATATAATTGTTCTAAAAAAGACAACATTTTTTAAAATCATTAAAATTAATAAATTACCTTCATAAGTTCTTCTTACATTTTTTCTTATAAATGGTAGTCCAAAATTAGATAATTTAATTTGATAATTACTATCAAGTAAACAACATGCTGATGTCAATCTACCATGACAATTAATTTTTGAAGTATGTATATATTTAATACCAAAAGCAATATCATTCATTAATGCAACCACAAAATAAGGATCGATTTCTCCCATCTTACTTCTTAATAAATCTTTCAAATTACCCCTTATACAAAACTTCCAAATTGCAATGACATGAGTTGGTGACTCAGTGAGGCCCAAAAATTTATTCAAACACTCATGATCAATATTTCTTAAAGTTCTCAAATGATTCTTCTCTGCTGCTGTGATAACAGCTGGCCCTCGAAATCTTTCACCAACAACAGTCTCATCATTGTATCTATAAGCTACATGCCGTCTGTCTTCTCCTTCAACTAGACTTAATCTATTTTTTATATTTTCGTTGTCTGTTACTTCAATATCTCTATTTAGTGATTTTTGACTTTCACTTATAGAGGCAATACTTTTTCCGTATATCCGCTCATTAGTTTTTATATTTTTAATATCTTCATAATTTATTAACCATAACATATCCAGTTGGCGTTGTTGACGGATGCGGGATCTTCGAAGAAAAATAATAACTATTATTGAAAAAATAAGTATGGTTATAAATATTACTGAGGCAATTATTATTGTAACTAGGTATTCTTCCCAAAATGTTTTAGGGCATTTATCTCCTAAAAATCCACATAAAGGTGTATCTGAAGGTCTAGCAGAACCTTTTCTATTCCACCACATTTCAGATTCAGAAGTATTCGAATACTCAGATGTGAAATATGTTTGGTTTTCATTTTTAGTTATAATCATAGATATTTGTCTTTTCGAATCGTTTCCAATATATTTTACATAAAAATAACCACTTCTAACAGTATTATTATCTAAAAACACAGCTCCAGAAAAACCATTAAAAAAATAAGCTGAATTGTTTTTCAAAGTATCTGCATTAGTGTAAAGGAGTGGAGTTGTTGAGAGAGTCCGATTTAAAGCTAGACCAAAAAGAATTACGGTATCAGCCAAATATGGAGCATAGGTAGAATAATGAAAATTAGGATCAACAGCATTTTCTAAACACTCACTTTCATTACAATAAAAAGGATAATCTAACATTCCTAGAGAAATATTTCTAGCAAACTTTGTCATATTAACATTGTTTTCTATCATTTTATCAATCTACATTATTATTTTTAGTTTATAGTAACAAAAACTTACAAATAAAGAATATTTAAATGCTTTAAAAGCATCATTATCTCTATTATCAGATACACCAATAGAATCATTCCATATAGGTATAGCTTGATCACTATTTTCTAGGACAGTATCATTTACATCAACATGTAAATAGACATATTCTTCATTTGTCATACCCAAATCATAAGCAGTTAACATTAATTTTCTTATTACTTCATTTGAAGGAATACATACAACGACGATTCTTGCAACTTTTGATATAGCTAACAAACTTTCATTCATTGAATTTTTTGAAGAATTTATCTGTCCTGAATAAACAACAACTATATTTGAAGTTGTTAAAACTGTATTAACTAAATTAGTTTGCATTTCAGTACATACTGATGAATAATTTGTATTCATGTAGATAATGGCTATTTTTGTCCAATTGAAATGTTCAACTAAACACCTAACACAGTTTGAATAATCTTCTGCACTTATAGAAGTACTTATAACACTTCTAAATTGATTGGAACTAGCAATATATGTACTTATGGTTGGTCCCCAAAGGTAAACAGGAGTTTCGTATGCTGCTCCAATAACAGACATAAAATCAGATAACTCCTTGCAAGAAACACCAAAAAATACATCGACATTATCGTTTTGTAACAATTCTATTGTTGTTTTTGTTCCTTGTACCACAGAACAATTTGAGAAACGAAAGTAAAATTTAAAGTTTACCTTTGTGGTATCAATAAAACCAGCATGAATTAATTCTTGTAGGCCTATTGTTATGGCAGAAGCTGTCTTGTAATAACCAATTGATTCTTCATATTCAATGTCACCTTTAGGTATGAAAAAACCAATGTTTACTGTAATGGGTCCATTAAAAGGAAATGGAGCTCTTTTAGAATAAGATGGCATATCAAAGTTTTCCATTATCTCTGTGGTATTTAGAAGACTTGGAGACAAAGTTGAATTTGTTTGTTGACCATTTATTAAATTTAATAGTGCTATCAGTAATAAAATTCTTAATAACATTTTTTAAAAATATTTAAATACAAAAATTGAGAAAAAAAAAATTTTAATATTTTACTGTATGTTATTCTTTTTTTATAGATATATGGTTAAAGATTTGATAATTTAAGTGAATAAATATTTCCTTTAATGAGGTATATGTGTTTTTGAGGATGTATTAAAGGATTTTCGCCTTATTTTATAAGGGAAAACAGTCTTTTATCATTTTTTTAAAATAAAGGTAGTTGTCTGAAAGTTACCTAGACAATATATTCTATATAGATTTTTGATTTATTTTTTACTTTTTAAACAGAATGATGCTATTATTTTTGTCTTGAAAGTAAATTATTTCTAAAAGTTGTTGATACATTTAATAACATGTTATAATTTATCTTTCAACCCACGATTTTAAAAATTTTAATAAAACAAAAGTTTTTAAAAGAATTTTACATTCCCAAAAAAAAACCTTTAACTATTTTGATAATGATTAAATTTACTTTTAAAGATCACTGTTAATTTATAAGTCATAAAAGTATTTAACGCAATTGATAAAAAATATATTATTTTTGAAAAATTTCAAGGACGCAAAATTTCATTTGTTTTTCCGTACTAAAATACCATAATTTTATTAAGAATTATTTTGTTTTAGGAATATTTATGGTTAGTTGAGTATAAAAGAAGTTGTTATGTAAGAAATTACCAGTTTTGTAGTTAAGTATTTTTAGAAATTTCACTTATAAATTTACTAATTAATTTTTTTTGAAAAAAAATAAGCATTAATACTTTTTCTTAAGAATACCAAAAAGCATGACATTTCAGTAACTTGAAAATAATGAAAAAATGTCAAATTATATATAAATAATAAAAGCAATTAATATACACAAATTGAAGTAGTAAACAAACACAAAGTATTTTTTTTATAAACCACAACCTTTTTATCATTTATTACTGATCTATGTATTTTAAACATTTAGATACAAATATAATAAGAAGTTTTCGATATTTTTATATAATGCATATTATATTAATTTTTGTTATTCTCTTCTTATTATATTTTTTGTATAATTAAATATTTTAACTAAACGCAAACAAAAAGGGCGAAACTTTAATCCCCATTATTAACAATAACATTGATATTATATAGTAACGTTACCAGGATATACTATTATCAATTAAATTTTCATATATTTATGTTAAAAATCTAGCTATTTTATGACCTTCAAAAAATAATTTTCAATTAATCATTGATAGTAATAATTTTGGTTTATAAACAAAATTTTTTTAATTATCAATATTTTGAATTCGAAACAATGTTATGGTGTCAAAATAAAAATAAAAGCAATTTAAGGGAATAATTTTTCCTCTCTGGTTTGAAGATAGGGTTTCAATTGTTCATTTTTACTAACTCTATCGTAGAACTTCTCTAATTCTGGAAAATCGTTTAAAACAGATTCAGATATTAATTTTTTAAAGTAAAGAAGACTTTGGAACACTGCAAAGTCAGCTAATGTAATCTTCTTCCCGACAAAATAACCACTTCCATTCTTCTTTAAAAATCCTTCGAAACGTTTAAGTCCTGGAACACCATGCTCTTCGAATAATTTTTTTAATAATTCAGCTTTTTTTGTTGGGTCTTTTTCAAAGAATGCTGGTCTGAGATTGTTCATAACATCATCAACTGAAAGAATGTATTGATCAACTTGAGCAGCTTCAAAATCATCATCTCCAATAAGTCCAAATTGTCTGGCTAAAAACTTCTCAATAGCTCTTGATTGGAAAAGGATTTTTCCATCTACTTCTAATACTGGTAGCTGTCCAAAAGGTTGTTTTTCTTTTAAAGCTGGCCAATCTTCAAATTTAACTCTTTTATCTGTAAATTTAACTCCAGCATAATTAAATAGCATTCTTGTGACTTCGGCTTTTCCCATTAAGTCAAAGTAGGTTAAGGTATATTGTGGAATAACAGGCATAGTTATATTTGTAAATAAAAAACTTTAGGTAGAAAGTTTATGAACGTTGTTACAACAAAAACCTTGCTATTTATATATTTACCCTATCATTCTAGAAAATTCTTTTTGTTTACTCTTCTAATCTTTTAGATAGCGAAATGTGACAAACATATATATATTTCTTTATGGTTGAGAGAGATAAAAAATTATATTTTATTTTATAAAATTGGTTATAATACTATTATAAAACGTAAGAACGTAATTCTCATAAAATGATGCAATTTTTAAATAAATATAAATAATCTTGCGCTTTTTATTTCCAATATTTTATAACCTATGCAACTTTAATATCACTATCAAAAGTAACTTATCATTTTATGCGATTTCTGTGAAGAAATTTGTTAAAATAGTGTTTAGTATCGAGAATGTAAACAAAAAAAACCTTATCATTTATAAATGATGTGGTATCAAAAATAAATAATCAAAGTATCCTTGAAAGTGTTTAACAGTTGATAAATCTTTTTTGAGTCGTAATATGAATATTTTACATATATTGACCTACCATTATCAAATGATATATGATTCACATGATAAACTAATATTAGGTTTTTTATATTATTTTTAATATTTTAAGTTATGTTTTATAGATATAATTTTCCTTAATGTAGTATTTGCTTTATATATTCATAATTAAAATGTGTTTTTATTATTTTGATTTATAAATGGACTTAAAATTGAATGATTATTTTTTTGTCAAATAATAACACATGAAACTGATTGATGTTATGTTATGTATATTGTTTTAATGATAAAAATATTTTAAGAGAGTAATTAGCACGATATCAAAAGTATATCAATTCAACATTTATGACCTAAATTTTGATAAAGTGCAAAATATATGGTAAAAAGGAATTGTTTACTATACATATACAGAAAAATATCAAAAAATTTTAAATCATAATAAATTTCCTATCTTTAATGATAATTAATTACGTAGGTAAATATTATTAAATAAATATTGAGAAAAGATAGTAAAAATAAAAAAGAATTAATAAAAATCATCGTATCTTTAAAAAGGATGATTCCTTCTAGTATTAATGTAACTCATTAATTTTTCATCTTGAATCATCATGTTATAAAATTTATCTAATTTTTCAAAATCTTCAAGTATTGAGGGAGAAAGTCGATTTTTACAGAACCACAAGAAATGGAACATAGCTAAATCAGCAAGTGTTATTTTATTTCCCACAAAGTGTAATGTTTTATTGACACTTAATAATTTCTCAAAACATTTTAATGCTGGTGTAATAGAATTTTTTATTAATTCTTTAGTCATCCAAACTTTTTGGGTAGAATTTTTTGCTTCAACCAGAATATTGAAATTTAACATAACATCATTGATGCTGAGTAATATTTGATCAATTTGGGCATCCTCAAAATCATTTGCTCCCATATATCCAAATTGTTTGGCTAAGTATTTTTCTATTGCTGCAGATTGAAAAAGTGTTTTTCCATCAAATTCAAGTACAGGTAGTTGTTGAAATGGCATTGAATCTTTTATAGTATCCCATTCATGTGATAAAACTCTAACATCGATAAAATTTATTCTTGCATAGTTAAATAATATCCTACTAAGTTCACCTCTACCGAATTTATCAAAGTATATTAATTTATAACAAACCTTATCAGACATTATTTTTAAATATCTATAATTAAAAAATAAATAGTTATTATTACACAAATAAACAATAAAATTGTATAATATAATAAGAAGTATTATGATAAACAACTAATTATTTTACAATCCTATTGTATGATTTTTATAGTAAAATAGGAAAAAATGTAATGAGTACAAGATGTGAACCATTTTGATAAGTTAATTCCTTTTAAAAGACGATAAAGGTTATATATTATTAATGTTGACTGCTCAGATTGTACCACGTGAGTTTAATAAAATTAAAAATAACTTAAATAACCAATGTTACAAATTGACAAAAAAAGAATTTTTACTTTGATTTGTTATTACTCAATGTGGAAATTATATTATTTTTAACATTAAAATTTTCACATCAATATCGCAAAATAAATTTTTATCATATATCTAAAATTAACTATAATCTTATACAATTTATTTCTTTTCACATGTATTATAATAAAACGTTTACATTAAAGAATATTATTAAAGATAAGAAATTCATTAATTTAATCTGCTTCTATTTAACGATACAAACAGATATTGTTTTTATCTCAACTCTAAATTATAAAATATCATTTTATACATGGTTAATTTTTATATCTCTTATATTATTTTTAATCATTTCTGTATTTATAAAATAAATATCTCTATCATTAAATTTGTTTTAACTATAACATTGACAAAATATTTTTTAAAATTTTATCCGTTTTTAATAAATAACGAAAAAAATCAATTATTTTAAAAATTACCAAAACAAAATTGACAAAAAAGTATATTAAAATTTGTATCACTTTAAAAATACTAAAAATTCACTTAACTTATTCTCATTTGCATTAAATCTTTTTGTTTTTCATCTTCAATATCAAGCACAATTTAGAATACAATTTATCTCTGTATTTTATAAAAAATTGGAAAAGATATTTTGTGAACAATTAAAGTGGTTATAAAAACTTGTTTCCACTTTATCAATACACATATATATAAATGGCAATGTTTTTCATTTCAACATTTTATTCACTCTCTTCATCACAAGAATCTTTTTCTTATTTAATTTATTAAATATTTATTGTATGTTGGCTAAACTTATCATGTTAAATACTTATTTTCATGCAAAAATATAACTTTTAAGGCTTGGGACATTCTTATAATACCATAGAGAATTTATTTATAATTTATAACAAAATTTTATGTCCTACTTTTCTTTTTAAATTAATGATAAAAATTCAATTCAACAATGTAAATTTTTTTTTAAATAAAATGTTAATGTTTATTGTCACAGAAATATTTAGAAAATGACTAAACTTCAACTGACCTTTCTTAAATAGTACTTATAAGACATTATTAAAATAATGAGAAAAAATTTCATTTAAATATTTGAGAATTTAATCTTCCATAAATTTTTTAATATAGGTGAGATTAGTATAAATAAGAAGTCTTAAATTGTATAATTATTTTTTTAATTACACTTTGTCATTTAATAATATGTTCATAATTTATATTTTTTCTCGGTAAAGTATTAATGTTGGAAAATCTTTTATAATCATTTTTCTGATCATTTTAAAAATAAACAAAAATAAATTTCTATTTCATTTATACCTTAAAAAAATGATCTTTTTACATTATTAAATATTTTAGTCATTATCATTTATCTTCTTAACATAATTCATCAAATATACATTTATTTATATGTAATACATTTTTATTAGATAATATCAATAATGTTTTCATCCGGAATATAATTATGACTCTATTCAAATATTTTTAAATATACAACACTAAAATTAAAGCTATTATATTAGTAGTAGATAAGCACAAATATAAATGTATGTTGTGTATTACTTTTATCAAAATTTTATTAAAACAATGACTATCTTTTCAATATTTCATATTTCAGGCAAACTTTCTAATGTGTTAATGACAAATATTCCCAATTTTCTGAAAAATAATGTCCCCTAATTATATTTATTTTACTTTTAAATTGTTTAATGGGATAAAATATTATTTTTTTTTATTTATAAAAAAATCAATGACTATTTTATAATGCAAATAAGTTAATGTGACACATTAAACAATGGTTTCCTTAAATTTTTCTAAAAATATTAAAATAAACTATTATTTAAATATTATTAATATATAAATTATCTTTTGTGATTTATTTGTTTTATGTGGCAGCTGGTATTATTACTAACAGATTTTGTCTTTGTAAACATTTAATATAAAAAAAAATTTCCTTTTTAAACATATTTGTTGGATTTTACTTAAATCTTGAAACAATATTTTATATAAAAACATTTATTCAACTAAAAAATGACAACTAGAAATAAAGTAATTTGATTTTAAATCCTCAATTTATAATGTAAATCATACACTTATATTATATTTATGTAAATTTATTTACACATTATTTTTTCAAATATCCTTATACATAAAATATAACAAACCTTATTCAAAACTGATTGCCACACTTATACTGTCATCAGTGACAATATTTCTACTGACCTACACTTGCATATTTACAAACACAATATCGTGATCTTTTCAAACATACTTACTATACCTCTTTTATACTATTATTTTGAAGAAAAACAATTTTTAAGTAAAAATACAAATTTTTGATAGATTTTATAATATAATTAATTATCAATTGTACATTTTCTATCATAATGTTCATTTTCTCTGTTGTTAGCTTTTATTCATATATTATTAAAATTTTTTACAGATAATAAGAGACAAAACAGTTAATTTTACCATTAATAAAAAAATACACTATTGTTCATAAATCAGCAATAAATTTAAAACATACTTTTTCTTATTAATAGACGCCATCATATAGATTTACTTATTTATTACTCCATTTAGCAGTTTGTAAGCAATATATTACTTTAGTGAAAGCATTATTTATTGATTATATTACTATGTACAACTTGTACTTTCATCTAATATTGACAATATTTAGAATATTTTTTTGAGTATTTAATATATAGAATTTTTTATGTAGTTAATATATTCATTATAATGGGGATTTTTTCTAGGATGAGAACAGTGTATTTCAATAGAAAATCACTGTTTATACTGCTAGTAATTGTTGGAATTTCAATCCTATGTATTATAACAATCTTAAATTCCAATGATGGCAGTTATAATATTATTTTTAAAAATGATGAATACGATAAAACACTAATGACTAAAGAAAAATCAAAACTAAATGTAAAAGATATTAATGCAAGGAAATTTTTGACAAGTAATAAAAGTAGTAAGTGTTTTTTCCTATACCATATTTAAAAAAAAATTTTATATTAGATGAAAAAGCAGAATTTGTTAAAAGGATGATGAAACATGCTTGGGATGGATATAAAAAATACGCATGGGGTGCCAATGAGTTAAATTCTATTCACAAAATGGCATCAAGTCAAGAAATATTTGGAGGGCCAAAGATGCCTGCGACTATTGTTGATGCAGCTGATACTTTGTATATAATGGATATGATGAAAGAATATGGTGAAGCTGAAGAATATTTATTTAAAAATTTTAAAAAAACAGACGCAGTGAGGAACTTATCTGTATTTGAAATAACTATTCGTTTCATCGGTGGATTTCTTTCATTATTTGCATTGACTAATAAAGAAAAATATAAGATTTTTGCTAAAGAAGTTGCTGATTTATTGTTGATAGCTTTTAACTCTCCAACTGGTTTACCGTATAATGTTGTTGTACCTAAAGACAATAGAACAATGAATTATGGTTGGGTTACAAATACGGCACATATTCTTGCAGATGTTGGTACATTACACCTCGAATTTGAATATCTTTCTCATATTACTGGAAATCCTATTTATCGTGACAAAGTTGTTAATGTGCGTGATATAATTGAAAAACAAGAAAAAGTTGATAATTTATATGGTCTTTACCTAAGCAAAGATACTGGAAAATTTGTTACAAGGGAAGTATCTCTTGGGGCTATGGGCGATTCTTTTTATGAGTATTTACTCAAAGAATGGCTTATTTTGGATAAAAAAGATAATATCGCATACGATATGTATAAAAAAGCGTCTAAGAATATTAGAAAAAAAATGATTATTAAATCAAAAGGAAATCTTACATATTTAGTTGAACTCAGGAACGGAAAGATTGTAAATAAAATGAGTCATTTATCATGTTTTGCGGTTGGGATGTTTGCTCTTGAAGCACACCACTCAACAGACGAGGCTGAAAAAAAAGAAATTATGGAGTTGGCGGAAGAGTTAGGTAATACGTGTTATCAAAGTTATAAGCGTTCTGAGACGGGTCTTGGTCCTGAAATGTTTCACTTTGACTCAACCCGAGATGCGATTAGCTTATCTGGTGAAGTTCAATATTATTTGAGACCGGAAGTAATAGAAGGAATTTATTATCTTTACAAGCTAACTGGTAAAGAAAAATATCAAGACTGGAACTGGGAGATTGCACAAAATATAGAAAAATGGTGTAAAAACGATGCTGGTTATCATGGAATCAGAAATGTCTATGACTCAAAAATGGGTTTTGATCCAACACAACAAAGTTTTTTCCTTGCCGAAACATTAAAGTATTTATATCTTACTTTTGCTGAAGATAAAATCCCCTTGGATAGATGGGTTTTTAATACAGAAGCTCATCCATTACCAATTCATTAGGTAATCAAGAATGTATTGTTAAACAGAAAGTAAGACTTTTATAGTTAATTATTATTTATATTCCAAAAACTGTGATTTTCTGGTTAAAGATATTTAACACCACATTTACCTTTCCAAAATGGGATTTTTACACGGGTATTTCTTAATTGTGAATTGTTAAATATATATAGATAGTATTTTATAATAAAAGTACAGATTAAACTTTTTTATTAGAATTTTTGTTTATTTTTTTTCTAAAATTTTATTTAAAAAACGTCATTTTAATTAAAGTTTATAAATTATAAAAGTTATATTTCATTTAAATACAACTTTAGGCGTACTATTTTAAAATAAGAAATCAATTACCAATGAATGAATTATTTGATTTGAATACAATTGTAAATTGTATTTTACATATACTTATAAAAAAAAGGATAAATCAAATTTTACCAACTTTATGCATTACATTAAATTTCTAATGAATCATCAATTTTATTTAGTAACATTTATTTTTAACCATTATAATAGACGTCTACATAAATTAATCTATCTTAATCGTTACCAATATTTAAAAAGTTAAATACATATACCTTCTTAAGTGTTGTTTTAATTTAATGTACTTTACTTCAAGATTGATCTCAAATACAAATGTCCTCCTTCATTTATTTGCTCTATATATTAACAAGAGATTATTTTTAACTTCATTTTTATTTCATTCCAACAACATTCTTTTCTCTCACTCATCTTAGCATAAATATTTTCTTTCAAAAATCAAAATATTAATCAATCAGCAAAAAAAACTGTTAAAAATATTATTTAATCATAACATAATATTTTTCCACAACAACCCCTTTTTGATTGATATGATGGGATAAAATTCTTTTAATATTTAAATAAAAATTTCCAACTTTTATTTTCATTTCCAAAAATCATTTATTGTAAACAATTACCAAATATTTATAAAATAATATCTCCAATCACCAATATGACTTTTTTTAGAAACGTATAACTAAATACAGTATTTTTTTCCCAATTTAATAATTATTTTGTTATCATATTAAGTTGATATTGAAAGGAATGCTATAGGAGTTTGAGAAAAATGAACAAGATTAATTATCATACATTTGATAAAAATTATACGTATATGTACATACCAATGATTACAGGGCCATTTGATGAAATAAAAAATATGACCAAATATTTTTGGTATTTTGTTTCACATTTATACACAATTATTTTTTGTATTAAATTTCTCTTTTTATAAATTTATTACTTTACTCCTTCTAGACTACTTTTTAAACTAAAATTGATGTATATGCCAATTTCATTAAACTTAAATGTACTCTCAAATTATTTATTCTTAAAAAGTAGAATTTTATAAAACCGCAAATAATTATTTTTTGCAGCCCTTCCTTTATTTCGTCAATTCTTCTTGTCATTACAAATGAACTACCAGTTTTTCTTTATATTATTTACATTTTGCATTTCTATCTACATATAATAATCCATTTTAAAAGCAAGCTACTATTACTTGACACTTGTTATTCTTGGACGATGTCCATCTATTTTGGTACAAAATAACTTTTCACTTTCTATATTAATGTTTCCTCACTAAAACTTTTATTTAAACTATTTAGATAGCTGATGATGAGTCTTATTTATATGCATTTTGTATATACATATTCAGTTTAACCTTTGTTCAATTTCTCCCGATATATGTATATTTTTATATAAAAACTGACACGTTTCCATTCTATATAAGTTCTTTCTATTTTTTTTATAATCACATATCTTCCTTTATCAATTTTCTCTCTATTTATCAATATTACCTAATTTTTATCATCAAAAGTTTTTTGCACCCTAGTGAATAGTATTTCGAGAATATTAAAAAATCTGTACAGTTATTTCCCAGACATACAATATTATTCATCATATCATTTTTTTCATACCACAAACACATCTTTCCTCAAGTTTTGAATTTAATAACAATATGGTACAATACAATTAAATTGTGAGCCTACACTATATATTGTACAAAAAGGAATTTTATTGTATATACAATCTATCTATATATTTTATAAAAAGTATTGTAGAAAATGCGGGCATGGTTATTGGCGTGAATACAAAAGGACAGATGGCGTCTAGTATATGTCTTCGCGCATACATCTCATCATCATTTCCATTTCTTCTCAAAAACTCCATTGTTCCTATCAATAACTTAACCATAATCATATTCTCAACATTTTTGGTACATCTCTATGTGTTTATTCCAAACAATTGTACTGTAAAGTATCCTTCCTAGCATTTTAGATAACTTAAATCACATAGACATTATTTGATGTTTCATCCCTATATTTATTTATATCAATTAATATTTGAAACTTCTTTTATTTACTCGCTATATGGATATTTTCAATACATATAGTATAAGTAAATCAAATTACTTTCTAGATCACTGTTATATTAATATACAATGCTTAAAAATATATCTCTTTGAAGCTTATTCTTTCTTTAATAACACATTTGACCAATTCTTTTCAAAAGTGTGAAAAACTGCTATCTTGTTCAAGTACTACTAGAATCTTTTTTTTGTGTAAAAGTATACTATTATATTTTAAGTTTTCTTTTATACTAAACTACTAAATACAATTAGATAATGTAAGTTGTATTTTTGACAATCTAATGTATGCTAAAAACTCTCTATTCAAAACACATCAGACCCATCCTCTGATAAGTGTCAGCTACATTTACTGCATCGGAAAATTATTTCTCTAGTATAACAATGATGTAAACAACAACTGTTTGGACACATTTCAGATCAAACTTACTTGCATTATCTCTTGATTTTTATAAAACAGTCGTTATAAAATGTATGGTAGAATCTTTTGTTTTAAAAATATACCATAGATTGATAATCTCCAAAAGATACGGAATTATCAATTATTCATATACCTATTTCAAATATTTATAACAATTTTTCATCGACCTTTCAAAAATGGCACAGATTTCTCAGAAAGGAGTAGAAATTTCTCGATATCATCAAAATTTGAAACAATACAATAGAATATTTTGACCTCTACTAGCAGCGCGAAATTTAATTACCTCCTAAACAGAAACTGGGGTAGTGTATATCTCAATTCAACATTTTTATGATGCGACGACCATTCATAGGCTTTGTCATTCTAAAAAAACTGACTCATTTTTCTTAACTTTATTGATCATCATTGTCAACGTATATTCGTTTTTTTATTCTATATTTTCGTGTCCTTCAATTTTTAACCATCTTTACAATTGCATATTTTTCGTAATGACTTTATTCATCTCTATTAAATTTTTACCAACTTTTTAGGCAACTTATTTTATCATTTTATTCTAAATATGTCATCCGGAGTCTTAGTTGGTTCAGACGTTCAAAATGCCTTCCAACAACTATCTGAGGGAAAACGCACTTTACGTTACATAATTTACAAGATTGAGGATAATCAAATTGTTGTGGAGACTGCGGTTCCTACCGGTGATGTTGGTTCTGGAGATGACTATGATGATAACTCAAAGGTTGCTTATGAGGCCTTTGTAAAAGATTTAAAGGAGCGTACTGATGGGTTTAATGATTGTCGTTATGCTGTCTTTGACTTCAAATTTTCATGCAATCGTCCTGGTGCCGGTGTATCTAAGATGGATAAGATTGTCTTCATCCAACTCTGTCCAGATGGAGCATCAATTAAGAAGAAGATGGTGTACGCTTCCTCTGCTTCGGCTATCAAGTCCGCTCTTGGTACCCAAAAATTCCTTCAATTCCAAGTTTCTGATGAATCTGAGATTGCTCATAAAGAACTCTTGAATAAGCTTAGTGAAAAATACAAGGATAACTAAAATAGTTTTTTAAACGCACGAGATCTTATCAATATTTTTACTTATATTTATTTCTCGCTCTCTTTTTTATTATGCATCAACTATTTCAAAAAAAAATATATCAAATTTATTATATTGGCAGATGCTTTTCTTTTATTGAACCTGTGTTGCTGAAAAATAACTTTCCCTACTATAAATGGTAATTCTTTATATATTGAGAAGATATCATGGTAATTATTTCTTATATGATGTTCTGATAGCAATTTTTTATTTTTATTATAAACAAAACAAGGCACTATCGAAATAGTATTTATATAATATTATTTAAATATTTGTCTTCAAGCTCTAAAATTATACACAAAAAACAATTACCTGATTACAAAAATATGTATACTTGAAAAATCACTCGGTGTCAAAAAGTTTTTTTTGTGTTTGCCAGGATTGTTTGGTTATTTTTCATTTTTTTTATCAAATGTTCCTTGATTTTTTCACTTCAACTACGGGATATTTTGAAAATCCTTATAGTTATAGTATCTCTATTATATGTTGTCATCATCTAAATTTTATTGAAAAGGAAAAGTTTCTACTTTTATCCAACGCATTTTCAATGAATGATTTTTATTATGCTACTAATAAATTTTAAATCTCTTTTATTTATTTTCAAATGTTGTTTTGTTCAGTATATAATATTTTTTAAAGTGTGTTCTTAATAACAATTTATTTTGAAGTTATGTTTGATGAAGATAGCCTTGGTTCGCGAACTGATGGTTTGAATCACCGTTTTGTAGAGTCTTCATGGAGACAGTATATACCTGATGACGCAAATGATGTTAAAGACATCACTTTTGATGCCGTATGGTCTTTATCGAGTTGTAAGGATGGATTTGGTATAAACCAATTGTTAGATGATCAAACAGATTTATTTTGGCAAAGTGATGGCCAACAACCACATCGAGTAACCATTGAATTTCAAAAATCAACAGAAATATCGTTTTTAATGTTTTACCTTGATTTTAAAACGGATGAATCATACACACCATCAAAGTGAGACATTCATTTTTATTTTGTTTATAACTTTTTTTTAGAATTATCATCCAAGCTGGTTCTAATGCCCAGGATATGGATGATACCCTAGCGTTAAATTATAATGAACCAATAGGATGGCAAGTTGTTGATCTTCGTGACAAAAAAACTAAACGACCACTAAAAGCGTATGTGCTGACAATTCAGGTACAACATAATCATCAAAATGGTCGTGATACCCACATAAGATCAATACGAGTGATTGGGAATGGAAATTCCAATTCGGCATTAGATACATTATCTCGAATTTCAAAAATTAAATACAACGTTAAGGGTTCCAATTCAATAGCGCGTATGATGGCTATACGTTAATAAATTTATATCATAGTATTTTTTTTAATATCATTTTTGTATACAAAGTTATCAACGTCTTATAACTACCGATTTTTCGAAACTATTCTTTAATGTTTCTTTTATTTAACATATACATACTTGTTGTAAAAACGATTGCATATTACAATAAAATTTTACTTTCCATCCCACTTTTAGCAATGTTGCCTACGATCAATATTTGCACTTTTGCTGAATTCTACAAATTTTATCAACATGTACTTTCTACATCGTTTTCACTTGCCAAAAGACATGTAAGAAACAAATATTTTTGCCTCTATTCTTTTATGTAGTTAAAGTCATATAATTTATTTGATACACATACGTATAGATTATAAAATATTTTTAACACAAGTGGTCTAGACGTTTCCGTTCTCTCTAAAATCTCCCAATATAACTCTCTTCTATTTTTACCACGGGGATAATGTACATTTTTGACTCTCTCCCTCTATTTAATTTTGACCGGGTAACTTCTTCTTGTATTAAATTAGATGGGGCTAACTCCTATATCAAAAACTCGAACCCTAACTATGTACAATTTTTTTTACGTGCAATGAAAAAGATATTTATATGTTATACAATGTCCTTGTTCAAAATGATAATGACATACATGAATATGGAGGAGAGCGTTGAATGTTTTTATTAAAAGTAGGCGTTCTTTTTTTTTATATTCCTTCCAATATAATAAAATGGGATTCAACAACAACAAAAAAGAAAGGATGAAAGATATTTTGTTTTGTGGCTCTCGGAAGGGAGTATATATATGTAATAGTGGTAAACAAAAAGTGGACATCGACAAACAACTGGAAAAATATACTTATATATTATAAAATGAAAGTGAAAAGGAACATTACAACTATTAGTTGAACTCTAACGCTGAATTTTTTTTTTACATTTTTAAGTATTACTACAATTTCTCTTATTTCTTTTTTTTTCTCCCAAAACTACTATGTATCTCCTATCCCATATAATTAATATATGAACGCACTTCCTTTCATTTATTATTATAATATAGTTGTTAGGGTAGATAAACGTCCTATCATGTGGGGGTATGGGTTTTTATTATCAAAAATTATATTTCTCCCTTCCATTATACATTCTATATTAGCCTTGTGGAGATTATAATTTATGCATATATTTATATATATTTTAATACGCGTATAATTTAATTTTTCTTGTCTGGTAAAGAAAAATAATTATAGTTAAAGTAAAAACTGATGACTTCTTGCCTTTCACTAAAAACACATACCAATCGCCTTACCTTTATTCTATTTATATTACATAATACAATTTAAATATTTTTTTACCTCTTTTTATTTATTATTTTAAATATTTTCCTTAAGTACCAATTTTTGGAGGTGATTTTAGACAAAGAAAGCGAGTGACAGTCGATTTGTATATTTATAAAATACAATGAATTCCATTCACAATATATCTTTCTCAATCTGGTGTTCTATTTTTTTATGACTTAGTAATATATCTTTCTAACAAAATACTATTTTATGTCCTTCACCTCTATAGCATCTCATTATTACTCTATCGAACATCTTAAATAATAAAAAATCACCACATCCATTTATAAGGATATCTGTTCAAAAATTTAAAAGATTTGTAAAAGGTAATGGTCACTACAATATTTTTAATTTAATGTTCTACTTTTTCATCTTCTCTTTTACCCAAATTTTTACCAGCATCCTTTTTCTACTATCTTCATCAAAGGGAAATAATAAAAGAGAAGATAGTTTTAAGGAGAGAAATAATATTTACTTTAATGTGTTTTCTCTTTAACGTTAAAATTATACCCCCTTTTTTAGTGATATTTTTGATAATCTTTTCTTACACCATTTCAAAATAACTTTCTCCTTCTTTCTCTTTGTTCTCTATTTGTCCTTTTTAACAATTGTTTTCGCCTTTTCATTAAAATATGTGATGGCTAATTTTAAATAGCCATTCATCTATATTTATATTTTTTTTCAAAAATATATTCTATATTTACATTGATTGTTTATAAAAGATACAGTATAATAATTGAATATATATATATATATATTTTATTTTTATTAGGAGTCATCAAACAGATAACATCGAAAAAATAAAATGGCCGAATTTGGACCCTCGTCTATAGTAACAAGGGCCCGTATTTCGCCATACCCAGCAATTTCTATGGAAGATGCCTTAACTATTGTAGATAATGAAATTGATGAAACAATGGATTGTAAGGAGGTTCATTTTGAATCTGTGGATAATGGTAGAATATTAGCTGAAAATATAGTTGCTCAACATGATCATCCTTCTGAAAGGTTATCTACCAAAGATGGTTATGCAGTACTCGGTAAGTTTTATAGATATTATGAAAAATAGATTATCACATATTACCATCTCTATATTGAAGTATGCATATTTACTTCACATATAGATATATGTAAATATTTCTTATCTATAAATATTAATCTTTTTCTTTTTTTTATTATAGTTAGTGATGGAATTGGGGAAAGAAAAGTTATCGCATCTACAACTGCTGGCTCAGAGGGAGGTGGAAGTTATTTAAAAAGAGGTGAATGCTGTAGAGTTAGTACTGGATCTATGGTACCAGAGGGAGCAGATGCTGTTGTCCAAGTTGAAGATACAACTCTTCTTCAGCATGATGTATGTTAAAATCTATTAATTATATATTGAATTTCATATCTTTAGAATACTGAAGAAAAAGTTATCTCAATTAATGTTCAACCTTTAGTTAACCAAGATATCAGACCAATAGGATGTGATTTTAGGAAAGGTGAAGTTCTTGTTCAATCAAATACTAGAGTTGGTCCTGCTGAAAAAGGGATAATTGTACAGTCTGGAATGACAAGTGTAAGAATTTATCGAAAGCCTAAAGTTTGTGTTATGTCTACTGGAAATGAACTTATAGATCCACTATTTGACGGTCAAATCCCTAAGGGCAAAATTAGAGATAGTAATAGACCACAACTGTTGTCTTTGTTTAACAGTTACGGCTTTCATGCAATTGATGTTGGTATAGCACCAGATGATAGGGAGGCATTAACAAGAAAAATCGGTGAAGCATTTGAATTTAGTAATGTTATTGTAACGTCTGGTGGAGTATCTATGGGAGAGAAAGATCTCCTTAAAAGTGTCTTAATAGAAAATTTTAATTTTGATATCAAATTTGGTCGAGTCTTTATGAAACCTGGTCTACCAACAACATTTGCCACTGGAAAGTATCGCTCACAAGACAAAAGATATATATTTGCTCTACCAGGAAATCCTGTCTCTTCTCTTGTCACCGCCTATCTTTTCGTAATTCCGTCACTGTTAAAGATGTCTGGATTAAAGTTTAACAAACCATTACAGCCTTACACAAAATTACATGTTAAAATTGACCAAGACATTAAACTAGACTCTCGTCCTGAGTATAGAAGAGCATGGCTTAAAACAGTTAATAACGTTCCAATACCCTATGCTATTTTGACAACACAAAACCAAGCATCATCAGCAATAAAAAGTTCAGTATCTGCTAATCTCCTTCTTCAACTTCCACAGTCAACAAAAGAAACTCCAGTTCTTTTATCAGGAACAATTGTCCTAGCTTTAGTGATTGGATCATTATAAAAATACAATCACAATTTTTAGAGTTAAAAATTAATTAACATTTAAGTGATTTTGAAACAAAGGTATCAGAAAAAAAATATTTTTTTTTAAATTTGGTATTGTGTTTCACTATCCCTTGAATAGTAGTTTTTAACGGGTACCAAAACCTTCATCTTTCATTTTACTTTCATATATATAATGGCATTAACTTAATTATTAATTATTTCTATTTTTTCAAAAGAATTTAATATTTTTAAAACAACCACTATCGTTTCTTTCATTATTTGTTTTGTTCATTACAAAGTTAATAAAAATATCTTTTTGAAAATGAGCTTTTCCTATATAGTTGGAGTTTCAATATGTTATGGTTTTTTTTTACAAATCTTTCTCCACTCCAAATTTATATAAATTCCGTAGTTAAAGAGTTATTTTTAGGTAATAATTAAATAGTAGGTTCTCAAAGATGCTGTCCTCTTGTTCAGATAAGTAATCTGGTATTACATCATTTTATTGCATTAACTTATATTTTTTATTTACTTTTATTTTAAAATTAAGTATCAAAAAGGAAATAAAAATTGTGTTTACGTAATGTCACGATAAACAAGATTTGTTTTTGCTGTATGGCAAAATTATCAATAGAATGTAAATAAAAGCACATGTACACAGTGGAAAGGTTAAATAATTGATAACGTTGTTTATCTGAAATTCTAAAACACATATTATATGTATTAATAATTATTTTTGACGCCCTAAGAAGACCTAATTCTTTAGAAAGTTATACAAATTTTTACAATCAATTTTAATTTGTGGTTTATTTATGTCCGAAAGACAACGAAGTACTGAATTTTGTAGGTAGAAATATAAAAAACAATTTAAATAATTACTTTAAACTAAATATAATAATTTTAAAATCATTCCAACAACGAAAAATTTATCAAAATTAAAGTTAAATATATCACGAAGTATATTATAATAGATGATGATTTGAAATATTTGCTATCCAATGATCATTTTAAACACCAATATACAAAAAAATGCTATCAAATATTTACTTTATTTCAGTTAAATGAACTTTCGTTACTTAATCTACTTTTTATCAGTAACTCATAAATCTTAAACCGAAAAAAGGTACTTAAACATACAAATTTTTTGGTAATATATCACCATCTTTTTTTTTTCTATACGCCCAACCAACTAAATGCGAAGATGTGTATGCTTGAAGTTGTAAGTAAGTATTCCTTCGAAGCACTTTAATCCATATTTCTTTTATTTATATTGATTTTTATTGAGTTCTAAAACCTCGTGTCCTCCATTACATTTTATTATTTTAACACTATTTATCAAAATTTTATTTATTGAAATTTGTTTTCGAAACAATTTTTAAAGTATTTTTAGAATGTCTAAAATTCCTACTTGTGGGCCAGCTTTTCGTTACACTTTGAATGGTGTCAGAGTTCCTGTTTCTGCTGTTGCTGCAGCTTCTCTTACTTCTTCTGGGTATGAACAAATGTACGTTAATACTATTTTTTTGTTTTTAATAATAAATCACATGTTCAATTGTTTTTTAGAAGATCGTTTTCTGCTAGTACAAATGTTGCTGCTTTAGTTGGAAATTATAATAAAAATGGAATTTTAAAAAATATTAAAACTCCTGAAAAAAATTTAGTTCAAATGGCACGTCAATATTGTTCAGACTTGCCATCACATAATCTCGTAAAACTTCCAGCTCTCTCACCAACTATGGAGACTGGTACAATTGCTTCATGGCAAAAGAAAGAAGGTGATCAACTTTTTGAAGGTGATCTTTTGTGTGAAATTGAAACAGACAAAGCAACTATGGGTTTCGAGACACCAGAAGAAGGTTATTTGGCCAAGATTTTCTTACCTGAAGGTACCAAGGATGTTCCTATTGGAAAACCTCTTTGTATTATTGTACAAGATAAAGAAGCTGTTGCTGCTTTTGCTAATTATAAACCTTCAGAGGTTGCATCAGCTAAAGCTGCTGATACTAAACCTGCTGCCACTACACCACCACCAAAACCAGCTGCTAAACCAACACCACCTCCACCAAAACCTGCAGCTGCCCCAAAACCAGTGGCACAAGCAGCTGCTCCACAACAAGACTTCCACAAACCACAACAAAGAATTTTCGTAACACCATTCGCTAAAAAATTAGCAAAAGAAGGTGGAATAAATCTTGCTAATGTCCAAGGAACTGGACCACATGGTCGTATATTAGCTAGTGATATTGAAGCAGCTAAACTACAACCACAAACCCAGACTCAAACATCATTCGTAGAAAGTATCCCACAACCAGTAGCTGGAGAATCATACGTAGACATTCCACTTACAAATATGAGAAAAACAATTGCTAAAAGACTAACAGAATCTAAGACAACAATTCCACACTACTATCTTACTGCTGATATAGATATGGATCAAGTGTTATCTCTTCGTAGCAAACTTAATATTTTCCTAGCTAGTAGTGTTAAAGGAAAAGATGAGAAACCACAGAAATTGTCGATTAATGATTTCATAATAAAAGCAACAGCTAAGGCTTGTAAAGATGTACCAGAAGCAAATTCATTCTTCATGGATACATTTATTAGACAAAATCAGAATGTTGATATCTCAGTTGCTGTGTCAACAGATGCAGGTTTAATAACACCTATAGTACGTAATGCCGATATTAAGGGAATTTCAAGAATTTCAGCAGAAGTCTCTGAATTAGCTAAGAAAGCCCGTGAAGGTAAACTCCAACCAAATGAATACCAAGGTGGTACTTTCACAGTTTCTAATTTGGGGATGTTTGGTTCTGTATCCAATTTTTCAGCTATTATCAACCCACCACAATCATGTATTCTTGCAATTGGAGCACCAAAAAAGGTTGTCGTTGTCGATGAAGAGAACAATGGTTACAAAACAAAGAATATCATGCAAGTTTCTATGAGTTGTGACCATAGAGTTGTCGACGGTGCTGTTGGAGCTAGATATTTGAAGTACTTCAAACAGTATCTTGAAGATCCAAAAACAATGCTTTTATAAAACCCCTTTATATGGAACGTTGTTTTAGGTTTGAAATCTATTTTCAAAAACAGAGTTTACTTTATTTTATAATATTAATGATAGGTCAGATGATTTGGAATAAATTTTCGAAAAAAGTTAGATTTATTAAATGTAGAGATCAAATTTTTATAGTAATAGTAATCGAAGCATTTAAAAGAATTTTACTAGTCTTATTTTTTAACGCTAACAAGTTAATGACATGTTGCATGTAGTCTGAAAACTTTATTCGAATAAACAAAATTAGTAAGTAAAAAAAATGATAAGTTTACACAAAAAAATATACAAAAATGTAAATATAAAAAACAGAGTTGTTAAATCATAGCGATTTGATTGTCAGATATCATGATAATATTCTCAGATTGTGCTCTATCATAAGCAGCAGCAAGTTCTCCACTGGTGAATTGTAAAATACCGGCAAACTCATTTATCTTCGCTGTAACATCAGGTTTTGAATATAATCCACTAGGTGCTTCAACAACATCGATTGCCTGACGGAGGTATCTTTTGAATGCTTTGTATCTATCAACAGATATTGACGGAGTTTCAGTCCGTGTTCTTTTAACTGTCGGTCTAAGAACTTCATCGCCAGCTTCTTCCTCAGCAGCAGCTTCAACTTCAGGATTACCATCTGCACGACGCTTACGTTGACGTGTTGAAGATTGTGGTGGATTTATTACTTCAGGATCATCATCGTCCATATCCTCATCTGAATCACCTTCGACTTCAGCACTAACAGGTTTCTTCTTCTTTCCTTTACTTAAACGTTCTTTTGTTTTTTCTTTAAGGCATGCAAATTTAAGTAAATCATAAGCCTCTTCGGCGTCTTCTTGGGTTACCAAAGCATGATTCCTAGCTTTGGCTATGGCTGTTGAAGCACGAATTAATGTCTCAAGTTGACGTGCTGTAATGGGCATTGTCCTTTCAGACTCATTGTTTTCAGTATCATAACTTCTTAATTCTGTGTATGCTTCATTGATGAATGTACATGCCTCTTCAGTGAGACCAGGTCTTGATTTTTTAGCGATGTGAATATACTTCTTCATGAAATCCATAGACAAAATCTTCTCATTTCTATTTACAGCAGCCCATTCTTGATTTTTTTCATAAACACTAGTGCTCTTCTTATTTTTCTTTTTCGATGAAATCGTAGTGAATGTTTGCAAATCGTTACCAAGTGGGAGTACTTGTCCTTCAGCTTCTCCTGGAGCGCGATACATATGAAGTTTAAGAACGTGTGATGCAATGTTTCTATCGCGTTCCATTTCATGTTCATCTAAGAGGACAAAAATGAAGTCAAATCTTGAAAGTAATGAATCTTGCATGCCAATGTTAACCATAGGACTTTTGTAAGGATTATATCTTCCGTAAATCGGATTTGCTGCGGCAAGGACTGAGCACCTGGCATTTAACTTAGCATGTATACCGGCTTTCGAAATGGTAACTTTTCCTTGTTCCATAACTTCGTGAATTGCTGTTTTGTCCATGTCAGCCATCTTGTCAAATTCATCAATACATACGATACCTCTATCTGCTAGCACCATTGCACCGGCTTCAAGTCTTCTTTCTCCAGTATCTGAGTCAGTAACAACAGCTGCCGTCAGACCTACTCCAGAACTACCTCTTCCTGTTGTCGCGATAGCACGTGGAGCAGTATGAAGAATATAACGTAAAACTTGAGATTTAGCTACAGAAGGATCTCCTATGAGTAGAACATTAATATCACCACGCAATCTGGATCCATTTTGAAGAATCTTCTCATTTCCACCTAGCAAAAGACATAAAACAGCCTTCTTAACTTCTTCGTGTCCATATATAGATGGCGCCAAACTTCTAGCCAATAATTCAAATACATCAGATCTCTTAGCTATCCTTTTAATATCTTCCAGATCCTTTTGTGAAAGTTCAATATCGTCAATTTCTTTGCTCAAAAGCTGAATATTATTTGCAATAACAACTCCTCGGAAGTTTCCAGTAGAAACGCCGTTATTTTTGTTTGGTAAACACCGATATAAACCTATGACACGAATTCTATCGCCGGGTTTACATCTATCTGCAAGGTCATCATCAGCAATAATATCTACATTCCTTGGTAATTGTCCGGTTGGAGCGCATTCAGGGAGTTCTTGGATTGTAAAGGTTTGACTATCTTTGTATGTAGATAATCCAAATTCAGTTTCCAAAGGATTTTTGTTCTCATCTTCCGTTGGATAGGCATTAGAAGTTATTAGTGCTTCGTAAGATGTTAAATCAGAATACTTCTTCTCGAGTGTCTTACCAGTAGCAGGACAATAATGGACGCTTTTAACAACCTTAGGTCTCACTTGAGATGCCCGAATAACAATACCTTCACAACAAACAAGAGATCCAAGGAAATATGACTTCAATGAACGTGGGTTTACATGTCTTGTTCCAAAAGCTCCTTCAAAACCAATATGTAAATCTGTCTCTCGAGCATAGTTTGGTTGATGACGCATAACAACCTCCTTCAAAGCTTGTTCAAAGGGAATAATCTCATCAATAAATTTGGACAGCAATTCAGAACATCTATCAGGATATGAAGATCTCAAATCGTTTATATTTACAATTAATCTAACTTCATTTTCAGTAATCATACGACTAATTTTCTCATAGTAAATCCCTTTCTCGTTCTAAAAAACATAAATTTTAATGTTAGAAATAAGAAAATTGTTAAAAAACATACGCCATCATCAAGGAAATTGATGTACTCTTGTTTTATTTCACGCTTTCTTTGCTCTACGTTAACATCCACAGTGAATTTGTTATTGATATCCTTATTCATTGTGCCTTTCTCTGTATAATTGAGGAATTAATCGTCAATTTAAATAATCTAAAATGAAAAAAACATAAGATTTGTACTAAAAATAAAGATGAAAATAACGACAAACGGTGAAACAATGAATAAAACAATCAAACAAAGACATTGTTATAGTAAGAAGTCGCGCCAAAAGTACGCAATAGCCCACAAGTAGTATCCTAAAGCGATGACCTGTCAACAATGTACATCCCAAGCTTTACTGTATATATGGGTACCTTTTTCCAAACGATATAATTTTTCGAAAATTGCTGCTGAAAACGGTTTTATTTGGGGATGTAGAAAAATAAATAGCAAAATTGTTATGCTTTTTTAATTTTTCTTTGTTTACCAAGTTTTTTTATATAAATTTCGTATAATTAAAAAATACGGTTTTCTGGTATTTAATTAACGATGTTATATTGAAAATTTTTTAATGCTATTTTATCGTAATCTTAATATTTTGCTTTAATATTATTTCTTATAATTCTTATAATTTCCAGAAAGGCTCAGTATGGGTATTGCTCGTGACAGTTGGCATAAAAGACGCGCTACCGGAGGTAAGCGTAAACCAATCCACAAAAAAAGAAAATTTGAACTTGGACGTCCAAACTCCAACACTAAGGTATGGAAACTAATTTGTTTCTTAATTGTGTTTTTGTAGATTGGTGGAAAACGTGTTCATCTCGTTAGATGTCGCGGTGGAGCTATTAAGCATCGTGCTTTAAGACTTGACGGTGGAAGTTTTGCTTGGGCATCAGAAGGTTAGTTAGATTTCCTATCTTCTTTAACAAAGTCTTTTTGAAAAAATTCTAGGATGCACACGCAAAACCCGTATTGTCGACACTGTATACAATGCTTCAAACAATGAATTAGTCCGTACAAAATCATTAGTAAAGGGAGCCATTATTACAATCGATGCCGTTCCATTCAGACAATGGTATGAATCACATTACGCAACTCCACTTGGACGTAAGAAGGGAGCTCCAATCTCTGCTGAAGACCAAGCTAAATTTGACAAATCAACTGCATCAGAAGCTACACAAAAGAAGTATTCTGACAGACAAAAAAGAGCCGCTATAGATCCTAATGTTTTGGAACAATTTTCTTCTGGACGTCTCCTTGCTCGTATTGCCTCTAGACCAGGACAATCAGGACGTGCTGACGGATATATCTTAGAAGGAAAAGAACTTGAATTCTACCTTCGTAAGATTCGTACCAAGAAGGCTAAGTAAATATACAATTTTGTTACGACTCCTTTGTTTCCTGTTACTCAAATTTTTAAAAAAAAATAAATTTGTTGTTTATTTTTCATTTACTTTTTTTAAATGGTATTTTCCATTTGCAATTTACCTTCATTATTTGGAAGATTTGTATTGTTTTTATATTATATCAAAGAATGGGTTTTGATTTTGACAAATGGAATGACTATTTTTCTAAATATAGTTATGTTGGAAAATACACATTTACCGAAAAAGATAGTGAATTGTATTCTCAAATCACAAGTTCCGTAAAAAAAGAGATCAGTAAATTTATATATTTGAATCGGTGGTACAATCATGTCTCATCTTTTGAAAATTCTTCAAAGGACGTTGATTCGCCGAAATCCATTGAAAGTTAGTTTTATTTTTTTCTTCGTTTACGTTTTTACATGTGTTTTGGGGTAGTGTTTTGTATATTATTTAAATATTTTTTTAGATTTAAATATGTCTAATGGAAATGAAGACCTCCCACAATTACTTTTGAATCATTTATCTATTAATAATTCATTTGATTCTCTATTATTTGCTTCCTCTAAAGGGTTAGATCATCAAAAAGTTATTGGTGCAGTGAAATCACTACTTTCTAATGATGAGGTGAGTTGGAATTTTTGATTAATTTCGAATATTTATTAAGGTTATCTCAACGAAAGATGAAACCGTAACACAATATGAGTTAACTGAAGAGGGGAAAGCAATTGTTGCTGAGGGATCACATGAATATAGAGTATGGCAAGCTATCGGAGAATCAGGTATATCTCAATCCGAGATCATGAAATTTCCTTTTGGAAAACTTGGACAAGCTAAAGCCATGCAAAATAAATGGATTGCAATTGATAAAAGTGGAGGAGAAGTGAAGTTGGTACGAAAAGTAACTAATATAACAGAAGATACTGTTAAAGTACAATTAGAAACATGTATTAATGATCCTTCTAAATTATCAGAAAATGTAATAAAAGAGCTTAAAAAAAGGAAACTTTTGGTTGAAGTTACTACAAAGAAAGTTATCGTTTCTAAAGGACCATCCTTTACAACTCAGCTCGTAAAATACGAGGCAGATTTGACACCTGAATTAATACAATCTGGGGAATGGGCAACAAAACAATTTAAAAAATATAATTTTGACGCACTTGGAGTTCTACCAAAAATGGGACATCTCCACCCTTTATTAAAGGTTAGATCAGAACTTAGGAGCATATTCTTGCAAATGGGTTTTGAAGAAATGGACACATCAAGATGGGTGGAAAGTTCATTCTGGAATTTCGATGCTTTATTTCAACCACAGCAACATCCTGCTCGTGATCAACACGATACATTCTTTGTTGGATTACCAGAAAGATCTACTAAGTTTCCTTTAGAGTACTTAGAAAAAGTAAAAAAAGTTCATGCAGAAGGAGGTTATGGTTCTTTCGGTTATAAATATGATTGGAAGTTGGATGAAGCTGAGAAAAATATAATGAGAACTCATACAACTGCTGTCAGTGCTAGGAATTTGTACAAATTAGCCCAGAATGGATTCAAACCTGCTAAATTTTTCAGTATTGACAGAGTTTTCAGGAACGAAACATTAGACGCAACACATTTAGCTGAATTTTATCAAGTTGAAGGTGTTGTTGCAGAAGAAGATCTGTCTTTAGCAAGTTTAATGGGCGTAATAAGCACATTTTTCAAAAATATTGGAATGGAAAACTTGAAATTCAAACCTGCCTATAATCCCTATACAGAACCTTCAATGGAAATATTTGCATATCATGGTGGTTTGAAGAAGTGGGTAGAAATAGGTAATTCTGGTATGTTTAGACCTGAAATGCTTCGACCAATGGGATTACCAGAAAATGTTAATGTTGCTGGTTTTGGATTATCTTTGGAAAGACCAACTATGATTAAATATGGTTTATCCAATATTAGAGATCTTTTCGGTCCAAAGGTTGATTTACAGATGATTTACAAAAACCCTATTTGTCGTTTTGATAAAGAATACAATTTTGAAATGGCTGGAGAAAAAGATGTTGAGAGTGTTGCTTAATTATTAATTTAGTCACTATAAAATATTCATATAAATAAAATATTTATCCCCATATTTTTTCGACACTTTTTTTGATGAAATTATTAGTAAAGTTTTAATAATTTATTTATTTTGAATAAATGTCACTTATTTTAGATCAGAATTTCTTCTAGCCAAAAACTATGGTGTTTTTGGGATTATGGATCCAAATGGTGCTAGTGTTACATTAGTGGATCATGGTGCTCCTGATGATGACGGTGATTTAAACTTTAATTTTAACATGTTTGATGACTCTCCAAATGAGAAAGAACGAGAATCCAGGGATGGAAGACTTTTGGGCATCGCTATGGAGGAAAGTAACGATAATATTGCCGATGTTGATGAATTTCGTGATCTAATGGATTTTGGAAATTTTTTCAACTAGTTAAAATTGAAATGTAATTTTTCAAATTGTATATATATGTTAGTGAAATTGTACTTATTAAAAGTTTATTAATATATAATAAATAAATATTTTGTGAAGTTCATTTTTCTCTAGTATTTTCTAATTTCCATCAATCAAAATATCGTTAAAATGTTTATCACCGTTTTTTCTATGTTAATTCAAATAGGGAAAAGTTATTTACCTTTTCCGTGTCAACAGAAATGCACTTTTTCAACAAAGAAACACTTTAATGCTGAAATGAGTTAATTAGCTTTAATAAAATATAATTTTATATCTTTGTCATTTTAGATGCTTTGTTGTTGTACTATGCTTAAACAGTGTGTTAATCTTATTAATGATAGCGCTTGGAGTAATTATATCATACTTTATCAAAATATATCTAATATTAAGTAATATCATGGACATATTTTAATTTGGGTAAATTTCTTGGTAACGACTTGGGTCTAGATTATTATTATTAATTTTTGATTGATTTTAGGGTTTTATTTACTTTTGTACTATTATTGTATTGTGGCCTGTAAAATTAGTGATATTTCACATAGAGTAGGTTATTCTTAATTTTTAAAATATCATTAAAATTTTTATATTTGAAGTTTTGGAATTGTAATTAATCTTTGATTGTAATTGAAGTTAGATAATGTTTAATATGTTATTGTATTGTATAACAGTTATCCATATCACAAAAATTGCTGTATTAATTGCATGTTGACGTGTCTAAATTTATATCTTAGCTTTTCACCTTAAGCTAGATATGAATATTATCATTAGCACGATTCAGGAAGATTTTAAATATTTATATTGTGTGGAACAAATTCAATCTTTTTATTTCTGCCATATAATCTCAAATCATTAGAAAACGTTCAAAGTCATAAACATCTACTCTTATTAATTTTTCTAGTGTATTTTTATTTAAAAATGCCTTGTAGATATTTAATAATTAAAAATTATATAAATTTTTTTAATAGAGATATTATTTAAAGTAATTTATTAACTTTTATTTAAACTATTATTTTGAGAATTAAAGACTATAAATGTCGTTTAAAATTGTGAGAACAGTATACTGAATTAAGTAAAAAAATTATGTTCATGGTAAAAAATATAGGTACAAATTGTACATAAGTGTTATAAAGATGAACTTTATTCTTTTCCTAAGGAAACCCATAAAGCATGGATAACACCAGGAATAAAACCAAAGATTGTAAGAACAACATTTATAATAGCAGTACATCCGCACCCATCAGACATTAAGACAGCCACTGGCTGAAATAATTATTAATATATTTAATAACATAAACATTTTTAACTTACTGGAAGAGAACATGAAACAAGAACGTAGACAAGAACCATACAACATGTTTTAGGCATTTTGATAGATTTTAATATAACGTATACTGAAATTTAGTATTAATTTTGAAATGGATGGAGAAAAAGATGTTGAAAGTGTTGTTTAAATTATTAATTTAGTCACTGTAAAACACTCATATAAATAGAATATTTATCCCCATATTTTTTTTTCGCACTTTTATTGAAGTAATTGTTAGTAAAATTTTAATAATTTATTTAATTTGAATAAATGTCACTCTTTTTAGATCAGAATGCCTCCTGGCCAAAACGATGATTTTGGATACATATAAATAATCAAAATTCATCTTTTATTTTACTATGTTTTTCTTCCACAAGAATAATTTATTATCAACATTCTGTACGATCGCGTTGAAACTATGATTATTTACAGTTTTAGTAGTAAAAGTTGTTTTGATTTTATATTTTTTCACCTTTAGTATACTAGTTAAGAAATTTCTTAATTTAGTTATTCATACTTGATGTTACAGTCACTTTGTCTAACTATAAAAACAATATGTTATTTTTTGGCTACTAATATTCTATTATCATCAATTTTTTTGTTTAGTCATTACTTTTTTTATTTATATTGTTTGCAATAATTATTTTAATCTGTTTTGTAGATTCTAACATAACTTCATCAATCAGAGTTTTTGCGACATCAATTAAACTTTTACTTTAAAATATTCCTTTTCTCCCATTATTTAGTGGTAGTCAAAAGTCTTTTGATTAATTGGAAATGAATATGTTAATTTTTTGGTGGGGAAAAAAACCCTGAGGTATCATTCACAAATTTCATTTACGTGATTGTGTGGGAACAGTGATATATATAGCGAGAAATCGTAGCATTATTCATAATTTAACTCTTACATATCCATATACAATATAATTATGTAAGATTTTTTCATTTTTTTTTGCTGTGGTACACCATATTAACGTTTTTAAATAAATTTTTTAAATATATCTTATTATATTTATATTTAGACGTTTCACTTGGAAATTCCTCACGATATATAGAAATTTATCAAGATATGAGAAGAAGTGTTAATAATCCCCCGAAAAACCAGGTGGATTACACAGAAAGTGCTCTCAATGCTCTTTTGGTCGAGGTTGAGCTTCTTGAATCTAAAGCGGCTGATTTAAAAGATGTTTATTCCAGTAAGTTTAGTAATTTTACTTTTTAACTAAATTTTTTTCTAGGACATGAAAATGAGTCTTCTAAGTTGAAATACTTCGCTAGTGAAAAAGAATTTGAACTAAAGAAGGTTCAAACAAAAAGAAAGTATCTTGATGTAAGCATCGGATTAGGGAAGAAAGAACTTCAGTTGAAGTCTAATGAGCTCAACGAGAAGAGATACTCAACGCAGATAGTTCTGGATTTATTAGTACATATAAAGGTAACTTTTGAATTCTTATCTTATAATATTTGTTTAACTTTTGTAGTGCATTGGGGCAAATTGTGATACAAGTAAAGTAAGTGAAGAATTGTGCTTGTCATGTGATGATCTGAGGAATGTTATTGAAAGATCGGAAGAAGCCCGTGAAATCTCGAGAATCTATAACGAGAATCTAAAATTAGAAAGGAGAAGAGACAGCTTACGAAGTGAAGTTGAACAATTAAGAAGTAGGCTTAAACATGTGAAACATGAAGTTTCAAAACAAGAGCAAAATAGTATTTTTGATTGGATTGCTGAAATGTCTGCTCTAGCTATTGAAGAGAGGCGTCTTCATAATATGTTGAAGGAGCGTACCGAAGAAAATAGACTGATTGAAAGAAGTTATCCTTCTCCACCTTCCTTGAATAGCACTAATTTGACTTTTCCAAGTTCTAAATTATCATTGCCAAGAAATAACAATCCGAAAAGTGATAGAATTCCTCCTGCTGCAAGTAACAATACGTCGATTATTTCTTCACGCAGATCATCAAAAAGTGGAAAGGAAAGCAAGGCACCAACAATCGTGTTAAATGAAAAAAGAACACCGAAAAAGCATGTAAATAATATAAGCAAGCTTTTAAATGATCCTTTTGATGTATCACAGTGTTCACTAATTTCATCACAAAGTCCTGGTTCATATCGAGCTAATAAAGCTAATAATGCTATGGAATTTGAACAAGTAACCCCTCCTCCAAGAATACTCGTTCCGCCACCAAGAGGTGGACAGAATGGTGCTCTTCGTTGTAACTCACCAGATCGTAGAGTTTTGGAAGGAGCTAATAATGTAGCCTTGGGTTTAGATGATAATGCTTTAGATAAACTATTAAACACAACTTATGAGAGCTTGTCAAAACGTGATACAATGTCTATAAATGGCCCGGGTCTTGGAATTACTGACTTATTTGAAGCTCATGGCGAAGGAGGTGATTTTGGACAAAATTTATCAGAAGTGGAAGACAATGCTAGAGGAGAAGGTATTTTGCCAGATATGAACTATCCTTTCGTCAATTTAGAAAGTAATCTACTAGGCACTGGCGAGGATTTCATGATGGATTTTGATGAGAGAAATAGTGCTGATAATTCAAAGAGAGTACTTTTCAATGAAAGAGTTAGAGTTAATGAAATAACTCCTCACAAAGTGGCAAATGAAAAAACTTCTGAGATTGAAAATGACAATATCCACTTTGATATGAATGATTTTAATGCTGGTGGATACGCTACTCCAGAAAACGATGATGTTTTTGGGATTATGGATCCAAATGGTGCTAATGTTACATTAATGGATAATGGTGCTCCTGTTGATGATGGTGATTTAAACTTTAATTTTAACATGTTTGATGACTCTCCAAATGAGAAAGAACGAGAATCCAGGGATGGAAGACTTTTGGACATCGCTATGGAGGAAAGTAACGATAATATTGCCGATATTGATGAATTTCGTGATCTAATGGATTTTGGAAATTTTTTCAACTAGTTAAAATTGAAATGTAATTTTTCAAATTGTATATATATGTTAGTGAAATTGTACTTATTAAAAGTTTATTAATATATAATAAATAAATATTTTGTGAAGTTCATTTTTCTCTAGTATTTTCTAATTTCCATCAATCAAAATATCGTTAAAATGTTTATCACCGTTTTTTCTATGTTAATTCAAATAGGGAAAAGTTATTTACCTTTTCCGTGTCAACAGAAATGCACTTTTTCAACAAAGAAACACTTTAATGCTGAAATGAGTTAATTAGCTTTAATAAAATATAATTTTATATCTTTGTCATTTTAGATGCTTTGTTGTTGTACTATGCTTAAACAGTGTGTTAATCTTATTAATGATAGCGCTTGGAGTAATTATATCATACTTTATCAAAATATATCTAATATTAAGTAATATCATGGACATATTTTAATTTGGGTAAATTTCTTGGTAACGACTTGGGTCTAGATTATTATTATTAATTTTTGATTGATTTTAGGGTTTTATTTACTTTTGTACTATTATTGTATTGTGGCCTGTAAAATTAGTGATATTTCACATAGAGTAGGTTATTCTTAATTTTTAAAATATCATTAAAATTTTTATATTTGAAGTTTTGGAATTGTAATTAATCTTTGATTGTAATTGAAGTTAGATAATGTTTAATATGTTATTGTATTGTATAACAGTTATCCATATCACAAAAATTGCTGTATTAATTGTATGTTGACGTATCTAAATTAATATCTTAGCTTTTCACCTTAAGCTAGATATGAATATTATCATTAGCACGATTCAGGAAGATTTTAAATATTTATATTGTGTGGAACAAATTCAATCTTTTTATTTCTGCCATATAATCTCAAATCATTAGAAAACGTTCAAAGTCATAAACATCTACTCTTATTAATTTTTCTAATGTACTTTTATTTAAAAAAGCCTTGTAGATATTTAATAATTAAAAATTATATAAATTTTTTTATAAAGATATTTTTTAAAGTAATTTATCAACTTTTATTTAAACGAATATATTGAGAATTAAAGTCTATAAATGTCGTTTTAAATTGTGAGAACAGTATACTGAATTAAGTAATAAAAATTATGTTCGTGGTAAAAAAATGTAGGTACAAATTGTACATAAGTGTTATTGAGATGAACTTTATTCTTTTCCTAAGGAAACCCACAAAGCATGGATAACACCAGGAATAAAGCCAAGGATTGTAAGAATAATATTGATACTAAGAGATAATCCGCACCCATCAGACATTAAGACAGACAATGGCTAAAATAAAGTTTAACATATTCACTAACACAAACATTTTTAACTTACTGGAAGAATAATTGAAACAAGAATGTAGATGAGAACCATACAACATGTTTTAGCCATTTTGATAAAATTTAATATAACGTATACTGAAATTTCGTATTAATTTTGAAATGGTTTAAAAACAGCAAACAAAGACAGAATATAACAACTTAAAAAAAACATAACGAATTGATAAATAATAGAAAAATGTATGACGACAGGAAAAAATATAATAATATTATGTGTTTTGGACAATAGCAGCGGTTTTGACAGTTTAACAACAAGTATAAAAATATAAAGTAACTAAATTTTTGTTTGCAGATAGAGTATTTGATATTTCGCTGTCAATAAATTAAGGGAATTATTAAATAGAAGACGTTAATCAAATTTTTTTGGATACAAAGTGTATTTTCAACAATTTAGTAACATTTTACCACAATTACTAAAATTGAAAAACTTTTTATGATAAACAAATTTTAAGTTAAAATATAGGAAAATGTTATTAAGTTTTAGAAAATGATATATATATAAATGTTTTAAAAAAATTATAAAATAAACATAAATACATGATATTCTTGTCATTTGAAATGTTAAAGTATTGAATTAGCTTATTTATTTTACTCATATATTCTTTTCAGTGTTATATGATAAGACTAGGAAAATAAAACTAATAATATAGTTATAGGTTAATAACAAATTAAAATAAAAATTTTTTAATAATTTTCTCCATAATAAATGATATTAAATTTTTGTAAACAGATTTTAGTGTTGCTACAGATAAATAACTAAGCATCACTAAGGTTAGTCTAAGTCTATTAATATTAAAAATTAATATTTAATAAAATGAATTATCTTGATTTTTTCTGATACCTTTCCATAAGATTCTGGTTTCTAAGAGAAAAGAAAAGTCTCGATGATGTTTATTTTAATTTAAAAATATAGAAATATTATATATTTTACAGTTAATGTAAATGAAATAATATTACAATAAAAGTATTTACATAAAGGAAATTGTTGCTTAAAATTATATTTTAACTTTCATTTAAGATTCTCAACATAAAATAAACTAACACCTTTTCTAATTTTCTAATAACATCAGCAAGTGTAAACGTTGATCCCCCACACAATAATAGTCTGTAAAACCTTGAGCTAACTTACGTAAAATTTTTATAACATCTTTAAGTGAAAATAAAGAATATTACAAAACAATTTATTTTAATGAATATTTTTGAATTTTTATTGTACTTTTATATATGTTTAAAAAAATTACTATATGGTACTTTTAAGAAAGAATATAAGAATGTATAATTTAAAATTAAATATAAGATTGATTGTCAAGTAATTCCCTAAGCCTAGCTTCGTCTACCATGTATAAATAAAAACAATTTTATAAATAACTTTTCCAATTAGAATTAACAGAGTTAAAAATGAGATAGTTGTACTTGAGAAAAAAAATAAATATAGACGAAGTGTATTTGACTAAGGTTTATGTGCAAGACAATTTTTTTTATATAAAATCATTATATTGTTTATATGTAATATCAACCATAGCTTCTGTAACATCCTGCATCAATACAAGGTTGAGTACTACGTTTTCGTTATACACCAATTCATTACTATATATTTTTGAAGGCAATTATCATTATTTATCACTTTAGAATTTTATTAACATTATAGAGAAAAAATTGTACATGGGTAAGTGATACAAAATGTACTATATTAATTCGAGTTAATGCTGTATGAAAAACTATTTTACATGAAATATAGGGTATTTCAGATAGATGTGAAAGATTTCGAATGCTATTAACGTTCTTCGCTTTTGTCTTTTTCTCGTATTATTCTACTCTTAATAAAAAAAATAAATTAGCAATTTTAGTTTGTATAATAAATATTATGCGCAACTAATAATCATAAATTACAATAAATATAAAAAATTAGAATTTTCCATAAATAGTTTTTTAAAATGAACATGTCTAAAATGCATTAAAAAAAGATTCTGGAAAAATAGAATATGATAGAACAACATTGAAGAAAAAATAAACGTAAAACTAAATAAAAACACAAAAAATTTTTTTTTTTAAATTACTCTGACAAAGAAAAATTCACAATTCTCTATCTGTTTATAAAGAACAATGAAATTAACACAACAAAATCTGTTTAAATAAAATGATAACATGATGTTATATAGAATATAAATAAGTAAGAAAATTCTTAAACATTCATTGTTGTTGTCATCCACTATTTTATCAAACCTTTGAAGAGATTCAGATACATATTGAATCAATGGAGAACATAATTATCTTAGAGAAATCGGTAACATATATCGAACGTAGATATATAGATCTAACTTAAAAATTAATATCTTTAATTGTTTGGTAAATTATTTTTGTTTATTTTTTTGCAAGATCAAAAAATTTTACTACACCACAAATTCCTGAAGATATGGCTTTCAAAATCTTGAGCCACAGGATCATGGTACACGCCACCAGTATTGTTTAGATAATCTTGAATGCGTAACAAAGTAAAGTTTTTACCTTGTTGGTGATTTAATCATCACAACTATAGAATGTAATTCGTCGATAATTCTAACTGGTTTGAAGAACTTTTGCAGAAGATGTTTGAATTAAGGTGGATGCTATTTTGAGTAATATTTTTTTTCTTTTGAATAAGTTAACAAAACTTCAGCATAAATTTCCCATGTATTAACTTCAAATTAAAAAAATTATTTAAGACTAAAAAAATCACTTGCATTTGAAATATTTCACACTTATTTTCAACATTTTGTATTCCGTAATCACTTATTAACTGTAATGTTCATGAATTTTAAAATAATTGTCATTGATATTTTTTAAACAATGTGTCTATATATGTTGATAAAAGTAAAAAAATATGTTAAAATATAATCTTTAGAAGATATTTATTTTCATTCGAAAGGAATTTTAACTGCTTATGATAATTAACAAATAAATAATCTTTAATTATATAAATAAGATTGTTTTATATTTTCCTTTAATGATTATACATTCTTCTAATGTGTTATATACAGTTTGATGCTTGAAATGTTTATAATAGTTATTATGTTTATATTCATTTCACTGTGAAAGATTCTGATAATAATGAAAAAAAATTTATTTGTAAACACAATCTACATCGAAATATAATAACATTCATATCGATTATGTTGTTATTAACGTAAATTTAAAAATTTAAGATAAAATACAACAACTTAAATAGATAAGTACAAAAGTTTCGAAAATTATTAAACTTGGTGAACAAGTGGTCTTCCATATTCATCATTATTGGAACGAATGATGATTGTTTGTGTATGTTGAACTGGATAATCATTAGTTTCACGGAAGAAGCATACCCAAAATGCATGGATAATACCTGGTATATATCCACAGGCCGTTAAAAGGAGATTTAAGCAAAAATGAAGGCCACAACCGTCTTCCATCAAAACAGCTAATGGCTAAAATAAATGAATGTTTTTCAGAGATATTAAACACAATATGTACTTACAGGAAGTAAGAGTGTTATAAAAAACAAGCAACAACCCATGCAACATGTTTTTGCCATTTCGATCTCAAAAATATGTTAGTCTAAAAAATGAAATTTTTAGTGAAACAAAAGTAAAAACGAATGCAAAGAATACAATAATAAAGTCAACACAAAATCAGTTGGGTAAAAGCAGATAGTTTTAAAGTATACTTTTCCAAAAGACATAAACGCATTACATCGTATAAACTTTGATAAACATATTATTATCGCCTTTTTGCAGGTAAAAATTTCACAATTAAGTTTTTCAAAATAAAGAAAAACATTTACGACTTTTTAGGTGTATTAAAATTAAAGAAAATGTTTGTGAATATTAATATTTTTTCAAATACGGTGGAGAATTTGTAAGCATTCTCATAGTTGTTTTTCCAACAGTATTTGAAAAATAATTTACTACCAGGATATCTTAAGCATGTGACTGTAGATATTCTTTTATACTTTTCAACTTTTTTTTATTACTGATCAGTTGTTTAAACTATCAATTTAAGTTATTTTAACTTATTTAAAATAATTACAAGTAAAATGGTTTAAACTATAATGATTTCAATTGAATTAGTATTTATTGGTAACTCATCTTTTCATCTGTGAAAGATAAATTGTATGATAATATCTACAATAGATAATGGTTAGTAAAAAAATTTATAATAATGTCAAAAATAGAGTCATAGAGTTTTAATAAATAGGCCAATAAAATAAAAAAGGCAATAAAAATTTCCTTATTAAGAGATACTTGGTGAAACAGTTATTTTTGAACGCCTTCTTGAAGAGGGTGCATTCCTTGACAACTCTTCAATAAATGATTCTGATAATGTTATATGTGAAGAATTAATAGATTCAATAGGAGAACAATTACCCGATGAATCATCTAAAGCTTTTTGCCTAAAATCTTGTAAAGAAAATGACTTTTTACTATTATCATTGTTATTATCTTCACCAAATAACGAGTCATTTTCATTGAAGGTAATATCGTTTGTGCTTTCATTGATATCTTTATCTTCATTACTTATTGGTGAAAATTTATCTAATTGATAAGTATCATTTAAATCAACATCTTTGTCGGGTATTTTTTCATAGTTATCAATATCTTTTTCTACTTCCTGAACTCTTTTTTTAATCAATTGAACAGCTGGGGCAGATGGATCATTAAACATATCAATATTTATAAGAGTGTTTTTTCTAAATAATTTTTTATTATGAATTTTTTTCTGTACAATTGCCTGATCAATTGACCCATTTATCCATAATGGAGAGTCTTCTTTTAATCCACCGAATGAAAGTGTCTTACTTCTTGTTAGCTGAGGATTATTTGAATTATTCTCTTTTATATTAATATCGTCTTCATTACCCTTTTTATAGTTCCTGAAAATAGTTTTGAATTATGTGTTAAAATATTTACAATATACCTCATAACAAAAGTATATTCGATGTTTTCAAAATAATCTAATAGTTCATTCCTTCTTTCTTTTGAATATGAGTTGATATTTTTTGGATTTTCAATGTTGTTTTTTAACATATACCCATATTCATAGCATGATTCAACAAGCAAATCATCATCAAACTCTTTATAAAAGGAGCAAATATTACAGATCATGAGAAGAACATTAAATTTCTCTTCATAGTTTTCGATATTGTCTAGAGTATCGAACATGTCGTTGAGAAGTTTTATTATAGATTTCCATAAACTTTTTTTCTTTAAATAAGATGTCGAATTTAAGGACATTGATATAGCATAATTTGATAAATAATGACCATAAATTAATAGAAGCTTTGTATTATGTAAAGGTAGTAAAGAAATATTAATATTTTTAAAATAGTCTAAAGCATCTTCTTTTTGATGATTTTGACGTAACTGAGTTATTAATTTCAATGATTCCTCGAAATTCATTGTTACAGATAGATTAGTATTGTCACAAGTAAATAAAATAATATGACAAAAAAGTTTTAGTTATTTAATAGATAACTATTAATCTTAAATAAAATGAAACTCTTAAAGCAATAGAGTATTATATACATAAATAATAGAATATGATAAGACAAAAATTAAATAATGATCTTTTCTTAACCATCTCCTTATATTTCTTTCTCTATTCGTTTTTCATGATTCATTTCTTATCAAAAAAAAGGTGTATAAAAGTTTTTAAGTCTTATTTAAAATATATGACTATTATTCAATGAAGAAGTATTGTTTTGTGTCTTTTCAATATATAAATACACATGTACCTTTCTTATAACTGTTTAAGGTAGTGAAAAAGAAAATAGACAGAATTCCTCTTCTTTTTTAGTGATAGAAAAAATTTTTTTATTAGTGTGTTCTCATTTTAACTCACAATTTTATGGTGATTATTGTGCTGATTTAGTGAATTTCTCTTTTTCAGTTCTCCTTTTATATATTTTTGAGGTTGATATTTATTTCTCCTTTTCTTTATCTCTATTTAGAATTATTTTGTTGATGAAAATCTACTTTTGATGACCTTCTAATAATTAATGCTGTTTGTTTAAAAATTTTATTATTTAAAATTTCAATCATTTTATTTATATATTTTTAATATAAGGATTGTAAATTGGCGTTTTATAAACTTTTCAACAACAATGAATGTTCTTGTAAATGATTTTAAATGTTTTAAAAAATATTTTAATCCTTTTTTGTGGTTGTGTTAGAATTATATTTAAAATGTACAATTATAAAAATTATGAAATCATTTATATCATTAAAAACATGACTTAACTGGAATTACATGGAGTAAAAGATTGTTTACACATTGGAACATCTTTTAAAATACCATAACTTTGAGCATTACACATCCAATTTCCAACAGCAGTTCCACAATAGTCGCCAAAAACTTTTGACATACACTGAATGTATGTATTATATGGAGAACAATCACTTGCATTATGACCTCCACTAACTAAAGCTTCGGAACATTGTTCTTCTGCCTTAAATTCATATGTACTACACGATTCAATACAAAAGAAATTGTTGATTGTAGCTAAAATTAAAATAAATTAATTATTTATTAAATTAAGATTATTATTACTATTATATCCGGCTCCACATTCATATTGAGAAATATAATAATCCATATTATAGTGATAAGCATTTTCAGGATCAAGACCAAAAATCATAGTAAGTCCTTGGAAGTTTACGCACTCATTTTCAAGAGATGAAAGACATAATGAAAGAGCATTTTTTTGTCCACAAACAGCAGCTTGTCCGACGGCACCCTTAGCAAGAAGATATTTTTCCATAACGTCTTGATATGTTTCAAAAGTTGGGAATGGACTAATTGAAAGATTGAAGAATTTAAAATAAATAGAGAAACAATTTTGAACGATAGCTGTATCCGAAGAATCACATGTTGCATCTTTTTGTTCCGTAAAAACTCTTCCACTGTTGTAAGGAAATTGCTTATGAAGAGCAGTAGAAAACAAAAAAGTAGATGCTAAAATTAGAGATAATATTTTCCAATACATTATAAGAAGAATAAGTAATTTGTTGTATAATATTTTACAACTTTTTATATACTCTTGATTAGTATTTCATCATATTGTCTAATATGAGGACATAAATGTTATCAGTAGTTTTAGTTATGTAATTTTATCTTTTTATTAATATAGCACAAAATTGTAGAAATAGCAATTAACTTCAAATTAATTTTGTCACAGTAGAAACATAATAAATAGTCATTGCTTTTTATAGGATATTTTAGCCACTATGTAGTTCTAGTTATTATAGATAAGAATGAGAACAAACATAAATTTTCTTAATTTTCAATAATTTAAATTTTTTTTCCTTGAAATTCCAATTAAAATTATAATAAAACAAAATTTCATCTTATTTTAAAAAAGACATCTTTCAATTAAACATATGACATCACCATATTCATTTAGTAAGAAAAAATTATCAATATAAAATTATTTTATTATAAATACTTTTTTACTATTTGGATTTAGTTTTTATTGTCTCAACTAGTCAATAATATTATAAAGTTTTAAGAAAGATCCACTTTTACTTCTTTATTTAGTTAATTATAACAATAGAAATCATAGAATTTTTTGTAAATGTTATAACATCAAAATTTATACAGCTTCAATCATATAAAACAAACAACACCTTCAAAAATCTTATTTCAAAAATTCTAATTATAGAAACATACTGTAATTAAAAGTTAACATTTTTTTGTTAGTAGATTCTTTAGTAGTTATAAAAAAATTGTGATTGAATTCTTTTGCTATACAACTAATGATATGTTTTCTTTATATCAACTTGAGCTTTTAAAATAGCACATTTTATGTATTTTCCAATTTTGAATCGTTATTGTATTGTCTTAATTTTGTCTTTCTTAATTTTTTGCTTTTAATTAAATTAACAAAGTTATTTATCTCACAAGTTATAAAGTCACAAATTTTTGTTTAATGCCTTTACATTTAAGTTTCAAAAATACAGGGTTAAAGAAATTTGAATAAAAAAATAATTTCAAGTCGTCAAAAACATTATTTCTTAAATATTTTCCATTATTTTTTATATTTACTAATTAAAATAATAGTAAGAAGAAAGATTTTCTTATAGTAGCTGAGAGAAAATATCTAATTCTGTTAAGCATCCATGAGAAGAAAAAGTCAGAAATTTTTTTCTCTCACGCATTGATAAAAAGGAAACACTTGGTTAATCAAGAATTAGTTCAAAAAAATTTCTATTTATAGAATATACAATATTAGTAAATAACATCATGTAATTAATATGAAGTTATATAAAAAAAAGTGATGATATTGATGACGATAAAGTGACTTAATTTGCTATATAAACTTATGTAAAAGGTTTATACGTCATTTCAAGCTAATTTTAATCTTATAAAGTGTTGTTTTATATTATATTAGTTGTTATTTATAATTATAAATTCGTCAACCCAATACATTTATTGCTAAAATTAATATTTTTTTGGATAAAAAGAAAGCCAAAGTTTATTTTAAGTTTAACCTTATATATAAATAATTGATAGTGAGTAATATAAACAAAAAGACTAATAAAAAAGAATGTATACTACTTTGCAACTTCTTGAACAATTAGATTATGATAAAAAATGTTTTAAAAAGGAAATACATTAATTTTTCTGGATAAATGCTTAAAATATTGTTCGTTCATTGTTTATCGATACAATTTCCTTTAAACTTTGTCATATATTAAGAATATGTGTGTATATTTATTGTAACTTTAATAAAAAAAATAACTTATTCCACAAACTTTTTCCTTAAAGTGGCAAGAAATATTTGTAGGATTGTATCATAATAAATTTTTATATCCAGAAGTCTATAAATATACATCTGTTATTAGATATATATTTCAAAACATATATTTTATTTTATCTTTACAAAAAATTTAAATCTCTTAACACCATTTTTTAAATAAATTTTTCTAAAATCCTTTTAAACAATGTTTGATTAAGCTTTTAGTAGAAATTTTATCTTAATTTGTTCTTTGCATTTAACTAAAATATTTTTTTATTTATTTAGCATCATTATTTTATTGGTCTTTTATAAAAATAACATTATTTTCATTGAAATTATAGTGAACATTTTTTTATATTCTTCCTCTTTATGAATATATCTGGATTATAATCTTTACATTTTAAAGATAATTTATATTATTTTTATTTTTTCTACGTTAAAAGTCAATTTAAGAAAAAAAGAAGATTTTTTTAAAAGATGTTTCATGTTTTTTTTTGAAAATGTACTGATTGTAACAAAACATTTATCATTCATAAATTTTTTTTTTGTAAATTGTTTTACTTTAATTTATCTTTCTCTTTAATATTAATGTTTTTTTTGTTTTAAGAGAAATCATTTGATTAAATGCTTTAATTTTAAAATGATTAACGGAATGCAAAACACACCTCTTGTAGGAATAAAAAATACATTAAAAAAAAATTCACAAACAGAAACAGATGATAAATTAAGGAAAGTTTTAAGATCACTGGATAATTGTTATATAAAAGTTAAAAAAACAAGTAATGATAACATTGTGGTTAATATTGAACAAGTAAGTAACATATTAAAAGTTATTTATAGTAAATTTTATAAAAAAAAATAAACATTTTACAGGAGGAATTTTATTGTGACACTTTTTCAATAAAAGATGTCATCCAATTAATTGCTTTAGTAGAATTATTTTTCTCAACTATTTTAATTATTATAAGTTTTGAGCATATTTTCCCGCATGGTCATAAATTCTTTTTTATTCAAGATAGAAACCTTATTTCCAAAGATCTTGGAATCTATTTATTTTTAATTCAATTTGGTGGATCTTTTTTAAACATCTTCTCAATCATCTGTCTGTTTGTTTGCATTAGAACAAGACGTACAATATTTTTATTGCCACATTTATTATGGCAAATTATATATATTACACTTTCTTTTATTTTTACATTTATTATACTTTACCTTGTAACAAATCGAAAGATGCTACGTGGATCTGCTGAAGCTTTCCTTTTTATGATTTTAATACCATTAACCTGTCAGCTGTATTTTTTTACGTTGTTTATAAAATTTTACCGTCAAGTTAAAAAAAATGAGAAAATAAATATTTTGGTAAAAAGTAAAAGTATACAGAACTTAAACAATCTCTTGTCAAACGGATTATTAGAATTTAGTCTAGAAAGAGAAAGAAGACGCCTTGAGATGATAGATTCATTGAGGATTAAAGCAAGAAAGGAAAAAGGAACTAAAATGTGTAATAAAAATAAAAAATCCAATTTTTTTCTTTGTTAACTTTTTAAAAATTTATTTTTCCATAAATAAATTGCTTTTAATCAGCTGACATTTTTTTATGATCAAAAATCTTTGTTTATTATATTATCAATTTTAATCAAGTTTCAATTGTAAAATAATAAAATCTACTTTCTATAAAAATATGTAAATTCGACAAAAATTAATTAGCAAATTGCTTAATATAAAAAGTATCTAAAATATTTCACAACTAATTTTAATATTACAAAAATTTTAACCTTTAAAATGTTTATTGCCTTTAAGTTACATTTATTTTAAACTTATCTCTCTGTCGTTCTAATATTTATATAATCAAGATAAAAAATCTCTCTCAAACATCTCTTTTACCTATCATTTAAATTTTAACTCTCTTTAAACTATCATCTAGTATGTTACTCTACAAAATGTTTCTCCCTCTTTGCGAGTGTGGTACCCTAGGGTTGTGGCTTTCATTCGTTTTATAAAATAATTTTTAAATGTTTAACAAATTTTACATTTTATTCCTATAATATATATATGTCCAATATTTTTTCTTTATTTTATTTGATGATTCCCGTAATATATATTTAAATTTTATCTAAAATTTTTTCGATAACTACTACATTCAAACCGTAAAAAAATGTTTTACTATTATTTATAAATAAATAATTCTTTTTCTTTATAAAAATAGGATAAAAGAGTTTACCATGTTGTATTATATAAAAAAATATAAAATTATCCTTCATACAAACAATTTTTTTAATTTAAACTACTTTAAATCTAATAATAGCAAATAATGTATATGAAGAAAAAATCAAGATAAACTGATCATTATATTTATTTTAATCTTCTGTTATCTGAAGAATTACTTTTGTAATTATTTAATATTAAGGTACAAGTTTCTATAAATATAATGAAATAGATTTGATATATATCATTTTGAGTAAAAATCATGATGATAATTTAAATTTATAGAAACATAAGATTTTAAAAAACGTAAAATGTAATTTATAGAAAACTGTCATCATGAAAAAAAGATATAAATTAAATTTATTTTTTTAAAAAATAGTTTTAATGCCTTATAGTAAAATAAGAGAAATTTATTCATTTTTTTTAATCAAATGAGGTTATCAGAAAACGGAAAGTTTCGTATTAACTTTATATATAATTTTGTAAAACTACATATACTATCATTTGCTAAACTTTACGTTAATTTATTATTTCTTTAATTATACATTCATTTTTAGTCCTTTTTGATACTTTTAATCTTATTATAATATGATAAGTTTAAACTATAATTTAAATGGAGGAAAAGAAAAAAATGAAAAGAAAATTATGAATAATGATAGTAGTGATGGTGAAGGTAGGTTTAATAAATCATAATAGACTATTTTTAATAGTGAAAAAATGATTGTTTGTTTTCGAGGAGACGGGAAAAAATATTTTTTTTATTCAATATAAAGGATTATAATAGCTTATTTTACAATCTATTATTTTTGAATATTGATTAAGTAGAAATTTCCTATTTATATGAGATATGTCACATGTATAGAAAAAATTTTATTTTTTTTTTATTATTTAAAAATATTTGAAATCTTGTATGAAAATATTTACTCTTTTATTTCTTTATAATTTAGGATGCTGATTTTTGATACACAAATTTAATTTTATATGATCATTTACTATTTTTTTTATATATTTTAAATTAAATATTTTGATTACAGATACATTTGTATTTCAAACGTGGTTGGTTGACGGAACTGTAAAGCTAACAAATTCCTCTCGAAAATCATCTACAATTATTAGTCCACCTAACATGTCTTCAGATAAATTAGATAAAATAACAATTTTGACATCTAACACAAACGATTTACCAGATAAAGGTAATTTACACGATGATAAAAAATTTCATATAGGACCTTATGAAAATGATGACGAATGTGATTTAATTAGAGAACCTTCTGAACTATCTCCAGATAATGAAGTTATTGTAATTCACGATGAACATCATGTGCCAAAGTTACTTAAAGTTGGTGATGGTTCTATGACAACAACACTTTCTGCCTCTGAATTGGCTAGTGAAGTCCAAAAACAAGCTCAAACAGCATCAAATATTCCTTCTCATCCTAAAAATGAGAGTAAAGTTTTAGTTTTATATACTGGAGGAACAATTGGAATGAAATGTCATAATGGAGTTTATATACCAGAGGCTAATTACTTACCAAAAGCTATTTATCAAATACCACATTTGAATGATAAAAATTACGTCAACAAATATTATAATTCTTCAACAATTAGACCATTTACATTACCCCCCGTAAGACACATGCAAAAAAGGGTTGTTTATTGGGTAAGTTATTTTATATCATTTCTTTATTAAGGTAAAAAATATTAAATGTATTTAAGGTTGTTGAATATGAACCATTATTAGATTCATCGGATATGACATTTGACGATTGGATTAGAATTGCTAAAGATATAAAAAAATCATACCATCAATATGATGGATTCGTTATTCTTCATGGAACTGATACACTAGCTTACACAGCATGTGCATTAAGTTTTATGATGGAAAACTTAGGAAAACCTGTTGTTATAACAGGAGCACAAATACCTGTATCTGAAGTAAGAAGCGATGGAAGAGAAAATTTAATTGGAGCTTTAATTGTTGCAGGTAATATTGATGTACCAGAAGTTACTGTTTATTTTAACAATAAACTTTTACGTGGTAATAGATGTACAAAATTAGATAATTCTGGTTTAGAAGCTTTTACTTCCCCAAATATGTTACCATTAGCTGAAATGCAAATAGATATAAAAGTTTCTTATGAAAGTATCTTTAGAAGTCAGTGCCTTGCGAAATTTAATGTTCATGATCATTTATGTAGAAATATAAATATTTTAAGAATTTTCCCTTCTATATCAATAGAATCAGTACGAGCATCTCTTCAACCCCCAGTTGAAGGTGTTGTTCTTCAAACTTTTGGTGCTGGAAACATGCCCTCCAGAAGAACTGATATTATAGAGGAGTTAAAAAAAGCTACTGATAAAGGTATAATTATTGTAAATGTTTCTCAATGTTATCGCGGACAAGTTGATGCAAATTATCTAACAGGAAAAATACTATATGACGTTGGTGTAATTCCGGGTTCAGATATGACAGCAGAAGCTGCATTGACAAAGTTGTCATATGTTTTATCAAAGAAAGAATGGGATTTAAGTACTAAAAGGAGAAAAATGGAAAGAAATTTAAGAGGAGAAATAACTGTTAGTAATAAGAGTGAATGTCTTTATGAAATAGATATTATAACAAGATTAACCAAATTCTTAAGAATAACATCTTCTAATGAAGCTGCTTTACTAAGAAATGCTTTATTACCACCATTAATTTGTTATGGAGCAGATACGAATGATGTAAAATTACTAGAGTCACTACATGAATCAGGAACAAATTTTGGCGCTACAGATTATAATCAGAAAACTGGTCTTCATGTTGCTTGTAGTAGAGGTAATCGTGATGCAGTGGAATATTTACTTAAATGTGGAGCTAACGTTCATGTGAAGGATGTTAATGGAGATACACCTTTATTATGTGCTGTTAGAAGTAAAAATTATTCATGTGTCAAGCTTTTAAGGTTAGCTGGGGCTGTTTTACCTAATGTACAAATGAAGATAGGAGTTGAATTATGTACGGCAGCTCGAATGAATGATTTGGTATTATTAAAAATATGGCGTGAAGCTGGAGCTAAAATGACAGAGAAAGATTATAATGGCAATACTGCTCTAGATATTGCTGAAAAATATGGTGACGAAGATACGATTAATTACTTAAAAAAAGTTACTGTACAGGATGAAGATGATTAAAGATTATTTACAATATAAAATTACCTATAGATATTATTTGGAAATATATATTTTATAGAATTATGCATAATATTTTAAATATTTGTTTACCAATAAAAACGATATATATACAATAAATTTTTAATTAATTGTTATTTTGTATTCAACCATCAATGTGTTCCACCAGGCACGATGATTAGAAAGAAGTATTTTGTAGTAACCATTTTTTGTTGCAGTTATAGTGTCAGATAAAGGAACGGCTGTTGGACCATTAATAAATTCAAAATAAGGAAAAACAACTTCCATATTTGAATGATTTGTTTCATTTTTATCAGCGGTAAAATAAACAGCAAAAGAAAAATCAAGATTTGTTGAAATAAACCAATTTAACTTTTGACCACTAACCAATTTTTCCATTATAAAATGTCTTTTTCCAGGACTAACTTTTATTGTTTCATACATTGTCTTCATTTCGTTTCTATTCTGATATAAGTTATTTTCATTAAAAGGTATTGGATTTTCAAGTGATACTTGGAAATTAATTTTGTTATTATTGTTTGGATCAAGATTCCATTTTGATGGTAATTCATCCGGACCAGCATATTGTAATATTTCATTTCTCCAGTTATTACTAAGGATTTTGACTTTCGATCTTGTTTTTTCAGGAAGTAAGGGCTTAATGATACTCCATAAATATGACATTGATGATGGGGCATTTACAAGAACGAAATAATTGAACAATTCAACATAATTATCAGACATAAAATCAGACAAACATTTTAATGGCCCTGTTATAAGTGGTATAAGTTTTCTATCATATTTTAGTTTTCCCAAATCTATGATATAAAGAACATAAGCTTGTTTACCTGTCTCCTTTTCTATTCTCATAACATGGCTTAACATATCTTCTAAATCATATAAACGAGCTCGTAATACTTCTGTCATTGAGTATGTATTAGTTAAACCCCAATAATCAGTTTCACCACATTGTTCAATATTAACAATTGTATTTTCTAAAACAGAAGACATCTTTGTAATTCCGTATTTCCAATGATTATGAATGGGATGATTACGAGAATCTTTTATCATGTCATCAAATTTGAAGACTGATGATCTAGAAATAAGTTATTTATAAAAAGTAATTATTAAAAGTACCTGTTTTTAAGATGAGTAATAAGTTTTTCACTGACATCTTCAATTTTGCCTGGATGTCCCTGTATCCATCTTAATAAATTAAAGTTTGTATCATAATATGGTGTCAAATAATCTTTTACTAATTCACGTAATTTGTTAATCTTCTCAATTGTTTCCTCATTTAAAAGAAATTTACTTTCAACAGTCATTAGATATAAAGTAGATTATTAAAATATGTATAATAAGATATTATAATTTGTCAAAAAAATAATTTTGTATATTTAGGTATAACCATAAGTTATATCTATATAAATATTATTTAAAAAGGTGGTAATACTTAGTTGTTATAAAATATGTCAGATTAACAAATCAAGTATAAAAGATATAGGTTATATCAATATGTTATATTAATTAATTTGTTTCAATTTATTTTTACCATTCATGAGCTTAGAAATATTCCTTCAAGGTCAACGAATATATAATTATTCTACTCCTCTATACACAATTAAAATTCTGTGTCAACAAAAGGTAATATTTTATTTAGTTTTAAATTTATTTGATATGTTGATTTTTCATACATATAAAAAAATTTGCTGTCTATCACAAGGTTAAAATTAAAAAAAGAAAAGATATACATACATTATGCACATGAAATCATGGCAATTTTTGAAAACATTAACAACTTAATTCATTATTAATAATTTAAAAAAATATTATACTTATTTTGCAATCAAGTTGTCTTGAGATAAAACGATATATTATTATAAATATTAACAATCATCAAATCATTTCATAAACATCAATTTTAAAAATAATCTATGACAAGATTAAAAAAAAATATTTCTAACAATTAAAAAATAAATAAGCTATCAATTTTCTATTTTTGTCTCACTCCGGGGTTTGCAAACTAATGTGATATGATAGAAAAAGTAAAAGAAGAGACCCCAATAAGTGATTTGTGATGTTGAGGTTTCTCATTAGAATTTCTCTTTAGAATATTTCTTCATTTGTATGAAACATGATATCAGGAACATTATATTTCTCAATTGATTGTAGTACTTTATGAATAGGTTCGCTTTGTCTAAAAAATCTGATACATCATGAATGTGATGAATCCTGTAATTTTTTTGATAATTCTTAAATGATGTACTTCTATTGTCTAATATGAGCTGGAATTTTGTTTCGAGACTTTTTCTACCAATCTTTGGTAACCAAAGTTTGGCCCAACTTCGATTAATTGAATTAACCACATAATTGTTGTCGGAAAAAATGTTAACTTGATCAATACTCATTGATAGCCAAATCTTTAAACATTCAACTAAAGCTTCTACTATCAGTAAACACAAAATCTTTATGTGAAGAATTTCTAAACATTTCAAAATCTTTGCATTAGATGTAATTGACTTTTCCATATATACTTTACTAAGATGTTCATGTTGATTGTATATAATATCATCTTTCTTTTCCAAGTTTTCATGATCAAAAATTTCTAATGTGTTAAAATTATGTTTTATTGGTGTCGTAAATAAATTTGGCACGTCTTTTAATATTTCATCGAAATTATTATTTTATATAAACACATATTTTTCTAAAAATGTTACATCTCTAAAACATTTTTTGCTTTCTCTAAACTATTCAATTCAACAATGAAAGTAGGATGAACGGAAATTCCATCACTTGGAATTAAAGACAATTTATTTAAGTCATCCATTACCTGTTTCAATTTTAACCTTATGTCTTTTCTATGAGCTGTTTTTATGGTAATAAAGAGTACATTTCATAAGTGAAGAAGACTTAAATAGCAACAGTTTTTGAATAGATATAAGATAAATAAGAAGATTTTCAACAACAGCTACTTCCAGTTCACCGGGATCAGAAACAACCATTTGCAAAATACTACAAACATTATTTCTAACTTTGACATAAAAATCAATCGTATGAGCTGGCAATACATTAATTTCAGAACCGGAGTCAATTTATGTTTCAATTTGATGTAAACCAAAATTGAATGAATCAAACAAAGTGAGAATTCGTTCCATTCATGTGAGTAAACTCCAGATTTTCTGATAACTAATGATTGATATTTTGCTTCTTTCTTAGACTTTAGACTTACGTTTTGTGAACAGTTAGGATGAAGATGACCAAGTTGTTGAAATTATAACGTTTCTAAGATACAAAAGTTTAAGGAGGAGACATTACTTTTTGTTCTCATTTCTTTCTAAAATGGACGTGGAAACAATTGACGTACACATCGTTTATCATCATAATCCTTAGTCTCACATAAGAATACATACAATGCGAGAAAATAGTGTTTGACCAAGGATTTCTTTATCGGTTGAGGAGCTCCGCTCAACGATCTGAACAATACACAAGGATCTATAGGTGATTCGAAATGATATTACTCAACATCGTATTCAAAGTAAAAAAAGACGAAGAATAGCACTAGAAATAGGCTTTAAAGCTTTATTAAATCAAATAACTTTTTAGCTGGTAAAGGCTTATAAAACGGAGTATGCGATTGAATATAATGTTTTATATCATAAAAAGAGAGACTAATGTCATTAAAATGTTCGTATAACTTCCGCTTTTCAGTTTCAGATTGATAAATGCTGAATAACTTCTTACACTTCACAGAATCCAGAGCAATGGAATGTAACAATAATTAATTTTTAAAATAATAAGAGTATGGTAAACTACCGCTGTAGTTTTCAATATTTTGAATAGGAGTACTTGATAAATCCAGTAGGGTTATTTAAAAAATGATCACTATATAATTTGAAAATAAGTGATCAAAAAGAAAATTTACTACTACTTGCAAAAATGATCACACCATATATACAATCTAAATAATATTTGAATCATTAATTTTATTTTCATATTTCATCAATATATAATTAATTTGGTATTGTAAAATCATGAATATAAATATAATTTATGTTTCGGGCCATCTTATATTTTGATTATTTTAAAACTATTAGTTTTTTCCGAACTTAAAATTTGCTGGTTGTCTAAAATTATTGAAAATACTACTTTTTGAAATTTTGAAAAAACAGGCTGATTTATTGTTTTTTTTTGTCTGATTCACCAAAAAGTAAAAATTTATGCCTATTTGTTATTTTTAGTTTATTGAATTAGAAGAAGTAATCCTTTATATATATAAAGTAATAAAAGATAAGAAAAAAAAACTATTAAGAAAGCATTGCGATAAAAGATAGAATTAAGGATCTTTTTTACGACACGATCAAGCATCTAGTATTGGTTGTTTTGTGATGAATTTTTGCTTATAAAAATTAGTAAATAATAAGATAATACTTTCTTTTAATTTATTAGCATTAATCTCTACATAGGGCAGATAGGGTGATTTAAATTATTTTTATCGCTAACATTACATTTAGTTTTTTGGCATTTTTATCTTGTGAAATAAAATTTGCAAATCACTTTTTATTCTTAAAAAAAATCTATGTAGTTTTTCTAAAAATTATTAATAACATAACAATGTTCTTGAACGAGTGCATTGTGAACATATATATCTTTTATTTTTTAACTTGCGTAACTACAAAACAATTATGTTCATTATATTTTGATAAAACTTGTGTCCTCACATATTTTAAATATTTTTATTTTATCTAATAATATGAATAATAGTATAACGAGAAGTTTTGAAATCTACTTACAATTTACTTACCCTGTTTTAATTTTATTAAGACAATAAAAAATTAAAATTTTAAGTAACCAAAAAATAAAAAAAAAGTATTTATAACCTACATTTTTAATAGGATTACTGATAAGGATTGGTGTAAAGAAAATTATATGATCACATTTCATCAAAATCAAAAATGTTTTGTTATAAAGCATATATTTTCTCACTTGTTGTTTTATGCACTAATGGATATAAAATACTATTATTTAACCCCAAAATGGGGTATTCTCATGTTATTTTTATGGGCCAAATAACAGAGCTTTTAACAAATGCTGGCCATGAAGTTATTGTCCTATCATCAAAAATTGATGATACATTGAAAGATCCATATCATGAGCCTGGTAAAATTTACTACACTAAACCGCATCCAATTTTTGTTGAATTTGCAAAAGGTCCAAAATTGGCAATGTCTGCTTGGGAATCAAAAGAAGATTTCTCTGACCAACGAAAAGTAAGTAAAATATATCTTTAGTAAAAAAATGCTTCTAGTACATTCAAGTTCTTATGAATTCTATAAGATATCAAGGTATCTCTATTTTAAATGATGATGAATTGAAAAATTTTATAATAGAACAAAAATTTGACATAGCAATTACCGAACATTTGTATTTCTTCATGTTCGGTGTATTTAAGTATTGGGGAATAGAAACTACTATTGCAACAACATCTGTTGTTATGATGGATATATTTTATCCAATGTTTGGTATGCCATTTGCACCTTCATATATTCCATCGCTTATTACAGGATATACTGATAAAATGTCTTATAAAGAAAGAGCAATTAATCTCATAAATCATTCGTATCTCATGTATCTTTCAGGAATTGTATCTAAGCACAATAATTTAGAAGATGTTTTTGATGAAAAATTTGGAGTTGGATTTTATGATCCCACCACAATAATGACAAATGTATCGTTTTTCTTTACAAATACAAATCCATTTCTTGATATTCCAACGCCTAAAGGTCCCAAAATAATTGAAGTGGGTGGTATAGGTATACCAAAACCGAAGCCTGTTTCTGAGGAATTTAATAAAATATTAAATAAAAAAAATAAAACCATTTTAATAGCTTTTGGTTCAATATGTAAAAGTACATATATGGATCAAGAAATGAAAGACGAGATATTGAAAACAGTGCAAAGTTTTCCTGACATCACATTTATCTGGAAATATGAAACACCAGAAGATGGCCTCGGTAAGGGAATTGAAAATTTGGTACTAAGGAAATGGGTTCCTCAAAATGATTTGTTAAATGATGAAAGATTGTCACTTTTTATTACACATGGTGGAATGGGAAGTACAACAGAAGTTGCTTTTAGTAATGTTCCAGCACTAGCTGTTCCAATAGTCGGTAAGATGATAATTTCTATTAATAAACATACTTTTTAGGAGATCAAATGAGAAATGCTAAGCTTCTTGAAAGACTTGAAATAGGATTAGCAATAGAAAAAGATACTCTTAGAGATTCTAAGAAATTTAGGGAAAAAATTTTAGAAATTTTAAATAATGATAAATACAAAATTAATTCAATTAAAACTGCAGAAATGCTACGAAATAGACCTATATCATCTGAAGAATTGTTGGTAAAGCATGTTGAATTTGCTTGCCGATTTGGACAACTGCCAAGATTAGATTTAGCTTCTAAAGACATGGGTGTAATTGAATACTACAATCTTGATATTATTTTCCCATTTTTAATTGTTTGCTTTACTATTATATATGGAATTATCAAAGTATTTTGTAAAGTTATTTCAAACTTTTTATTAAAAAAAGAGAAATTTGACTAATCAAAATCTTTATGTTAATTAATTTGCAATTTAATTTTAACTATTTGGAAAAATATATAAAATTTTGATCGATGGAATAGAAAATAAGTATTAATATTTATAATTTGATTGAAACTTTTCCTCTTAAATTAGTATATTAAAGAATTTTAATACCTTATTAATATATTATAAAACAGTTTTTTTTCCTTGTTTAAAGTGATTTATGCACAAACTATGACTATAAAAAAAGTAATAAAAGATAAGAACAAAAAACTATCAAGAAAGCATTGTGATAAAAGAAAGAATTAAAAATCTGTTTCACGACACGATCAAGCATCTAATATTGGTTGTTTTATGACGAATTTTTGCTTATAAAAATTAGTAAATAATAAGATAATACTTTCCTTTAATTTATTGGCATTAATCTCTACATAGGGCAGATAGGGTGATTTAAATTATTTTTATCGCTAACATTACATTTAGTTTTTTACTATTCTTATCTTGTGATATAAAGTTTGAAAATCACTACTTATTCTTTAAACAAGATCTACATAATTTTTCTAAAAATTATTAAGAACAATGTTCATGAACGAGGTCATAATTAAATGTGTATATTGTTTATTTTTTAACTTGTGTAACTGCAAAAAAATTATGTTCATTATATTTTGATAAAATTTGTAGCCTCCCATATTCAAAATATATTTGTTTTATCTAATAATATGAATGATGGTAGAGAGGAAATTTTGAAATCTAATTACAATTTACTTACCATGGTTTATTTTTATTAGAATGATAAAAAATTAAAATATCAATAGTTTAATTTATTTAAAGAACTAGAAAACAAAAAAATTCAAATTTAAAGTAACGAAACAATAAAAAAATTATTTTATTGGTATGCTAACTGTATTAAAATATTACTATAGTTATTTTTTTATTTTAACTGAATAGTTATTATATGTGAAATGTTGACAATCTTATAACTCTAAAGTAATCACAGATTTAGTTTATTTTAAACAATCAGTAAAGCCTACATACTTATTTGATTTATTGCATTAAAAATTCAAGCTATCATTTTGATTAACTTGACTGAAAAGTTTACAGTAAAAATAGCCAAGTTAGTATTTACTTACTTAAAATTATGTTTTAAAACATTATTACCATTATTATTATAAAAATACCAGAATTTAAAAGTATAAATAAATTAAAACATTAGTTTATAGAAATATTGATTTAATTATTATTTTAAGTTTTCTTTGTTTAAGTTTTAATTCTATTATCCATATATTTACAAGTGATAAGTTGTAATCCTTAATATCACCTCAAATAAAGAAGGATTTTTATGATCCTTTGAAATGTTTGATGAACTATGAGTTAAATTGTGTAGATTTATTAAGAATTTTATCGATACAAAGCTATGTGTACGAAATGGGATGAATTACCGTGTTTATTATCAAAGTAATATAGAATTATCTGCAAATAATTTGCTATTTTTCATGTAAAAGCAATCAATTTATAAAAATAGAAAATCTATTCGAAAGTTTGTATTTTCATATATAATTAGTAAAATCAAAAGATAGATAAAAAACTTTAAAATCATCCACTAAATTATCTATTTGTTAAAAGAATTCTTTAATCAGTAGTTACTTAAATTGTACACTATACTACTAATTTTAAATTGAAACTTTATGAAACCTTTATATGTAAAATTATATTATCTACTAGGAATTTAAAAAGAACTTTAGAAATTTATACGCATTCTGTTTTGTATCATGAGTGAATCAAAATTCGCAAAAAGTATTAGCAGTATACAAAAATAGAATTTTAAGGTTTTGAATATTTCTAAAAATTACATTATACAGGGTGGGCCAAAATATACATCACAGTTGCATAAAACACTTTAAAACTTTTATAACTTCTTTGTTGTTGACGTATTTTTATGATATTATACAAATTTTGTACAGAACAATTTATAAAATAATATACCACATGATTGTTCTTAAGAATGGTCTTAATGAAGAGTTATATTAAGTTAAATAAAATTGTTTATATTTTTGTTTTAAAAGTGCACACACAGAGACAATCTCATTATTATTTTCCTTAAAAAATCATTTTATTTCCCATTCAATCATTTTCTTTCCTAAAAAATCATTTTCTTCTCTAAAAAATCATTTTTTTTTTCTTGAATGTATATTTTTTTATTTTTAAAATCATAAGTTAATTTGGTCATAAAATATTTTAATAACAATATAACTTAAAACAATTAAAAAATAGTTTTTTTTATAAATTAAAAATGTACGATTTGAATTAGTATTATTTAGAAATAATATAATTATTTAGTAATTTTTTTTGATATTTTGGCTAAATATTTATGAGATTTTAAGTGATAATTAAATGAAATAAAAGTATTGTTAAACAATTTAGTTAGTGAAAAGGAAATCAAAAAAAAATTTTTGATACACAATTCATATCAATATGCGATTTAAAAATATAAATATTTTTATTTGAAATATATTCTTTATCATTGGTCATAATAATTAAACATTATATATCTACATTTGAAATAAATTATTGTAAAACTTAATCTTACTCGTATATGAAAAAGTTTTTGTTTTAAAAGAAAATTTATAAATAAATAGAACATAGATATAGACATTTTTATAAAGTACATTTTTTTAGCTTTAAAATATTATCACATTTCTGAATGTTATAACTTTTTTATTCTTTGTAAAAATTTATATTGTTATATTTTTTAGTTATCTTGGCTTGCTTTATACAAATAAATTCACGATCAGAATTAAACAACTTATTTTGATACAGTTATTGATATTTTATTGCTTAAACAAAATAAACCATCACACAAAAAATTTTGAAGTATATAATCTATCTAACAATAAAAAAATAATTAACAAAAAATTACCGAACATTTTTCTTTGATTTTTAATTAATTATTTCAAAAATATAGTAGTAATCTTCAAAAGTATGTTAGTCTGAAATGTTTTATAGTTTAATTGTTTGTCTGCGTTAAACTATTAAATGTAAAAATATAATATTAACAAAAAAATTGTAAATTAATTATATTCAAAATTAAATTTTTTAGAGAAAAAAATGATTGAATAGGGAACAAAATGATATAAATAATTAAATTTGAATAATGTTTTTGGGGAAGAAAATGATGAAATTGTCTCTGTGTGCATCTTAAAATATTTTAATTTATTTAAAAATAAATGCTAGATGCTTAAAATGTTAGTTTGAAACAATTTTCTTCATAAAATATTTTGTTTATACAATATTAATTTCCTTCATATAATTTAAATATTTTTTATCGTTGTTACCTCGTTAAGAAAGTATTCTACTGAAGAACGGACGAAAATAGTTCGTGATTGCTACACCAACAAGTATTTAATTGTTATAACTCAAAAATTATTCAAAACCTTTTACAATGTGACCCAAGCCTCGTCAAGACATGCAATATTAAGTGTGGTAAATCGTTTCGAAGAGTTAGATAAAACAACTTAATAAGAGTAATAATTAATGTTTTGTATTGAACAAGCTTGTATAAGAAGTTAAATGGTGATCATTTAAAAGATATCATTTTTCATACATAATTGTGTGAAATATTGGCTTATTACAAATTGTATCTATGTGTTTTAAACTTAAAAATAAGTTTAAATTGAAAAAAATTAAGAAATACTTTTTTTAATGTAAAATATTAAGAAATTAGAAAACTTTTTTTAAAGTTTATTCTTGAGAACGATCTTGTAATATATTATTCTCTAACAAATTTTCTACAAAATGCGTATAATGCCATAAAAATATGTCACCTACAAAAAAAGTTATAAAGTGTTTTATTGCAACTGTGATGTGACTTTTGGCCCCCCTGTATAATTTGATCTAATTATATTTTTATATAAGATTATTCCAAATAAATTATTACTAACTTGGCAACTTTCGTTGTAAAACTTTTAAGTTAAGATGGTCAAATTGATAGATTAAACATTTATACAAAATATCAAATTATGTGTAAGTTTGTTGATTGATTTAAATAAACTAAAATTTCAATTACTTAAAACTTATAGTACTTTAAACATTTGATAAAAAAATACTCAGTTAAAATAAAAACATAACTATTTTGATATTTTAATACAATTAACATATCAAGAAAATAATTTTTCTGGTTATTTAAACTTTTAATTTTTTATTAAAAAAAAATAAACGGAGGTAAGTAAACTGCGTGAATATGATCTTTTGCTAATTATTAAGGTTTTTATCTCTAAAAGTGTTTCTAATCGATACCTTTAGTTAGATTACCAATAAGAATTAATATAAAAAAAGTCGTATGACTACAGCTCATTAAAATCAAAAATGTTTTATTATAAAACATTTATTTTCCCACTTCTTTTTTTATGCTCTGGCGGATATAAAATTTTATTGTTTAATCCCAAAGTGGGACATTCTCATATTAATTTTATGAGTCAAATAACAAAACTTTTAATAAATGCTGGTCATGAAGTTATTGTACTATCATCAAAAATTGATGACACACTGAAAAATCCATATCATGAGCCTGGTAAAATTTACTATACTGAGCCACACCCATATTTTGTTGAACATTTAAAAAGTCCACCAACAGTAAAAGCTATTTGGAAATCAAAAGAAGATATATCTGGTCAGCAAAAAGTAAGTAAAAATTATTTATAATAAAAATGTTTTTAGATCCTTCAAAAATTGTTGAACTCAATAAGATATCAAGGTATTTCTATTTTAAATGATGAAAAATTGAAAAATTTTATAATGGGACAAAAATTTGATGCAGCAATTTCTGAAAACATGTTTTATTTCATGTTTGGTGTATTTAAATATTGGGGAATAGAAACTACTATTGCAACAACATCTTTGTTTATGTTGGATACATTTTATCCAATTTTCGGTATACCATTTGCATCTTCATATATTCCATCATCTGTTACAGGATATTCTGATAAAATGTCATATGGAGAAAGAACAATTAATCTCCTAACTCATTTGTATTTTATGCATTTTTCGGGAGTACGTTCAAAGTACAATAATTTAGAAGATGTTTTCGATGAAAAATTTGGAGTTGGATTTTATGAAACAAACTCTATAATAACAAATGTTTCTTTTTTCTTTATAAATACAAATCCATTTCTTGACATTCCAACACCTAAAAGTCCCAAAATGATTGAAGTGGGTGGTATAGGCATACCGAAATCCAAACCTGTTTCTGAAGAATTTAGTAAATTATTAAATAAAAGAAATAAAACTATTTTAATTTCTTTTGGTACAGTATGTAAAAGTACGTATATGGATCAAGAAATGAAAGACGAAATATTAAAAACAGTGGAAAGTTTTCCTGACATCACATTTATCTGGAAATATGAAACACCAGAAGATGGCCTAGGTAAGGGAATTGAAAATTTGGTACTAAGAAAATGGGTTCCTCAAAATGATTTGTTAAACGATGAAAGATTGTCACTTTTTATTACACATGGTGGAATGGGAAGTACAACAGAAGTTGCTTTTAGTTATGTTCCAGCATTAGCTGTTCCAATATTCGGTAAGATGGTTATATCTATTTTTAAATACTTTTCTTAGGAGATCAAATGAGAAATGCTAGACTTCTTGAGAGACATGAAATAGGATTAGCAGTAGAAAAAGATACTCTTAGAGATTCTAAGAAATTCAGGGAAAAAATTTTAGAAGTTCTAAATAATGATAAATATAAAATTAATTCAATTAAAACTGCAGAAATGCTACGAAATAGACCTATATCATCTGAAGAATTATTAGTAAAGCATGTTGAATTTGCTTGCAGATTTGGACAATTGCCTAGATTAGATTTAGCTTCTAAAGATATGGGTGTAATAGAATACTACAATCTTGATATTATTGTCCCATTTTTAGTTATTTGCTTTATTATTATTTACGCAATTATCAAAATAGTTTGCACAGTAATCTCAAAATGTTTGCCAAGAAAAATCAAAAAAGATTAATTATATTTTTTTTACTAATTAATGAATACAAATTTTCTAAATATTTTGTAAACTGTAAAACACAAGTGATGGGAGATATAAATTAGTATTAAAAACTTCCTTGAATTATTTTTTATAGAAACGTTTAAGAATTTTTATTTTATATTTATAATTTATTAAATCAGTAATTTTACTTAAATGTAGTAATTTTTACACAGGTCATCAATAAAAAAGTCTAAAAAGCTTTAATGATTGTAAATTGTTTTAAGTAAAGATTAATATTTAATAAAACTTTTATAGAAAATTGTTATCAGAATCTACTAAAAAATAAGCTTAATTTTTTACAAGCACTCTTTTTTAAAATGTTAACATTGATAAAAGAATTATATTAAAACTATTTAAAAAACTAAACAAATTTGTGTTCTGTGTATATTATGCGCTATACCATGATAGAGATGGTACTAAATTAAAACATTAGTAACATTGCTACAATCTTTTTTAATTTCAACAAAATTTTTATCACTGAAACTGATGTTAAATACTATCTATCAAAGGTATATTGATAAGAATTAATATAAAAAGGAATTATATGGCTTGAATTTATTAAAATCAAAGATGATATTTTTCCAATTGTTTATTTTTTCACTTCTTCATTTATTTTCATATGGATATAAAATTTTGTTGTTTAATCCTAAATTTGGACATTCTCATATTAATTTTATGAGTCAAATGACAAAACTTTTATCAGATGCGGGTCATGAAGTTATTGTACTATCTTCGATAATTGATGATAGATTAAAAGATCCATATTATGAACCTGGAAGAATTTACTATACTAAACCACATCCAGCGTTTGTTGAGTTTGCAAAAAATCCATCAACGTTGAAAGCTTATTGGAATTCAAAAGAAGGCATCTCTGATCAAACAGAAGTAAGTAATAATTATTTATAGTAAAAATGTTTCTAGTTATTTCAAAGATTAGTTGATTCAATAAGACAACAAGGTATCTCTATTTTAAATGATGATGAATTGAAAAAATTTATAATGGAACAAAAATTTGATATTGCTATTTCTGAAACCTTTTATCATTTCATGTTCGGTGTATTTAAGTATTGGGGAATAGAAGCAACTATTGCAACAACATCTATGTTTATGATTGATTTTTATTATCCAATGTTTGGTATACCCTTTGCACCTTCCTTCATTCCATCGTTTATTTCAGGATACACCGATAAAATGTCATATAAAGAAAGAGCCATAAATCTTTTATTTCATGCATATATGTGGCATTATGCAGAAACGCATTCAAAGCACAATAACTTACAAGATGTATTTGATAAAAAATTTGGTGTTGGATTTTATGACGAATATAAAGTATTAACAAATGTTTCTTTTTTCTTTATAAATACAAATCCATTTCTTGGTATTCCAACACCTATAAGTCCAAAGATGATTGAAATAGCTGGTATAGGTGTTCCGAAACCCAAGCCTGTGTCTGAGGAATTTAACGAAATACTGAATATGAGAAATAAAACTATATTAATATCTTTTGGTTCAGTAGCTAAAAGTACGTATATGGATCAAGAAATGAAAGATGAAATATTAAAAACAGTGCAAAGTTTTCCTGACATCACATTTATCTGGAAATATGAAACACCAGAAGATGGCCTCGGTAAGGGAATTGAAAATTTGGTACTAAGAAAATGGGTTCCTCAAAATGATTTGTTAAACGATGAAAGATTGTCACTTTTTATTACACATGGTGGAATGGGAAGTACAACAGAAGTTGCTTTTAGTTATGTTCCAGCATTAGCTGTTCCAATATTCGGTAAGATGGTTATATCTATTTTTAAATACTTTTTAGGAGATCAAATGAGAAATGCTAAGCTTCTTGAAAGACTTGAAATAGGATTAGCTGTAGAAAAAGATACTCTTAGAAATTCAAAGAAATTTAGGGAAAAAATTTTAGAAATTTTAAATAATGATAAATACAAAATTAATTCAATTAAAACTGCAGAAATGCTACGAAATAGACCTATATCATCTGAAGAATTGTTGGTAAAGCATGTTGAATTTGCTTGCCGATTTGGACAACTGCCAAGATTAGACTTAGCTTCTAAAGATATGGGTGTAATAGAATACTACAATCTTGATATTATTGTCCCATTCTTTATTGTTTGCTTTATTATTATTTATGGAATTATCAAAGTATTTACTAAAATTATTGCTAAGTTGTTTTTAAATAAGATAAAAAAAGATTAAGTTATTTTTTAATGTAATTTAAAAATAATATTAAAGCTTTAGTTGAGGTATTTAGAGAAAATAAAATCTTTAAATTTATATAACTTCCTGAAATTCTAATTTAATTTATTTTATAACTATTTCATTCAGACAAATCAAAGTAATTTAGTTTAATAACAATAATGAATAATTTTTCAACTGTATGAAAATTATTGAGTCATTCAAAAATAAAAATTGATTTTCAACACTTAAACTTTGAAATGTCAAAACTCAATCAGAAATTTATATTTTTCATAAAATAGAGGCATTAGATTTAACACATTTTTGTCAATATTTAAAAAGCTTATTAATCACATTTGAAAAAAATAACGGTTTTTAGAATACCAAATGTCCAAGACGTTAAATTTTAGGTATAATATTTAGTTACCTTTTTCTTTCTCAAATGAACACCATATTTATTAATAAATGATAATACGTTGGAAGAAGATTTAATAGGTAAAATATTTGAGATTCAGCCTTACTCCTTAATTCGTTTGTGTTCGTATATCTAATAGTTTTTATTTCTTATAATATCACGTACTATTTGTAAAAAACGATGATTATCATATTATATATAAGAGTAGATTTTAACAAATAAATAGTTTTAAGTTCATATCAGTTTGGTTTTTATAACGTCATTTGTAAGAGATATGATCAAGTACTACTAAAAAGCGGATGTTAGCCAATTCAATTGACAAATATTGAGTTAAAATTCAACAATTTCAACTTATTTTATCTAATTAATAAAAAAATAATTTGAAATTTTTAATTTTATCTGTATTATGAAGCTTGAGTAAACAATTAAATCTTCATTGTGAAGTACTTTGAAATAACTTTTTAAAGTGCATTTTGTAGCTAATCATTTTTAGAATATAGTTTTTAGTTCTTAAGCCATTTTTATTACTTTTGTCTATCTTTGAGCTTTTAAAAGAAAATGATGCGAAAATCAATTTTGACTTAGTTTATTTGAAAAATAATAAGAACTTTTTAATGAATTTTAGTAAAAACATATTGTTGGAAATAATAGAGTTCAACTGACCCTACAAAATGGTATATATCTTACTGTTCTAATAAGCATATAGAGACATTACAACAGTTTAATGTTGTTTGCGCAAAAGTGACATTTATTGTTGAACAACCTAATAGTATTATTTTTATAATTTTGCAATACATATATCTTCAGAATATTGTTTACATGGTGAACATTCTATTATTAAGGAATATTAAAAAAGTATCTAATATTTTATAATCTATCATGAATTACTGGATAAACATAATAACTGTAGTAAACCTTAATTAAATTGATAATAGTAAAGTTGATGCTTCCATATTCATGATGTAAAAATAAACTTTGATCATCAACAATTTATTTAAGGTATAAAAATAATAAAATTTGCACAAAAATATTATTGTATTCAGCAAAAAATTTATTATTGTAGTCGTTAAAAAAAAGATAAAATTAAATTTGAAAATAAATAAATAAATTATTACTAAGCATATTTTTTTGTCATTTAAAAAACTTTTTGTTTCTGTCTTGAATCGCATTTTAAAAAATGATAGGTATAGGTGAATATATTATTTTTTCATCTGTTCTCTTTTTAATAATATCAATTCTTTTTTCAAAATATGTTGCTATAGGCTTAATTGTTATTTTAACATCATTTATATTTTGGTAAGTAGAATAAAAAAATAAAATCAGTAATTATAATATGACATTTTCCTTTGTTAGGAAAATAAATACATGGAAAAATTATTGGAAGAAACGTAATATACCTGGACCTAAAGGAAAATTTGGTGTTGGAAATATATTGGAAATTATGAATGATTTCAAGGATTGTGATTTAAAATGGAAAAAAGAATTTGGGGAAACTTATGGAGTGATGATGGGTTTAAGACCAGACTTAACTACAACAAATTTAGATATCATTAAAGAGGTTTATGTCAAACAATTTGATAAATTTATTGACAGAGAGGGATTTATGCCAAGTAGTTCAAAAAAAGATAAAAGTTTGCTTGCAAATGGCATGTTTATAAAACGTGGAGAAGACTGGAGAAGAATAAGAAATTTGTGTTCACCAGCTTTTACAACAGGGAAAATGAAAATGTTTGTAAAATTTTTCAATGAGACTGTTGATAAAACTATAGAAATATTAAAAAGATATGAAATAGGAGATAAAGCAATTGATATGAAAGAATTATGTGATGGAATGACTATAGACTCAATTTTCAAAAGTACTTTTGGTTATAAAACTGATTTACAAGAAAATCCTGACAATATAGTTCGTGAATATGCTAAAAATCTTTTTGATTCAAGTATATATGACCCAAAATTTTTGTTTCTTCTATTATTTCCTGAAGTTACAAATATTATAAGAGTATATTTTGGGTATCATGTTAAAAATAATACAGAACATAACTATTTCAGAGATCTCCTTTCTGAATGTTATGAAAGAAGAAAAAAAGAATTAGAAAAATCTGAGAATAATGAAGCACCAGATTTTTTTAAAGTTCTTCTTCAATCTGTTAATGATGACGATGATATTAAAGATAAAGATGAAGAAATTGTATTTGAAGAGGCAACACAAAATCAAAAAAAGAAAGGAATGTCAAAAATCGAAGTTCTTTCTCAAGGATTCCTGTTTCTTCTTGCTGGGTATGAGACAACAGCAAATTCTATTCATTTCTTATTATTTATGCTAGCACACCATCAAGAATATCAAGATAGATGTAGAGAAGAAATCTTAGAAGTATTAGGAGAAAAGAGTATTGATTACATAGATTATGATACAGAAATTAAACTTACCTACCTTGATCAATGTGTTAAAGAGTGTTTAAGAATGTATCCACCGGCAGGAAGAATAAATAGAATATGCGTTCAAAAAACAACTATTAATGGTATAGACTTTGAACCGGGTGTTTCAATATCAGTACCCATTTTTAATTTACATTATGATGAAAACATTTATCTAGAACCAAATATTTTTGATCCAGAGAGATTTTCACCTGAGCAAAAGGCAGCAAGAGATCCATTATATTATATGCCTTTTGGATATGGACCAAGAAACTGCATTGGAATGAGGTACGCTTATCTTAGTATGAAAGTTTACCTTGCTCGACTATTATTAAAATACAAATTTAAAACTTGTCCTGAAAGTCTCCCAATGCCTGTAGAAATAAGTGCAAGAGGAATGACAAAACCTATCAAAAAATTATACTTAAAAGTTGAAACAATATCTTACTGAAAATTTCATCATTTATTCCTTCCTTGTAATAAACATTTACTACAATTTTACATACATTGAAGATTCTAATAAAAATATTGTTATAACTATGTAAACAGTATGTTATATAAAAATTTTTAATTCTTAAATTTTTTTAATCATCAAAGATTTTTGAAATTATTGCCTATTGTTTTCAATTAAATGTTTAGTTATTTATAATTGTGAATGAAGTGTTAAAGAAAAGTCTTAAGATCGAACTAAAAAATTTGTAATAAACATCGCATGAAATTAGAATTATTACTTAATATGTAATATATTTAAAAAATGTTATGTAATCTCATTATTTTCATCAAATTTTTTAACACAATATGACTTGAGTTAAAAATATAGATTTACTTGTAATATTTTGATGATTAATAGTACTGGTTCATTATTAATATTTATTATCATACATTAGATAAAAATAAAACAAATATCCAAATTATTTTAGACACTAATAATAAATTATTATCCACTTTTAATATCATTTTAGAAAGAGGTAACAAATGTTTATTAAACATGAAATGAGCTGTAAATGGACAAAAACGTAGATACAAGAATAAAAACAGATTGAAATAAAGAGAAAGAAGATTGTAAGGAGGAAGTTAAAGAAGATGCTGAAAATGTGGTAGAGAGAACAGTTTGAAAATGAGATTGAAGAAATATTTTGAGTTTAGATACTTGAATAAAAATAGAATTATTTTTTTCATATAATTTTATCTTGTAACATACAAAGTTTTTTTTTATCACATTAAATAAATACTTTTTATCATTAATTGTATTTGTAAAATTCGGATTCATAAATAAATAAAAATATATTTCCTTATAAACTAACATAAAAAAATTTTTATAAAAACAACATCGGTATTTTTATATAAAACTAAACATATAAATTTTGTACAAAACAAATATTTCTAAAAAAACTGAATATATCATTTTATACTAAAATCCTTATGTTATTTTAATGTATAATACAAAAAATTTTTATATCAAACCGCTTATGTATTTTTACTAATTTTTGAAAGGCGGTCGTTTTTAATATACGCGCATTATATTTGTTTTGTATAGCAGTAAAATAAAAACGAAATGATTTATTTTTGCGTATTTGTAAACAAGTAAAATGTCAAAGGGATTTCATTGAGTTTTTGAAGAGTATTGATTTTTGTTTCATTTTAAATTTTTAGACACAATTTAACATATGCTTGGTATAGGTGACTATATTCTTTTTTTATCAATTCTTTATTTAATAATATCAACACTATTTTCAAAATATGTTGCTATAAGTTTTATTGTCATTTTAACATCATTAACATTTTGGTAAGTAGAATAAAAAATAGGACTACTAATTATATTTTAATATTCTCACTTGTTAGGAAAATAAAAAGTTGGGAAAATTATTGGAAAAAACGTAATATACTTGGACCAGAAGGAAAATTTGGTGTTGGAAATCTTTTAGAAATTATAAATGATTTCAAACATGCTGATTTTCAATGGAGAAAAAAGTTTGGAGAAACATATGGATTGATTATGGTTTTTAGACCAGATTTAACCACAACAAATTTAGATATCATTAAAGAAGTTTATGTGAAACAATTCGATAAATTTATTGACAGGCAAGGATTTATCCCAAGTAGTTCAAAAAGAGATAAAAGTTTGCTTGCAAATGGCATGTTTATAAAACGTGGAGAAGATTGGAGAAGAATAAGAAATTTGTGTTCACCAGCTTTTACAACGGGAAAAATGAAAATGTTTGTAAAATTTTTCAATGAGACTGTTGATAAAACTATAGAAATATTAAAAAAACATGAAACAGAGGACAAAGCAGTTGATTTGAAAGAATTATGTGATGGAATGACTATAGATTCCATTTTTAAAAGTACTTTTGGTTATAAAGCTGATTTACAAGAAGATCCTAACAGTACAATTCGTGAATATGCTAGAAATCTTTTTGATGTAAATATATATGACCCAAAATTTATGTTACTTATCTTATTTCCCGAAATCACAAATTTTATAAGAGTTTATTTTGGGTATCATTTTAAAAATAATACAGAACATAATTATTTCAGAGATCTCCTTTCTGAATGTTATGAAAGAAGAAAAAAAGAATTAGAAAAAGGTGAGAATAATGAAGCACCTGATTTTTTTAAAGTTCTCCTGCAATCCGTTAATGATGACGATGATATTAAAGATAAAGATGAAGAAATTGTATTTGAAGAGGCAACACAAAATCAAAAAAAGAAAGGAATGTCAAAAATCGAAGTTCTTTCTCAAGGATTCTTGTTTCTTCTTGCTGGGTATGAGACGACAGCAAATTCTATTCATTTCCTATTATTTATGCTAGCACACCATCAAGAATATCAAGATAGATGTAGAGAAGAAATTTTAGAAGTATTAGGAGAGAAGAGTATTGATTACATAGATTATGATACAGTTAATAAACTAACTTACCTTGATCAATGTATTAAAGAGTGTTTAAGAATGTATCCACCAGCAGGGAGAATAAATAGAATATGCGTTCAAAAAACAACTATTAATGGTATAGACTTTGAACCGGGTGTTTCAGTATCAATACCAATTTTTAATTTACATTATGATGAAGATATCTATCCAGAACCAAATATTTTTGATCCAGAGAGATTTTCATCTGAACAAAAAGCACAAAGAGATCCACTATACTATATGCCTTTTGGATATGGACCTAGAAATTGTATTGGAATGAGATTTGCTTATCTTAGTATGAAAGTTTACCTTGCCCGACTATTATTGAAATACAAATTTAAAACTTGTCCTGAAAGTCTCCCAATACCTTTAGAAATAATTGCACAGGCGATGACAAAGCCTATCGAAAAGTTGTACTTAAAAGTTGAAACGATATCTTATCCATAATTAACTTTAAATTTCTCTTTCACGTTAGCACTTTCAACAATTTGATTCTCATTAATGATTACAATAAAGCATTATTTAGTATTTTGTTATAAAAATAGTTGAGGGAAAGGAAATTTTTTAAGAATACTTTTACATCGAAAATCACGTGAAATAAAGTAAATAATATGTAATACATTTGAAAAAATATACTATACTTTCTTTGTTATAATAATAATACCTTTTTAATATATCGCACATCTTGAATATGATTAAGGTTTATTTGTGTTATTCCAATAACTATGTAAATAATAATATCTATTTTTCAAAAATTACAATAAACTTTATCTGAAAATAATATAACAAAGAAGATGGATTAACAAAACTTTCATATTTATTCCATACAAAATCAGTTATACACAAGAAGTTATTGGAAATAATTATAATTTTAGTTGTACAAAAATATCAATGTATTAAAATAATCGTAGTATGCATCGTAAATTCTACCACATTAGAACAATGATTATCTAAAGTCTTCAGAACCAAAAGTGTTTTAAAATAACTAAAATATCAGATAAAGGACTATAAAGAAGAAAATATAAGTCTTAATGCTATTAGTATAAATTTTGTCATTTTTATTTATTTTTTTATGCTAAAAAATGTTTTTTTAAATTTAAATTATCAATGTAAAATTTCAACATGTAGTTAAAATTAATGATTGCATTGGACTGATATAATCTTGTGTTTTGAATAATGAAATGTATATTAAATCAATCTTGTTGATAATGTTTATGTGTATTTAAATTACTATATTATTTTTTATCGATGAAAGTAAAGTTATTTTAATTTAGAAAAATTCATCAACCTTTTTAAACAAATTCTATTAACTTTTTCTTTCTGCCATTTTTCAAATTCTTAAATTTTTATCTATTACATTACACTTTCATCAATTATTTAATTTCTTCAAATAATCTGTATATATAAAATTTCTAATTCGGTTAGTATGGATTTAAGGTAATCGAAAATTTAATGTTCTTTAGTTTTTTAATTTTAATAATTTCTAAAGATAAATATATATTTTTATAGATGTTGATACCTAGGTGTAATAAAATAAGGCAGATTGTTAAATCAAAATAAAAAAAGCTAAAGGTTGTATTTAATATAATATCAATTAATTTGTTTATAATTCCTTTTACGATTGATGAGCTTATAAATGTTTCACCAGGGTCAAAGAGCATACATTTACTCTTTTATACACAAGGAAGTTTTTGTCAACAATAAATGAAATTTCAATTTGTTACTAATGCGTTTGATAAATTAATTCTTTATAGTGTAAAAAAAATTGCTATATATCACAAGGTTACCATTGTAAAGTGTAAAATTTAAATGTTACTACAGATAACTTTACTTATATAGATATTATTGAATTTGGAGTTTTTGTATTTGTAAAATAAAAGTTAATTTTTGGTGATATGAAATTTATTAAAACTGCTTAACTAATATTCTTTGTGAATCAATATTTTATAATAAACAAAAGAAACTTATCATTTTTACACATTAAAGAAAGATAAAAGAAAATTTATAGAGTATTTAAATAAGTTATCATTAGAAATTATACTTGTAATTATAATTATAGAATATGATAGGTATTGGTGAATGTATTTTACTTTCAATAACTCTTTTTATAATAATATCAACACTATTTTCAAAATATGTTGCTATAGGCCTAATTGTTATTTTAACATCATTAATAATATGGTAAGTGAAATAAAAAATAAGATCTGTATTTGTATAATGAAATTTTTCTTCGTTAGGAAAATAAATAGTTGCTCACATTATTGGAAAAAACGTAATATACTTGGACCAGAAGGAAAATTTGGTGTTGGAAATCTATTAGAGATTATGAATGATTTTAAAAATTGTGACTTGAAATGGAAAAAAGAATTTGGGGAAACTTATGGAGTGATGATGGGTTTAAGACCAGACTTAACTACAACAAATTTAGATATCATTAAAGAGGTTTATGTGAAACAATTTGATAAATTTATTGATAGAGAAGATTTTATGTCAACTAGTTCAAAAACATGTGATAGTTTGCTTGACAATAATATGCTATCAAGACGTGGAGAAGATTGGAGAAGAATAAGAAATTTATGTTCACCAGCTTTTACAACAGGAAAAATGAAAATGTTTGTAAAATTTTTCAATGAAACTGTTGACAGAACTATTGAAATATTAAAAAAATATGAAACAGAGGATAAAGAAATTGATATGAAAGAATTATGTGATGGAATGACTATAGATTCCATTTTTAAAAGTACATTTGGATATAAAACTGATTTACAGGAAGACCCTAACAATATAATCCGTGTGTATTGTAGAAGGCTATTTGATGCAAGTATATATGACCCAGAATTTTTGTTTATGCTCTTGTTTCCTGAAATTTCAAAATTTCTAAGAGTGTATTTTGGATATCATGTTAAAATTAATACAGAACATAACTATTTTAGAAATCTTCTTTCTGAGTGTTATGAACGAAGGAAAAAAGAATTAGAAAGGGGTGAAAATAATGAGGCCCCAGATTTTTTTAAAGTTCTCCTTCAATCAGTAAATGATGAAGATATTGAAAATAATGATAGAGAAATTGTTACTGAAAGTGCAACAGAAAATCAAAAAAGGAAAGGAATGTCAAAAATTGAAGCTCTTTCCCAAGGATTTTTGTTTCTTCTGGCAGGTCATGAAACAACAGCAAGTTCTGTTCATTTTCTATTATTTATGTTGGCACATCATCAAGAGTATCAAGATAGATGTAGAGAAGAAATCTTAGAAGTATTAGGAGAAAAGAGTATTGATTACATAGATTATGATACAGTTAATAAACTAACTTACCTTGATCAATGTGTTAAAGAATGTTTACGAATGTATCCACCATCAGGAAGAATAAATAGAATGTGTGTTCAAAAAACAACTATTAATGGTATAGATTTCGAACCTGGTTGTTTGGTATCAATACCAATCTTTACCATGCATTATAACGAAGATGTTTACCCACAACCAAATATTTTTGACCCAGAGAGATTTTCACCAGAACAAAAAGCAGGAAGAGATCCGTTATATTACATACCCTTTGGATATGGACCGAGAAATTGTATTGGAATGAGATATGCTTATATTAGCATGAAAGTTTACCTTGCACGTTTATTATTAAAATATAAATTTAAAACTTGTCCTGAAAGCCTTCCAATTCCATTAGAAATAACTTCAAGAGGAATGACAAAACCTATCGAAAAATTGTACTTAAAAGTTGAAACAATTTCTTATTGATAATCTAATTGTTAACTGTTATTCATAATCATTATGTATAATTTTATTTGCATTAAAGATTACAATTAAAATATTGTATTACTTTGTTATAATTATGTAAATAGTGCTGTATAAAAAAATTTTTTAATTCTTTAGATTTTTTTTATTAATCATCAAAGATTTATAAAAATATTATCTATTGTTTCCAATAAATGTAATTTTGAACTAAATGTTAGAGAAAAATTCTATAATTGGAATTAAATAATTTTTAATAAACACTCCATGAAATTAAGGTATTTATTTATAATGAAATACATTTGGAAAATATCATGTAATTCCTCTATTTTAGCCCAATTTTTAACACAATATGATTTGGATTGAAAAACGTAGATTTAATTGTAATATTTTAATGACTTCTTGATAATAATAAATTTTTTTAATATTGTAAATAAACTCTACCTAAGATTTATTTTTAAAGTAAGAAATTTTATACGAATTCCATAAATTTATTATATATAATATTTTTTTTATGAAATATTGCGTTTTTTAAAAATTTATAATAGTTAAGGACATTATATGGTCCTTGATAAACTACAATATATTTAAATGGTGTGATTAATATTGTTTGTTAAATGATATTTTTACATAAAATAAAAAAAAACTTACCATTGTAAACATCAAAGAAAAGATAAAAATGAACTTTAAAAGTATGTAAACAAGTTAATTGTCATTAGGCATTTTATTGCGATTTTTCAGAGTATTGATTCTTGTGTTATTTCAAAATTTGAAACGCAATTTAACATATGCTTGGTATAGGTGAATATATCCTTGTTTTATTAATTCTTTATTTAATAACATCAACACTCTTTTCAAAATATGTTGCTGTAGGGTCATTTATTATAATTACTTCAGTAGTATTTTGGTAAGGAGAATAGAAAATTAAATTAGCAATTATATTATGATACTTTAATTTTTTAGGAAATTAAGTAGTTGGTCAAATTATTGGATAAAGCGTAACATACCAGGACCAAAAGGAAAAATTGTTGTTGGAAATTTATTATACATAGTCGAGGATTTTAAGAAAAGTGATTTGAAATGGAAAAAAGAGTTTGGAGAAACATACGGAATACTAATTGGTTTTCAACCAGATCTAAGTACAACAAATTTAGATATTATTAAAGAGGTGTTTGTGAAACAATTCGATAACTTTACTGACAGGGAAGGATTTATGCCTAAAGATTCAAAGAAAGATAAAAGTTTGTTTTCAAAAGGTATGTCGATTCTGCGTGGGGAAGATTGGAGACGAATTAGAAATTTATGTTCACCAGCTTTTACAACAGGAAAAATGAAAATGTTTGTAAAATTTTTTAATGAGACTGTTGATAAAACTATAGAAATATTAAAAAAATATGAAACAGAAGACAAAGCAATTGATTTGAAAGACCTATGTGATGGAATGACCATAGATTCCATTTTTAAAAGTACTTTTGGTTATAAAGCTGATTTACAAGAAGATCCTAACAATAAAATTCGTGAATATGCTAGAAGAATTATGGATTCATCTAGTTTTGATCTAAGGGTATTACTTTTTTTTCTATTTCCTGAAATTACAAATATTATAAGAGTATATTTTGGGTATCATGTTAAAAATAATACAGAACATAACTATTTCAGAGATCTCCTTTCTGAATGTTATGAAAGAAGAAAAAAAGAATTAGAAAAAGGTGCGAATAATGAAGCACCTGATTTTTTTAAAGTTCTCCTTCAATCCGTTAATGACGATTCTGATGATGCTAAAGACAAAGATGAAGAAATTGTATTTGAAGAGGCAACACAAAATCAAAAAAAGAAAGGAATGTCGAAGATTGAAGTTCTTTCTCAAGGATTCTTGTTTCTTCTTGCTGGCTATGAAACGACAGCAACTTCAATTCATTTCTTATTATTTATGCTAGCACATCATCAAGAATATCAAGATAGATGTAGAGAAGAAATCTTAGAAGTATTAGGAGAGAAGAGTATTGATTACATAGATTATGATACGATAAATAAATTAAATTATCTTGATCAATGTATTAAAGAATGTTTAAGAATGTATCCACCAGCAGGTAGAATAAGTAGAATGTGTGTTCAAAAAACGACAATCAATAATATAGATTTTAAACCGGGTGTTTCAGTATCAATACCAATTTTTAATTTACATTATGATGAAGATATCTATCCAGAGCCAAATATTTTTGATCCAGAGAGATTTTCACCTGAACAAAAAGCACAAAGAGACCCACTATACTATATGCCTTTTGGATATGGACCAAGAAATTGTATTGGAATGAGATATGCTTATCTTAGTATGAAAGTTTACCTCGCTCGACTATTGTTAAAATTCAAATTTAAAACTTGTTCTGAAAGTCTTCCAATACCTTTAGAAATATGTGCCAAGTTATTGACAAAACCTATCAAAAAATTGTACTTAAAAGTTGAAACAATATCTTATTGAAACATTTAATCGTCTATTTGTTACTTGTAATAAACATTTTCTAAAAGTTTATATATATAGCAGTTTACAATCAAAATATTGTGTTGATTTATTAAAATTGTGTAATAAAATCACATGTAAGACTTTTAATTGATGGAATTTTTTTAAACCTTCATAAATTATTGTAGATACAAAAAGTATTTTAGTTTTTACTTTAAAGTCTATTATGTAATAAATAATTGGATTACAAATTTTAACTAGTAAATATAATAAACAATATCGTGAATATAATTCAACGAATGTTAGATAAATTATAAACTGTTTTTTAATTAAACTTAGTATAACAACCATAACAATTGGACTACGTCATAAATCTTTTTGGATAATGAATAAGATTCCCATACAAAAAAATCTTTATGATCTAGAAAATGCCAATTTCAGAAAGGCAATAAACTACTCGTTTAAATTTATAAAATATATTTTAGCAGAAATACACTGAAAGTAACTTCCAAATACATTTATTTATTATATTTAAATTAAGCTAAGTTTAGATATTCTACAGTTCCATCATGTAAAAGAAAAGAAATAAAATATAAGTAGGAAATTTTGACAATAATACCATTAGTAACATAAACTGATAAAAAATATATACAAATAAAAATTGAAAATAAGGCATTATTGTTCCAGTGGTCTAAGCGATATTTGTAAATTTCTTGGATACTTCGACTGTGAAAAACGTCTCTCGAAATCGCTTTTATACGTGTTATAAATTTTCATAGCACTTTTTGCATCTTCAACAGAATCATGTTCTCCTCGTTGAATATCTATTTGAAAAATTCGTTTCATTAAATTTTTAAGAGAAATTGTCCTTTCTCTATCACTTTTGAACTTATCAAATCCTGGAAATCGTGACGTATCTCGAATATAGGATGAATGAAAGTTGTTCAATTTTAGAGCTTTAAGATCTGAACGAAGATCGTGACCAACAATAATTCTCCCTTCCAAAAGAAATTTTACTTCATTCCTAACGATACAATATTCTTCACCTAAAAATATCTAATAGAAAATCAAAATGTTTCTATACCTCTCTCCAAATCCTGAGGGGTAATCCCACTGACGTACGTCCTATAGTCAATTATCGGTTCCTTTACTTTAACATATTTATCGTAAATGATTTTTCTTTGGTCACTAACGATGGAAACGCGAGCTAAACCATTTTCCCTGCCTTTGTTTCCAATTCCAACAAATTCACAGTCCAATGCGACAATATTCGTTGCATTTGTAATATCCACAATACCACCAACTTCTGTGAAATCAAACTGATAAAGATTTTCAATATTGTTGAGGTCATCTACATGTTCTCGATTTCCTTCTTTACTAGAAACTGATACCAACTCCACAGAGCTGCCACTTGATTCACGATTTTCTGACATTGAGAAATCTAGAAGCATAAAACAAAACCACGAATTTTGTAATCAAAAATTGTACAAAAAAAGTACAAAATCCCAAAAATCATACATTCACTATAAGATATAGTCGAGTAAAATTGGAAAATAGATCGACTTAGCGATTTTTAATGAATAATATCAAGCAGTGACAACAATATGATATTCCTATCACGATTTCTGAAGAGAAATTATACAAGTTCAGGAAAATCTTAGTACTTTTATGTAAAATGGAGGCAGAATGTATTTTTTTCATACGATACAGGAACTACAATATGCTTTAACTTGACTGGCTTTCTCTTTCAATTCAGATTTTTAAATATATTAATTTGATCGATAGCATATTTTTTTATTATATGATGACGGTTTTTTGAATAAAGAGTCCTATTTAAACACAATTAGCAATAAAAAATAGGGATTTTTATAAAACAGGGTTACACATATAAATATAATACCGTTATGAACGATGCGTTCAGTAGATTTTTATTTAAAAAATAAGTTGGTAACGGAGATATAGTTTGTAATAAAAATAAAAAATAATGAGGCGTTGAAATGCCTTTAAAAAATTAATTTAATGCAATAATTTTCTTTTAAAGAGTTAAAAGAAATAAAATTTTTATTTAAATTAAAAGTTACTTGTATTATAATATTTTAAAATTGTATTAACAAATTTAAATGTTAATTTTTAATAGATAAATTAGTTTTTTTTGTTAAGATTCTTCTTGTCTCTCTGGTAGGGAGAGTCCTACTATCTCCAATAATTGTTGGCACTTTTGTTAACCCTTCTTCGTCTACTATTTTTTTCTTTAATCCTGTACCTGAGGTTATCTTTGTTGCTAGAGATCGTTTTGTTGGTTGAGATAAAACTTTTGATGTTGGTGCATCATGTGATCCTATTTTGGTTGCATTTTTTGCTCCTACTATATTACCATCATTTCCTTTTATACGCCTTGATATGGTTGTCGAATGTTTAGAGTAGTCTTTCAAATTTTTTATTTGTGGATCTTGAATAGTTTTTGCTAATGGTACATCTTTAACCATCGGTTTAACAGCACCTTGAGGTTTGGGAGTTATTTCTTTTACAGAAGCTGCTGGTATTCCAGCATCTCCAGAATTTTTTATTCCAACAGCTTTATTTTGGTTAACTGTCATAATGACTTGCGTTGCTTCTCTGTCTAAATTAAATGATTTTTGATCAGTTATTCCTTTACTGATTTTTGTTTTGGAAATAGATCTCGATTTTCTATCACTTGGAGAGGCATTTAAAGATTTTTGACTACTACTTTTCTTTTCTGGTGTTGAAAGAGGAGTGGATTTTTTCTTTTCATCTGCATTACTCTCTTCTTGAGAAATTTCTTTTTCCTTTTTAATTTTAGTCATCAACAATAACATGCTTTTTTCTCGTTCCCTTTCATCCATACTTTCTTCAATAACATGTTCACTTAATGGTTTTTTATCTTTAACTGAACTTTTCCTACTATGAATAGTGTCTATTGTATTTTCAAGAGCTGTACCAACAGAACTACTACGTCTATATGTTTTATCAAAACTTGACAATCTCGGTGGTGCAGCTTTAGGTTCTCTCATTTCTATAAATATTCCAGATTCTTGTATTCTATTTTTTTCTTCTTCACTTAACAAATTGTATGCATCACTTTTGATGACAGAAGCTGCATAGTGGAGTAAATGTTTATCAATTAATTCGTATAACCTTCTACATAAATTTATAAATCGTGGATTAAATTCGTTTAGTGGCAAACTTTTAATAATTCCTTTATCTTCAATTTTTGGTTGATTTTCAATTTCATTTAATAGTTTTCCCAGGACTTTAAAGCTTCTTACTGCCGTTTCACTACTTAGACTGTGTATCAAACTTGGAAATAAATCTTCAAGAAGATTTAAATTCAAAGCTAATCCTTTTCCATGGTTTATAAAATTTTGTGATTCCAATAGTAAATCGAAACTTGTACCAATAAATTCAATACAGTATTCAATTACTTCATTTACAAGTAATTTGACAATCTCTGCCGCCTGTGGCAATTTAGATCTTGGTAGAGATATTTGAAGTTTCTCACAGCTTAGTAATACATCAATTACACATTCTTGATCAATTTTTTGTATTAAATATTCAAGACATTCCCTTTGATATCTTTCATTTAGATACAGAAATACTCTACCTTTCCATATTCTACCAAAATGTCTTGCTTGCCAATCCATAGCTTCCTCATACAGCGAATTCAAACATTTTATTTCTGCGAATTGTGGTAATGCATCGAAAATTGCCGAGACACAAATAGAACATGGACGGTGAAAATAATGACATTTGTAGGCTTTGAAATGCAGTGACACAACGTTACCAAGTTCTGGAACGTCAAGATGTGTTGCTAAAGAAATCAACTCAAATAAATCAACTTCTTCTGGAATTGTTGTTAAACCCCCATATAAAAAAGTGAGAAGAAAGTTAACTGAAGATTTGCTAAAAACTTTTAGTTCAATAATCTTAGATTTTTTTAATGCTCTTTTGAAAAAATTACAAGTTATACTCAAAATGCACTTATGAGCATATAAATCTCCATTGGCTGTTTTTAAAATGACATCTGTATCTTCTTGATTCAAGTACATTTGCAATAAATCTTGGGCTAATTTGCATGCTGTTTTTTGATCATATTGTGGTGTTAAAGAATTTTCTCCAACTGGTGTTAAGTCAAGAGAATTTAATGAATTTAAAGATGTCACTGAAAGTCTCCTAGACATCATTGTTTTATTTCTGACATTGTGAACTGAAGATATATTACCTCCAGAGGAAAATTCACTTTTTGCTTCACCACCCAATCCAATAAACATGTTGAAAATACCTTTTCCTTTATAGGGACTTGTCTGAGAATTACTTTCTGTAGCCGACATACTCATGCCCTCATTTAATATTAAATTTTCTGAAGTCTCACTATCATTCATACGATTGAATTTATTTTGTCCTTCATCATAACTTTCTGTCATCAAATTACTTGATTGTTCCATCATACTATATTCTGAATATCCTGAAGTAACCATAGATGAAGACATTATATCAAGATTCTGGTGTGATGCTCCGAGTTGTTTGAAACTTGTCATTAAAGGGGTATATTGAGTGTCATTAAAATCTGTCTTAGACGTTTTTGATGTTACAGAAGGTGTTGAAGATGTTAACGTGGCGCTAGAATTTTCTTTTTTTATTTGATCAAAGTCATCTATTGTTTTATCAGTAATTTTCTTATCTTTTGCCAAAGGTGAATTTTCTAAAGAGTCATTTGGAATTTTTAAATTTGGACATTCATTATTTTTAGAATCGTCATCTATAAAACTAAATATTATTCACTTTTCAATTAATTAAGCAAAAAAGTTTTAAAAATGTTTATATAAAAGGAAGAAAAAAATTAAATAATGGTAAAAATAAAGCAAGCGAAAGAGTTTTCCACCTGAAAATGACAACATAAGGTTAAAATGAACCTTTTTCATGCTTTTAGATAAATTAGTAACTGAAGAAATGTGGTAAAATGATTATAGACAGAATAGTAGAATATTGGATAATTTAATAAAACGTAAACATACCTTTATCATGATTATTGTCACTTTTCTTTTCCTTTAATATTAGAATATCTTCTTCAGTAGGTGGAAATCTAGATATTTCTTCTTCTGTATAAACCGATTTAACAAAAAATTCTAACCCATATGAATCTATGTCACCTATGGCTACCTCCATTATATCATCATTATTCTTTAATTGTTTATCTTTTGCTATGGCTTTAATAGTTGGTTCAATATGCCTTTGAAAGAATCCCGGTGCTCGAGCTCGTAATATACATTTGTGAACAGCCATTTTTTTTCCGTCAGCTGCCACTAAAAGAAGATCAGCCGTCTCCATATCATCTATCTATAATTATTGAAAAAAATTAACAATAATAATAATAAATTTTTACTCACTAATGACGTCATTTTATTCTTTAGAAAAATTGCAAGTCTTTTTTGAATTTGTTCTCTTTCAAATTGATATTGCTCCACAACAACGGCACTTCTCATGCTATAGTTATGGAGTAATATTTGGTATTTATTACCAAAAGGAGGAGATATATATTTATAAGTATAATATTAATGAATTTCTTTAAATATTTTATATGTAAGTTGAAAAAAAGAGAGAGAAAAGTAAGAAAAACTTCCAGTCAAGTTGAAAGAACTTGTATTCTTCTTAAACAACTCTCCTTTTATAAATAAATGTATATATTTATAATCAATTAGTTTTTCTTTAAATATTTAAAAGAAAAAAGGGATATTTTTTTGTATTTTTGCACAATAAAATATTGTCCTTTTCTTGAATAAATAAATGTTTCTTTATAAAGTCACAATATTATATAAAATAAAAATTTTATGAAACATTAAATAGTTGTAGTATATTTTTGAAATACCGAGGAGAGATATTCATCAAAAAAATTTCTAAACCAATATATATTTATGGATAACTTTGAAATAAAATGATAATATAGTAATACTTAGATAAATTTCTTTACTCTCTGTTTAGAAGTGTATTAGTTTGTTCTTTGACAACTAAAAAAATAAAAACGTTATGTATATATATTTTTTTATGAATAAGAAAATTGTTAAATGAAATAGTTTTAATAAAAATTTGTACTTTTCTCACTGAGGAAATAAAAGATAAAAATATTATATTGCTACCTAAATTATATTAGAAATTATTATAAAACAGCGTTCTTTTTTCTTTAATTTAATAATTTATTAATTCAATACAAAAATATGTATATTTCTCATAATAATAATAAAAGGGTTATAGAAGAAAAGTTTTTATTATATGTATAAAAATTTTGAAAAGAATGTAATATAATATTAAAACAAAAAGATATGCTTAAAAAGTTTGTAAACATATAGTATAACTTTTGTTCCAATAATAATAATTATATTTACTTATGTTAAAATCATAAATAAGCTAAATACTTTTGTGCTATTCACTACATTGGTGCAAAACTTTATAAATTGCTTATTTTTTAAGAAAAAAAATTGAAAATGAGTAGTCCTTTTATTTTTAAGCTCAATGTTATTAATTGGCAAAGAAAAAAGATGGTACATGAAATAGAAAATAACATGTATATAGACATTAGAATGAATGTAGTTTCTATTATTTTAACAATAATCGATTTATATTTAATAAAAAAGAATTAAAAATCATTAGCAAACTGTTACTATAATTGCTATCTAAGAATATTTTAAGGAATTTATTTCCTTTTTTATCTTGGAATATACAATTTCTTATTAAAAGTAATATTCAATCATGACAATTAAATAGTGTATGTGAACTTGAGTAGATAATATATATGTGTGATAGTAAGATAAGCTACATCTATATATATATCCCACTACAGAGACATTATAGTAGAAATAGTAAATTGGATAGAAAATTTGGAAACTATACAATTTATACAATAAATGTATATTCTATATTTAGAATTAAACTCCTAGGATATACTGTTAACTAGAAAACTTTCTTCTATCTCTTTAAAAGATGACGGGTAATTAAAGAAAGCTTCAATCCATAAATTTATCTTTACATCAGAGCAGCTGGTAATGAAACATAATAACAATATAAATTTTCATATTATCCTATCATTAAATTAATTTTTATTATCTATATTTTTTAATAATATAAGTAATTTTCTAATTATTTTTAAAGTTCTAGTATGCCTCAATATTATATTTTACTACTATAAAAGTAAATGTTTCATGAAATTTTATATATAACACTATGCATTCTTTAAAAATTATTATATTTCAACAACCTTAAATAATCATTTTTAAACTTTTAAACATATAAAATTTTATTATAATATAAAGGTAGTAGAAGAATAGTAAAAACTACACATAGAAAGTTAAATATTTTTTGAATAAATTTATATTTCTAAAAATTATCTGCTTTATATAATATCTCTTTCATAGCACATTAAAGGGATATATATTAAAATGTATATTGTCTGTTAATAGAAAAATTAATAGAATAGGTAATATTATATAAAGTGGAATAAATATATAAATTTTTATCAACATTTTTTGTTTTTTAGTTAGATTTTCATCACCATTAGATTTATTTAAACCAAAGATGAACTTTTGATCAATTTAAAAATATTATTTACTATGAATAAAATATGAATGGAATAAAATAAAATAAAAAAATAAGTTGTGAAATATAACAACTTTTGTCAAGAATAAAACACATAAATTATAAAAAGAAACTTTAACTTTAGTTTATTATTAGTTTTATATACAAGAATAAATTGTTTATTAACAACCATTATATCACATTATTTTGTATCTTTACGTACTGCAACGGCTATATATAAATATATAATGCTATATTTCATCCTCGTGTACAATAAAAGTGGTACTTCTATCAATAATAGACTGTAGAAAAAGATAATATTAGAATAATTATTATAAGTTTAGTTAAAAGGTAGAAGTAGGTGTTGAGGAAAGAACAATAAACAACACCAGACATTTTAAGGTCACACTTTAATCATAAATAATAACCAAAATTTTATTTATCTCCGTATATCTTTTAAAATATTATATTTTCCTTCCATTTATTAAAATTATATTTACAAGCATCTTTTTACAAAATATAAACATTATATATTTTACCCACATCAAATGTCATAAATGGTTGTTAATAAACATTATTTTGAGCATCTAATAAAAAATGTAGAATTTAAAAAAATTACGTGTAAAAAAAATATTTTTTGTCACATTGATAGAGCAATCCATAAAAAAGATATCATATTTTAAAATAGTATTTTTTTTCAAATAAAAACAATAAAAATAACAAAAAAAAACATATTTATAAATTTATTATATATGGATATATTTTATGAAAATAAAAAATCTTTAAATACCCTTCAATTGAAATTATCACCATGTATGTAAATATAAAAGTAAAATATAAAAAAAAACTACAGGAATGACGTAACCATCATTACATGATTCCTTGCAGCTAGAATTCTTTTTCGTAAAACTTTATTTTCTGTTAAAAGCGTTTGAATAATTGTATCTTTATCAACATCTTCAAAAACTCTTTCATCACTCAAACTCATTTCCTCTTCTTCAGGAGATCCAAATACTTTAATACGTTTTTGAGCTTCTTTTAATTCTTTTTTTAGTGTTTCTTGTTCATCTTTAATCATTTTTATTGTTTCATTTGCGTAACCATCTAATTGAATGCTGTTAAATGTAGAAGTACGTTTTAATGGTTTGATATTTAAATGTTTTAAATTATAGTGAATGTTTTGATAATCTGCTGACTCATAGCCAGAACTGGCACTGAAACTTTCCCTATTTTTTCCTTTATTTAAACCAATGCCATGAGTTGGTGTTTTGGAGGAAACTGGTGACGAGTCATTTCCTGGAGATACTCCGTTAGATGAGCATTTAAAAGTTGTTGATGTTCTTGCATCATCAGATCCATGTCCAGATGACGAAACTGTTCCATTATTATAGTCAACCATTTTTGCACTTGTTATCTAAAATATATATTATTAATTATAGTTTATAAAAGTAAAGACAATTAACTATTCATTTTATAAAAAAAGTCTAATGGAAAAGATTTTAATGTAAATATAATCTTTAATATTAAAAAATAAATTAATAAGTTATCAATATATAAAATTGAAGCAAAAATAGCGAAACTATTATTTTATTTATTCTGGATATATCTGATGTAGTACACATATATAGTAAAACTTTTTAATTTTTAAAATACTGATAAAATATATAAATTTCAACAATAGTATCATAGTTAGTAAAGAGTCTTTCAAAATAAAATTATTTGACAATATATATATAAATTATATATACGCTTTATATAAAAACAACAAAGAATTGCGTGATTAAATAAGAGTAAAATAAAAATAATATATTTATTATGATGTGATAGAAAAAGTTTGTTTGTGTATTAGACGGAAATTTTATAATTAACTTTTCTCTTTAATTTGAAATATATATTTTAAATGTGAGAGTAACATAACGTTTTTTAAAATAATATTTTAGATATATATATCTAGTAACTAAATTTTAAAACTAATATATATTTTTTGTTAAGAAAATGTTAAAGGAAAAAATATTTAATGAAGTCGTAGACATCTAGTGAACTGAGGTAATAATAAAATGTGCCGTAAAGATTACTTTTAAAGATAGTGTATTTCTTTTTAAATTTTTGAATACAATGTAAATAAATTATCTAAAACGTTTTATTAATTTATTTTTATAGCTATATATATATATTTAAATGTATTTATCTAATTAGATTTATACTTTGAGTTCATATAATTTTTAAACATCTATAGTAATTCTAACTATAAAGTTAATTAACCTTTTCAATTATAAATTATATATACATAATAATAAAATACATTTTTGTCATATAAAGAAATAAATTTTGAAACATACCTTAGAGTAAGGAGAAGGAGGGAGTTTAGAATTTAAAAGGACGGGTAAATTGCTACTTTTCCTGTTATTATTATTGCCAGATATATTATTTCTTGAAGAACGTTTAATAGTATTATTACAACTATTACTATAATTAATATCATGAATATTATTATCTTTTCCTTTTCCAGAACTTTTCCTTCCATTCATTATTAAAAATTCATTTCCGAATCCTTCAACAATATCTATTGAATTAGACCTACTATTACGAGTTCCAGAATAATTAGTAATATTGTCTTTTGTAATAAATGTATTCAAAAATGTACTTGATGAAGTCGGTATTGTGTCGCCCCCTTGAGATTTTATCTTTTTTTCTGCTTCTTCAATTCTTTTCAATGGCGATTGAAGTGAAAGTTTTTTCAATGGTGTTATTGGTAGAGATGAATGTTGACGTGTATGTAAAAGGTTTGATTTTTGTTTTTTAGTAAAACTAACCAGTTGCTCCTTTATTTGTTGTCGATCTTCCTCCGAAATAGTAGGAATTTTAGATTCTTTCACTTCAATTTTTTCAATAGATATATTTTTTTGACATTCAGGTGATGGTTGTTTAGAAAATTCTTCCGATGTGCCACTTGTTTCAGAATTTATCATTGGACTAAAACAACATTTTAAAGAGGTAGGAGATGTAGAAAGTTTCCAGCATTTATTTACACTACCATTCACTACATACATTGAATCTGTACAATTAGCATTATTACCCACTAATGAAATTGATTTTTTCGATAACGTATTATCTGTTAAAGTACTATCATAAACAAAAACACCACCATTTTTACTTATAGTTGATGAATCATTTGATATTGTACCATTTTTATCGCAACATTTAAGAATATTTTCAGGTAAAACATTTTTAATCTTTCTACCGATGATATTTTGTTTTTTCTTTCTATTTTCTGCTTCTTCTTTATCTAAAATTTTGTGTAACTTTTCTTCTGCATACATCTCTAAATAACTAGCTTTTCTATAAAATGCTGTTTCAGATGGTATGGTTGAATCTGATGGTTGCGTAGAATAATTGGTAATATCTAAACTCTTATCTTCTGGTATTGGATTATTAAGTAAACTATTTCTACTATTTTTATTCATTCTACATAATATTTCGTGTGATTTAATAGAACTCAAACTTAATGAAGCTTCCATTGCTTTTTCAAGATCGTCATCTGGAATACTTTCACACTCAAATTCTTCATCACTATTTCCATTTTCATTTAGTGATATATCGTCCAAACTTAACTGTGATAAATCAATTTCATTTTTTAATGTATTATCTTTTAATATACGTAGTGGTGATAAAATTTGATCGACAGAACAACCTTCATCTTTTAAAATTGTTTTTTCAGCAAGAGCCTCTCTAGGCATACTTTTGCCAATCTCAATACATGTTTTTGATTTTCTCGATAATAAATGACTTCTACAACTTATATCTTCATCAACTTCAGTTATATCATCTAAACGCCTTCCAGTTATCCATAATTTCATTTGTTCATGATCAATTTCACTATCATCACATTGAATACCTGAATCTGTCTTTGATGTATCATTTTTTCTTAACCTTATTTCTTTATCCATATCTGCATAAACATTTTCAAAAATAATATTTTCTCTATCAATATCCTCTTGATTATCTTTCATCCATTTCCATATCATGTATTCCCTTTCTTTAGAAATATATTCTTCACCAAAAACAGCTTCAATAACATTATCTTTTAAATGTTTAACATTATTTTTTTTCTGCATATTAATATCTTCTAAATTTTTCACTTCATTAATAAAATTTATATTCCCAAATCCTGCTAACATTTGTTTTTCCATTGTTGGTGGAAAATCTATTGGAACAGCATTTTTAGTGGAAATAATTTTATTTTTCATAGATATTTTACTACCATCACTGTGAGAACCTTTAATGGTTTTATCATTTTCACTACCACCTAATAGACTACTCTTAGAAATATTTTCTTCACCGAGAAATATTACAGTTTCTGCACCAGAATATTCTGATAAGTTTTCAGTTTTTTTTAATGTACCATCATTAAAAATTTTATTTTTACAATTTATTTCCTTAAAAATATATATTTATTTTTATTATTATTAACATACATTTAAAGAGTTATTTTTAATTTTATTATTTGAGTTCTTTCTACTACCATTCGTAATTTTAAAAAGTTTACAAAATAAGTGAAATAAATTAGCTTGATCATTGAGACGGTCCCCAGGAGAGAAGTTTGTTAATAAGACTGTCGTTTTATTCTTTGATGTTATTAAATATTCTTGGAAAAGTGACGTGAAAAGTGAATTTCTATTATAATTTAATAAAATTATTATTATTAGTTAATAAACTAACCTTGCTAATAAATGTTTATGTCCTTGAAATATTAATTGGAGAATATTGCTAATACCAGGCATTGTTATTATTGTGGGATCTCCTTTTGATTTCCTTTCACCAAGACCCATATCTATTAGTGTTAAAGTAGATTTTATTATTGTAGATTCATCATTTTCTTTACTTTCCTTTCCCTTCATTTTTGACGGTTTTTGTTTTCTATATAAATTAATAAAATAAAATGTATGTTCAGTTCTTTGAGTCTCATCATCTCCTGTAAATGGAAGGAAAGATTAGTGGAACGGATTAGAGGTAGATAAGAAAGTGCCGATGTTTTAGTGTTCTAAGCTGTTATATAAATATTCCAAAAGTTTAAGTTTTTATAGTATAAGATAAAAGGAGATATATGTTTATTAGATAAGGAATTAATTTCCTTTTATTAATTTAAAACTTATTCGAATATCCAATTTCCTTTTTTTATAAAAGATATATTATTATAATCTAAATTGTCCATTTAACCTTCAATTGAAGAGATATCTTAGAAAAAAAAAGTAATTTTTTTAATGTACAAATGGAGTGGTAATAAATATATATGATATTTGATTGATGTATAAAAGAAAATATATTATCTACAAAGGAGATGGAACTTTTATTTGTCAAAATGTACCAAGTTATAATAAATAATGAGAAAAAGATGGTGGAATTCGCTCATCTTTTTTTTCAAATAAAATGTCTCCCAACATAAAAAGTAATGATATAAACTTTTTTTATTAGAGGAATATAACGACATTAAAAAAGTTCAAATGTTCCGTTAATGGAAGGATTGAGTTGATTAATGGTACAACACTATTTTATTTAATCTATGATATGTTAAAGGGTTATATTCGAAAATTCTAAGAAATAATAGTTAAGAAAATGAGATTAATTATATGTTCAAGAGGTAGTTAACAAGTAATGAACATATGTAAATAAGATAAAAGATACATCTTTTATAAACCATCGTCTGTTACTTTTGGGAGTGAAAAAGATAAATTACTTTGGGAAGTAATTTAATTTTTTCCAAATAGATAAATTATAAACATACCAAGATGTTGAAATTCCATTATTTTCTTAAAATAATATATACCATCCTCTAGTGTTGGTATATGAATTTCTTTTAATGTTTCTGTTTTCTTCATCTCTTTACATATCCTATCAATCTCATCATCGTTTTCATAAATATCTGAGATATTATCATAATAACTTGTATTACTATGTTCAGGATTTTTTTTAGGTTCAAAATTTTCCGTAAAAATTGACATAAGATCAGTAATAGTATTACTTCGTTGTGAAAAATGTAAAGCAGAAATTTTAATATATGCATCTGTTGATGAAAGTGAATTGGAGGTAAGATATGTAGAAAGAAGCGAAAAGGCCCATTGAAGAGTATGGAAGAAAAAACCGTAATTTGATTGTATAGTATTTTGATAAAGAAATTGCGTTTTGTCGTTTCCCAATGATCCCATGTATATTAGAGATCCATTAAATCCATTAAAAAGTAGTTGATATAGTGGAGCTAATATTGTAGGAGCGATTTTTTTCTAAAAATTAATTATAAATGAACAGTTAAAAGATCGACAACATACTATTGTATCTTCAGGTTTGAAGACATGATTAAAGGCACAATTACTATGTATTACAATTCCACTGTTAGATGTAAAATTGAAACCAAAATCAATATCAGACTTTTCAGGAATGATTTCTATTTTGTCATTTTTTAAATTGTAATCACTTAATTTTGCATATATTTGTAACTAAAAAAATGTCAATAAAAACATTTTAAAAAATAAAATAACATACTTTTGGAACATTTGTCGTTTTAATAGGAATATCTGGATCACCGGCATTTTCAATCATTTTTAAGGTACTTGGTGGTATCGATAAATCATTACTCTCTCCTTTCAGCCGCTTCCCTCCATCTGGGGAAACTTTTTTTTTCTTCTTTATTTCACTATACAAATTCGTTTCTTTTTCCATTCCTTTATTATGATGATGTCTGTAAATATAAATATTTAAGAATATAGAATTAATTAGAAAAAATTTGGCCACATTTATTTAACAATAAATTTTATAAATATCAACTTATGTGACATACAATGAAACATTGATAAAGATTTCATTTAAATAATGAAAATTAAGAAAGAATATAATTAATTAAAATGACATAATATAAAGAGATAAGATTTATAATTATATTTAGCTTGTATACTAATGAATAAAAAAATAAATAAGATGCAAGTGCATACTTTTTTAAAAAAAATTAAAGATCTGTATTAATTTTGCATAGAAAAAAACAAACTTGCGTTATAAATTATGTAAATAAAATTGAAATGAACTAATCGAATAAATTGATATGTAATCTTTAATTTTAGAAAGTTTTAAAAGAAAATTTTAAAAATAAAATAAAAATAAATTATAAGGATCAAATTTATGTGACGTAGAATATTTTATTAACAAAAATACTTTTAAATAATAATAATACATTCAAAAAAGAAAAGAATATGATTAATAGTAGAAAGATATTTGATATATTAAAAAAATAATATCCTTCAAATAATTCAATGATAACGAGAAGAAGATATAAATAACAAAAAGATTTATAGAAACTTTTGTTAGATACATTCTTTATAAAATAATATAAATATAAAATAATGATTTTGACAAAAATTAAAAAGAAAATGAGGGGAGGGAAATTTTTTGATAAATTATACTGATGCTTTTATAAATTTATATAATGGACTTATTTTGGTAGAACAAAACTTGATTAGTTTGTGTTTTGTTAATTTGTTTAGGTCTCTTTTCATAGAATTTTTCTTTTTCCTCTTTATACAGAGTTAATGTTTTATGCTTCTTTATTTTTTTTTAGAAAAAAAAACTAGCAAAAACATAAAAAACAAAAGAGTAAGTTAAAAAATTAGATTAATAATTTATAATAATAGTCATTTTCTATATTAATAAAAGAATTATAAATAGTGATTTTATAAAAACAAAAAAAAATATCAATTAATCAAAATACGGAAACATTTTATAAAAACTAATATATATTTTTACAAAGATTTTTACATTACTTTCTTAACTTATTATACAAAAGAGGAGGGCTATAAAAAGTTCAATTATAAGTTCAGGCTTCTATATTAAATTTCCTTTATCTTTTTAATAGCATTATAGTAAAATGAGTGAAATTGCGCATTGTAACTGTATTATATAAATATGCATATTTTATTGTAAAAAGTATATCCCTATGTAATAGATCTAACAAGAATTATATAGTTAAGAGAATGAGTATAGGAAGAAAGAAAAAAGAATAATGAATTTATTTTTATAGTTTTAACAAATTTATTTTTATTGTCAAAAAGGTGCCGACATTACTAAGTCACACAGTTAGACCACTGTACAAGTGTTGTTTGGGATTTTTGAAGAATAAAAAAGATTGATAGCAATTTATGAAGAATGTCTTATTATTTCTTTTGATAAAATTATAAAGTTCATTCTTTCATTCCTCAAGAGAAAAGTTATATATTTTTAAGATACCATTCAAGGTGCCAAAAAGAAGAGAAACTTTTTGTAGTGTGTTTTATTGAAAAATTATTCACAAATAAGAAAGTTTAGTTTATACTAGTGTGATTTATAAAATAAAATTTATTAAATATACAGATATAAATAATTTAGAAATATCTAAACTGTAGAATTTTAAACAATTCTAATAAAATTTTGACTATATATAGCACTAAACTATATATCTTGGATTTCTTCTTAATTTTATTTACAAGTAAAAGTATACAAATAATTAAAGAGGTAACTGATACTATATATTTATTCAATTATTTATTCTTACACTTCTAAAAATACCATGATATATTTATAGTATTCATGTTAAGTACTATGAAATAGAATGTAATATTATGACATCAGTTGATATAAGGAAAAATTTAAGGACATTAAAATGTTTTTCAAATTTTAATAGTTAAAAGTTATTTAATTAGAAGAGGAGTATTGTTAATGGAATTTTGTGATAAACAATTTTCCTTCTACTTTAGAAGTAAAAATCTTTAGGAATGATTAGTTAAATAGTCCACATATTATAATAAATAAATACAATATATATTTATTTTCCTCCATAAATAGTTACTTTTATAAGATTACATCATTAGTTAAAGTTTGGAAATAGAGTCATTATTAAGTTTAATCAGAACGGAAGTAAACTCTTTAGCGATTGTGTATTTTTATCATTGCTATATGTTCAATTCTCAGTTACTCTAAGGATCTAATTATCTCTTCTCCATCAAATGTAATATGTATATATATTTTGTTTTGAGTAATCAGGGAATAGAATGAAGTATTTGAATCACCAATAATAGTTATACTCAATCCTTATAATATTTGAATTAAATATTATTTGCTACAATAAAGAAAGAGTTATGGGATATTAGTATAATTATTTAATGTTATCATGATATTGTCAAGTATATAATATGGGTAAAGAATTAATTGTGTGGAGATGATTTACAAAATGAGCCATGAGTACATTTGATATTAAATGAATAAATAATAAAATTATAAAATATATGGTGAATTTGTTACAATAATCAAAAATTTAGATACATTTATAAAATTTTTATTTCGTTTTTAAGCAAAAATAATATCTTGAAGTGATAAAATAAATATTATAATAAGATTCATGATAAAAGAAAAGGGATAAATTTGATGAAGAGGAATTGGAGATAAATGGTAGAGAATAAATATAATGAGTTTTATAAAATATTTGAAAAGAAGCAGTTGATACAAATAGTATATTATTAACAACAATACAAAATGAATGTTATATCCTTATAAAAACACATTAAAATTATGTTTAAATTTTATTTAAAAAGAAAGTATCAGTAGTTTAGAAGGAAAACATAAAGGACATTTGATTATCTACTTTTTTCTTTCTAAAGTTTATCCTTTAATAAATAATGAGTATTGCTTTCTAATGACTATATTTATTAATAAATATCAATAAAAATTAAAAGTTCAAAGGAAACCTACTAATGATAATAGGTTTTGAAGACAAAAAATGGATTAAAAATAGTTAAATGTTAATGATAAATGCTTTTAATGGAATGTGGAAAGTTAGATTTTTATATACAAGAATTATATAATAAATTTTAAGTTTGATATTAAAAACTATTGTATAATTATCAATACATAAAAAAGGTTTAAGATAATGGATTTAACAAAAATATACTTGAATAGGAAAAAGATTTTAAAATTTTAATAATATTTTTTAAGACAATACAAATAGTATTATTAAAATAGTTAAGAGTCCTTTAAGATTTTTGACTAAACAAATGATTGTATTTAACATAAAAATAAAATTTATTTTTATTAACTAATAATTTCGAGTAAAAGATTCTAATAAAGTAAGTTAAATGAGAAGAATAATCTTTTGAACACTTGTTACTTTGAGACATTAACCTATTCAAAAACTTCTGCTTTTATCTTTAAGTACATAATAGCATCTAAAAGTTTATGAAGTTATAAAAATTTAAAGGAAAGAGTATTATAAAATATTTATGAAATTATTATACTTATTTTTAAGCTATATCATTTATATTTACAAAGAAATGAGCGACATATCATAAAAGTTAGAATACAATTTTCTGTAGGGTTTTCTTTTTATGATTATTATCACTATAAAATCGGCCAACTCTTTAGATGATTTTTTTGTAAGAAATACTTTTTTTAATAGTAAAAAGATGATTCCATAAACAATACAAATGTATGTGAAATAATTTAATATACAGTAAAAACACTAAACTAATGAAGTAGTAATAATTAAATATAATAAAGGTTTTGTTTATATTATAATGTTACATCAAAAAGAATTGTTTATATATGTATGATTATAGTAAAAGAAACAATGATAATTAAATACCATAATGATGGTATATATTATAGATAAAAAGGTCCCTATTGATATTGAATTTGATATAATTTTAGAAGAGAAATATATTAGGTAAACATATGCTTAATCTTTTGATAATAGATTTGAATGCCGAAGAATTTGTTTATGGAGGATTTGAGAAGTGATCAACTCACAATTATATCATATTACTAGGGTAAACTACATTAAATACACATTTTCAATTATTAATAAATGACATTACATAAAACCTTTATCTCAAAACATTATTTATAATAATTATTATTTGACATTACACTTTTAATAACTAAATATTATACCACATTAATTTTATATACATCTTTTTTTTATAAAAAAAAATATTAAATATCAAAAGTTTTAATAAATATATTCATTTAATAATTAAAATAAATAATTTTATTCATTGCACCAAACAAAAGTGGATATCTTTTGATACATAATTAGCGTATTCATATAAATATAACCATTTATCTCTTTAAATCATTAAGAGTATTCACAAAAGAAAACAAATAATACAAATTATAAAAAAAATCCCGCTGATTTATTATATATTTTTAAAATGTTAAAAAGAAAATAGATAAAATAAAATTTACCACAGAAGTAATGAGGATATATTTATTAAAATTTATTACCAAATACAGTAAACCTGATACATATAAATATAGCACATGTAATGGGTGTGAAGTTACTAATTATGTAAAAGAAATGTCGGCAAAAGGAAAGAAGATAATAAATAAAAATTTTCATCATCTCATCAATCACTGTGGAAGATTTGTTTATAAATGATTAAGAAAACATACCATGCCAATTTGTGGATGTTTATTACTAGTTAACTTTTACAAGGTATTTTTATAAATAAATATAAAAAAGTTAGAAAATCACAAAAAGACGTAATTTATTGTATCTTATATAAAAAAATAGTTATTTAAGTTTCATGCTGTTTAATGTAACTTTTTAGTTTATTTCTAATGATGATTGACAAGATAATAAGTTTCATTAACTAAGTAAATTGGCATGAATTGTCTACTAAAGTTTCATAAATTATCTAATTATAATTATAATAATAAGACAAGAGTATTATGGAATAATAGTATTTAATACTGTTCAATTATTTGAACAAAAAAATGGATAATAAAACATGTTAAATTTAACAGAGTATAACATTTTTCTAAAATATATACGTAATACTTATATAAAAATCTTTTGAAAGGGAGCAAAAATTTGTGTGAACAGAGTGAAGTCTTTATAAAAGTGTATTTATAAAAATTGAGAAAAAGCTTAAAATCAAAGTTGATGAATGATTGGTTCCTGTTGGAACTTTTCTACTCAGACAAGTTAAAATATTTTTAACCATTAAAAAGATACCTTTACTCTTATCACTATTTATTAAGTTAAATATATTATATATAATTAAGTGAAGAGTATGGCAAAAGCCTTATCCATCAATCATATCAAAGGCGCTTATGAAAAATTACAACATCTGTGGAAAAAGTGTTATGTTGATAAATTTATGTGACATGGTATATGAAGACGATTATAAAGGAACATTTTATATGGAGAAAAATAAAAGAAAGGTAGTTATTGTTAAATGCTAAACCAAGATTTTTGTTTTACATATATATTGTAGGTATAAAACTTTTTTTTGATTGGCAAAAATGATTTGTGATTTGATAATTTTTAAATGATTAATGAAAAAGAAAGAATGATTGGGTAAATTTTTACTTAAAAATATTGTTTTATGTATACATATTTGTCTCTATAATACTAAAGTAGAGAAATTTTTGATGTGATTCTGATGGAAAAGAAAGATAAAATAAAAATGTGAAAGAAGAAATGTTCAGAAGATGATTGATTACAAAAGATGAGGGTAGGTGACTTTGAGCCTTAAGGGAATATTTGATCAGTGAATAAAAATGAAATTATTAAAATATTGTAGATAAGCAAATATTTTAAATTTAATGTTATATAAATCAAAAATATTGTTTTCATTATAAAAAAAAGAAACTAGTTGTAAAAAAGTTTCTATTATAATGTGGTTTAAATATTAATTTATTGCCGTAAAAAATAATAATTATATATACTACATTAAAAGTGAATAGGTTTACAATCTTATAATCATGACAATATATAATTTACGTTCTTATCAGTATATGTATAAACCCATAATAATAATAATAATAAAAAATATCGTTTCATCTATTTGATAAATAAAATTATATAATCTATTTTTAGAAAAGATCATTAACTTTTACAATATATAAAGGTGTAAAACTATCATTTATTTGTAAGAGAAATCCTATTAACAATTTTTTTAAAAAGGCCATAAAGTTTGGAATTTTAAATTGAATATAAATGATTTTTTGCCTATCTTCTCATGAATATGTTAATAATAAATATGATTGAAAGAGAATATCATATAATACATTTTTTTGATCAAATGATCGACATGTATTAAAAAGTAATATATATGTTAATGAAGGGAAAACTAACCTTTTTGTTATATTATTGTTCACTCCAGAAACTATGATTTTGAAGGTTGGTTTTTTAATGAAATATTCATTTATAGTATATGTGGCAGCCATTCTTTATTATTCTCTATATACCTTATATATTCTATCAAAAAAGTGTTTAAAATTTTATAGTACCAAAGTAGATAAAAAAATTTCTAAAAAGATATTTATTTAAGATAACTTATTCATTAAAATTGCAATAAAAATTAGTATTTAAAGGTGTATATAAAATTAGTTAAAAAAACGTAATAAAAATTGCTTTTTTTCTCTTTTATGCATTCAAATTCTTATATTTCATTAAGTAATAAAAATTTAATAACATTTTTGAATCAAAAACGCAGATGCTCAAATTTTTATTATCTTTAATTATGATGTATTAAATCATTTATAAAATAAAAAATTATAGATGAATCAAACATGGTAATAGTATAATATTTACAGAGATTAGATATTAAAAAAATTTCAGTCAAAATATTATTGCTTTTCATCAATCTTGTTATTGTTGAATAAACATATAAATATTATAGTATTATTTATGTCATTATTTGTTAAAAATGTTAATTATTAGAAATTTGATTTACAATTATATGAGAATTAGAAAGTAAATAAAATAGAAATTTATATTTTCAAAGAAATATTTATTATTTATAAATAATGTATATACTTTATGATTTGATGTTACATTTATGAAAAAATAGGATTTAGAAACAATAACAATATCGCTTGGAAATATTTATAAAAAGGTGATTAAGACGATATGTATTTTAATTTAACTTGACATGAAAGAGAATGTATGTAAATTTGAATAATATAATTGTAAAATGTACAAAATCACATCTTCTTCTCTAGATTAAGAAGTTTTTAACACCTGCTTTACTCTTTCTCCAAAAATATTATATATTTATTTATTTTACCTTTTAATAGAGATATATGAGGTAAAAAGGTTAAATTGTCAAAGGAGCTAAGTTGTAATTTAGATTGGGAGTATGAAAATTAATTTTAACATTATTCAATGATAAATAGATGCATCTAAACAATCATTCTTAAAATGGGTATTTACTTCCCTTGTTTAATATCATTATAGAGAGTACATTTTAAAGTACAATATAAAAATGAACTTAACACCTAAAATATTTGTAAAGTAAAGTGACATCTTCTTAATATTTATTACAATTAACTTTATAAATAACTACAACGGTTATTACAATCGTGATGATATTATAATATTACAAACTATGCATAAATTTTTATCGTAATAATAATACTGCTTCATATGTGAAAGTTATTAAAATAAAATAGTATATTTTGAAATACAAAACTAAATTGTTACAAATATATATTTTGTGAAATAACAAGGAAAAATAAAACTTTTGTAAAAGCTTTTACAAAATTTTCTTCTAAACCAATTTTAATCCTTTATCATATTACAATATATTTACAAACACGTTCAGTATAAATAAAATTTATTCACACATATCAAAATATTTTTTAAAATGACAAAAGAACATTTACTTTAAAAATACATACAATAAGCTTTTTATTAATTTGCCAAACTTATTCAATTATTTTCAGAATGAATAACCTTCAAAAGATTGTTTAAATAAATATCGTATAATTTTCATATTATGAATAGGGAAATTTGTAGAGAAGATATATTAGTGCCAATTAAGGAAGAAGGAAACTTGTATTGAACTTTTAGAGGGTTATTAGTGAAGATAAGAAATATATTTCATGTTCAAAGTAAGAAAATTAATGTGAAAGGATGAGTAAAATTTAGATGAAAAAGGAAAAAAAATTTTTTTGTCATTTTTTAATATCATTAACAAAGGCCATTGTCTTTAGAAATAAAAGGTTAAATTATCATCTAATTAGAAACATATATTTAAAGTCTAATAAAAAAAACAGTCAATGTGTTTAAAAAGTTTAAAATATTAAAAAAAAAAAAAGAAATCATCCAAGTGAATAAAAAGAAATAAAAGGAATGTTTACTCACATGTTGCCGTAATCAATGATACTAATAAATCTAATATATAAATATAATACCTCATTTTTATTCATGTGTTTTTGTGCAATTAAAATAAATGGACAAGATAGATAATTTTTTTTATTCCTTATCATTAAAACCTCTAAAATTTCTTCTCTTCTTACCTTTATCTTCTAATATCTCTCTCCCCCATAGATTACTGATAACGTTATCTTATCACATAAATATTGTTTTTCAAAAATAATTTACATAATAATCAAAAATGACTTTTTATTGTGATTTTGCTTTATATTAAGATATATAATAGTAGAATAGAAAAGAAATATTTAAATAATTTTTATCTTAAAATAAATATTATTAAAAATTTTATCTCCTCCTTTCAAGACATATGTTTCTTGATTTTTTATTACTTTTTCATTTTAACTTCATTCAAGTCATATAAATCACACTTCTGGTGTTAGTGAAACATGAATATTTGTAGAAACCAATAAATGTTATCTTTATAATTCGTTCTCAATGAATATTTAATTAATTCTTGATTTATCTTGTCCATATTTCTGGAAAGTAAGTAAAAATAGAGATATTAAAAATTTATTTATATATAATTAATATTCATTATTTTGTGGTAAAAATAATATATATTACATTAATGAAGGTCAAATAATAATGTTTGTTATATATTATAATACATAAATTATCCAAAATGGTATTTGATATTATTAAATATATAGCGTGACATTTTAAGCTTTACCAAGACTGATTATGCAGGTTGGCCATAATATCACAATTGTACTCAAACTTTCATAAATTATCTTACAATTCATGCCTTTTTTTGTTAAATTTTAAATATTGTAATGAAATATGATGATAAAATTGATAATTTAAATGTTATTTGGATAATACGTATGGAGCATTTAAGTAGTAATAAATTTTATTTTGTGATCACTTGTTTTCACTTTACATGGCGATTCTGCTTTTACAATGAACCTACTAGAGTTATCAAGTATTCCTATTCAAAACATTGAAAACTACAGTGGCAGTTTACTACATTATCGTTATTTTAAAAATGGATAATTGTTACATTCCATTCTTCCAGATTCTGTGAAGTGTAAGAAGTTATTTAGCATTTATCAATCTGAAACTGAAAAGCATAAGTTATACGAATATTTTGAAGATATTAGTCTCTCTTTCTATGGTATAAAGCATTATATTCAATCACATACTTCATTTTATAAGCCTTCACCAGCTAAAAGAGTTATATGATTTAATAAAGCTTCAATGCCGATTTCTGAGTACTATACTTCATCTTTTTTTACTTTGAAGACGATGATGAGTAATATAATTTCGAATCAACTATCGACCCATTTCTATTTTTCAGATTGTTGAATAGAACTCTTCATCTAATTAAGAATTACTTGGACAGAAAGTATTCTATCATATTGTGTGTGTTCTTACGTGAGACTAAGAAATTTGAGGATAAGCAACGATTATGTCAATTACTTCCACGTCCATTTTAGAAAGAAATACGAACAAAAAGTAATGCCTTCTCCTCAATCTATTGTATCTTTAAATTGTTATAATTGTCAACAATATGATTATCTTCGCCCTAACTGTTCACAAAACGTGAATCTAGAGTCTAGGTAGGAAAAAAAACTTCAATAATTAGTTATCGAATAATCTGAATTTTACACACATGAATGGAACAATTCCCCACTTTGTTTGTATCTTTCAATTTCGGTCGACATCAACTTAAAGCATGAATAGAATCCCGTTCTGAAATTAATGTATTACCAGCTCATAGATTGATTCTTATGTCAAAATTGGAAGTATTGTTTGTAATGCTTCTCAAATGGTTGTTTTTGGTTTTGATGAACAGAAAATAGCTGTTGTTGAAAATTTTTTTATTTATAAAATATCTACTCAAAAAGCTTTTGCTGTTGAAGTTTTTTTTTCATTCATGGAATGTTCATCTATTCAGTATCCATACAGTTTATGCTTTAAGTTTGAGCATTTACAAGTTGACAACTCATAATATAGATGAAAGATTAAAATTGAAACACGTATTGTATGGTTTGAATAAATGGTCTTTAGTTTCAAATGATAAAATTTCTGTTCACCCTACTCTCATTGTTAAATTGAATAGTTTAGAGGAACTAAAAAATGTTTAATAAACACAACATTTTTAGGAAAATATGTGATTATATCAAAGAATTCATTTCGATGAAGTATTAAAAGCCTTAATAAATTTATCTATAACATCATTGGAACATGATTTAACACATTAGAATTTTTTTATCATGAAAACTTGAAAAAGAAAGATGATATGATATACATTCAACGTGAACATTTTAATAAAGAATATATGGAAAAGTCAGTTCCATCTAGTAAAAAGCTTTTGAAATGTTTAGAAATTCTCCAAATAAAGATTTTGTGTTTACTGATAGTAGAAGCTTTAGTTGAATTTTTAAAGATTTAACTATCAATGGGTATTGATCAAGTTAACATTTTTTCCGACAACAATTATGTGGTTAATTCAATTAATCATGGTTGGATAAAATTTTGTTTATCTGAGATGGGTAGAAAAATTCTTGGAACAAAATTCCAGCTTATATTAGACAATGGAAGTATATCGTTCAAGAATTATCAACAAAATTAAACGATTCATCATATTAATTATGCATTAGATTCATTGGACAAAGCGAACCTATTCATAAATTACTACAATTAATTGAGAAAAACAATGTTCCTGATATCCTCTTTCATACAAACGAAGGAGTATTGTCAAAGAATTCTGACAAACAACCACATGATCAGGAACCACTTAATCGAGACTCATCTTTTACTTTCTCTAAAATACTAACTTATTTTACCATCCTGGAGTTAGATATGAATACAAAATTGATAATTTAAATGTCTATAATAAAAAACATTAAGAAAAATATTTTCTTCTTCACTAAAACTGCTTTCATATTTAACCGATTTCCATGATCAAATGGTCAAAAGATGTATTTTTCCTAAATTTTGGCCTGGATATATTCCAGTTTTTTGTGTCCAAAGTTTGCCAAGTTACACTTAAAAAACCTATTTTAGGCACTTTTTTACATTGTTTTGTTATTCGATTAGCTTATCTTAAAGTTTACGTAATAATTTTGTTTATAAACCATCGGAAAGGACAAAATCTTGAATCACGAGGGGAACTGAATATCTTAGAAATTGATAAATATTTAGCCAAGTTATAGACTAAAGAGTGATGACCGTTTTGAAAAAAAAATTTAAATGTAAATTATTATAAGGAATTTATTGTAATTTACAAATTACTTGTTTTGTACCTTGACTTTCGTTACTTTTAATTTTATTAGATTATTTTAAAAAGTAATACTACTGTATTTATAAAGTTATAGATATTTTTATAAAACATTTAATTTTAATCGTGTTGTAAAAGATAGTGTTAGGATAAATCATTAAATAATGGATAATTTTCCAAAACTATTAAAATTAAATACGAGATTAAAAATAACTAGCATAGCCAAAAATTTTTCTAAACTATCATTAAATTTAAATTTACCATTCATTGTACTTATTTCTGGCTTTCTAATATGGCAAATTAATTAACAATTAATAACGAAGAATAATTCAATATTAAACAACAATTTAAAAAAATGACAGTAAATTTGGATAAAAAAATTTCTTATTATGTATAAAAACGTGAGTCCACACCTAATTTTGTCTTATTTCGTTATTTCAGACTTTTTTTAGATATTTGAGATCAAGGTGCAAAACAATCAATTCACGAATGATAACGAAGTCAGTTGTAACTTAATGATAACTCAATGAAAACAAACAAAATAATATTTTTATATAGATCTAATTCTAACTTAAAAATGAATACTTAACAGGATTTTTTACTTTACAATGAAAAAAAACTATGTTAATTTTGTATGCCAGTTTTTTCATTTTTCCATAAAAATCAAATTTACTCCAAGCATAATTTTTCTCAAAATTTATAAATTTTGACGTTTATTATCATCTAAAGATATATTATACTCAAACTTACTGAAGAAAAAGAGTCTCGAAACCTTTTAGCTAAAAATGAAAAAGTTATTTTTGAAAGGCATAATTTTTTTGAAACATTATTGTTATATTTTAACTCCAGAAATGACTTCCCTCAAATTTAATTAAAAGTTTGGTTTACTACTCATTTAAAATATACAATGACAGAAGAAGAGAAAAAAGTAATAATTTTGTGACTGACTAAAAATTGGCTATGTTATGGACAAAAGAATGGTGGCAATTTTTTAACTAAAAATTAAAAAGTACTAATATTAGTTTAAATGGAAACTTTATAAAATTCCAGTAAAATTACATTTTATATAAATCTAAGTATAATTTAAAATAAAAAAAATTAAAGTATAACGATGTTTATTGGTTAACAATGTAACGAGTTATATTAATTTAACTATTTTTTCACTTTTTTTTCATTTTTTTAAGTTTAAATTCACTTCTGTGATTTGTAAATGTTTTTCAAAATTTATCAATTTTTATAATTAATTAGTTATTAGGTGTATTTTTTTAACTTAGTTTTGAAAATGAGTCTCAAACACTTTGATCCCCGATTGATCAAGTTATTTTTAAGAAAAAATTCCTATTTTGCTCACTTTTTTTTATATAATTTTGTATCATAAATAACTTTTATAAAAGTTAGTGAATTGAATAATCTATAAGTCATTTGATAGATTATACTCTTTAATAGTGAGGGAACTTTTTATTGCAGAGATTATTTAATAACTGAACAGGCTATAGAACAAACAGTGGTGATTGTTTTTGATTTTCAGTAATACATTTTTTTTGTGATTACGTGTTTTCACACTGCATGAGAGATCTATGTTTGCAAACTTTTTTATTAAAAAATACTATGGAAGTTTAAATAAAACTTTAATAAATATTTTTTGTCTATCAAATTTTTAATTAGATAAAATAAATTTTATCTCATAAGATAAAATATATATTATTAATATCTACATAAATTTCTTATTTCTAAATGAACTTCGTTATTTTAATTAAATCGGTCAGAAAAATAAACAATTTTACGATAGAAAAACAAAATTTTTTTTCCTGATTTTCTGAATAATATCTTAAAAATAATCACTTTCTTTTTATGGAATAATCTAAAATAATAAAATAGGTAAAAAAAAAACTAAGAAAAAAGTGCCAATTTTAGAAAATCATAAATTTGTTCCTAAATATCATTAGGAAAAGATATAGAATCACCCACTTTATAAAAAATTTCTTACATAAAGGATATTTGATTTTTAGAAAAACAGAGTTAATATAATTTTCAATGCACTTTTTTCTAATACATGTGTCAACATGGTAATCTAATTTGTTCTCCACCAGACATAGGACATGATCATGATCAACTCATGAAAATTTGTTGACCTTCGTACAATTTTTAAAGGGTTGATCACAAATTTTTGGGTCAATACCAACTCACAAAAATTAAAGGATCAATTTTTTTATCATTTATATAAGAAATTGTTTTTCTTCCAATTTAACTGCTAGGTATCCAAACAATTTATTGTTTTTAAAAGATAATTTACAAATTATGCAATGTGATATTGTTTCTTACAAAACATTTGCTTTATTTAAGTTAAAATTAATTTTTTTTGTAGGGATATATATAAGAAAATAAAATTGTGTTAGAAGTCTAACGAATCGACATGAATCGATTTAAAAGTAATCCTAAATTGACAGACCTCGGATCTAATTATATGCCGACCACCTATATCTATTCTTCACAATAGAAATTTTTTTAATTTAGTTCCCCAACTTGAACAACTATTTTTTAAATTATGTTTGACTATCATCTATAATGTTAAAAGGAATCTTAAGAAATATTTTCTATCTTAAACAAGCTTGTGTTAAATCATCAATAAATCAAAATTGATAAAAATATTTTATAATGGTGAATAATACTAAGTACTGTATATTAGCTTAATATAACAATGTCAAGTTATGACAAACAATTTACAATTGATACTTTTATGCAGTCATATGAAATTTTTGAAATTAAAAGAAATATTTTAAATTTAAAACAAAGTAAGTAAAAAATCTTATACCTATTAAGTTATTAAAAATAATAAATAACATAAAAATCTTAAAAAAGAGATAAAAAGAAAAAAATTTGGGATTTATGATATTAAATTAAAACATAAATGTAGTTTATGTAAATATTTGATTTTTATTAATAAAAAGTTATATGGATTGTAAAATTAAGTAAATATAAATAAATCATTATTAAATTATGAATTAACAAGACGAAAAAAATTATTTGATTTGTCTTTGTATAAAATAACAAGAGTTACAAATCCGACGCAACGAAATTTTAATGTAGTCAAAATCATGAAGACAAATTTTAAAAATAAAGCTTCAAAAATCACTTTGGAAATAGCAAATATTTTCTTTTCATCATATAAATAAAAAAGTATCGGCCGATTTTACTGTTTAACAAATTTTAAAGTATGCAAATTTTGGAGCATATTATGAGTTATTAATTTAAAATTTTAAAGTATGAAATTTAAAAAATGACATAGAATTTGTACAGTTCAGCTAAAATACATTGATGAAAATGAAATTATTTATCACTTATATTGTAAGCCAAATGTCATAATTGTAAGGTTGTAGTTTTTTTTAAAATGTACTTTTTATTTAAAATTATAATAGTTGGTGATAAGGCTAACTTTAAAAAACGCGGAACTCCACTCTTTGTATACATATGACAATTTCTTACTCAATAGATTTACTCAGCTGGTCAAGATTTTTTACCCATTTCCAGTAAACTACATTTTTTTATTTAGAAAGAGATAAAATATTTTATTATTGCAAAATGTTGCCCTTTTTTATTGATATTTTATATCATCAAAAAAATATTTTTATAAGCGATATAAAACTGATATATCGTGATAATTTGATAGTACCACTTCTTAAATTTATAATGTGTATAATCATAATTTGTCATATTATATTTTCCATGTATTATTTTCTTAAAACATGAATATTATTAGTGGTCATTTTTGAAGCTGTATTTTCTATGAAATTCTATTCAAAGCATATCGCAAGCAAAGCCACTAAAAATATATGTGAACCATAAAACAAAATGTAGTAAAAGTGAGAACAGCCAAAAATGTTTCTGTAAAAAAAGATAGAACTTGTGCAACGACCTAGTGTATTATATTTACATATCGTAGGCACGATTGAAAATAAAGATTTATTAGCTGAAATGAAAAAAATTTTCTATAACAAATATGATTGTATAATTTCAGTCATTACGAAAGTTTTCAATTTTGAGCGCTATCATTGCAATTCTATGTATGTAAAACATTTTTTGACTTATTATTAATAAAGCTCTTTTGTGGTAAATATAAAATTTAAATAAATACATATCAAAAAAGTTTTATTTTTGAAAAGAAAGTTATATTTGCACAATACAATAAAATTATTATTATATATTTTTAGAAATGTCTGCAGGTGTTTACGTATAAATCAAAGAAATAACATTTGAAGATAGTTTTGAAAAATTTCGGAAATCTTTGCTGCTTCTATTAGGAAAATTTCAAGAAACAAGTATGAAAACAAAAAAAAAATCAAATTAAACAAATCCTGAGAAGATGCTACAAAGATACTTAGTTCCAAGAAAGAATGTTTGTTTAACAGAGATTGTTTTTAGAAATTCTATTGTTTTAACATTTTTCTAATGCTTTCTATACTTGGGAAATATGTATTGATAGTTTTTGTCATGTTATTTTCTTACGATAAAAAATAAAAAATGTTTAAATACTAAAAAGTTTACCATACTTATTTACCTTTAATTTTTTACTTTTGAAATATGACAAGATATTCTAATGTTATATGATAGGTCCGATAGATTTTGTATTAAAAATCACTAATATAATGAAATTGGAAACTTTTGTAGTAAGAATAACAAATTAAAAGTATCAAAACTTTAAATAATTCCCACTTTTTTCATCAAACAATTAAATTCCTTAATAGTATAAATACACATTCTAAACAAACAAAGTTCGAAATAAATTGAATGATCATTTTAATGGTTCGCACAAATTATATTAACATTTATTGATAGTGTACTTTGACATATTCACTATAACATTTTACTCCAATATTTGTGAGATAAACAGAAAGTTAAGGAAACACGCATAACGTTGCAACACTGGTGGTTGACCATAACTATTTAGATGGTTTACTACAAAAACAACTATAAATATTGCAAAGTTTTACGTATATTTTAGGAATATTATATATTTTTTTTATTATATAGGCATGTAAAGCCAACATTTTTGTGATTTGTTTGACTACATATCCAGCTGTTGCAAACAAACAATTTTGATCAATGCTTTAAAATATTGAATTTTACTGATGTATCATGACAAAAGCAAAACTTAATTTGTTTAAAAATTCTTAAATACCGATAAAACATTAAAATAATAAGTATAATAATATTTTAAATTAATAATTTTTTTAAATGTTTTAATGTTTTTTCTGTCTAAATATACATTTTTAATTTAATTTTAAAAAGTTAGTTTGTTATTATTTTTTTAAAACAATTTTTATGTTGTTCCGAAAATTAAATTAAAGTAATTTCCTTTAAGATTTATTAATATCCAGCCACTACATTTTTGTCATTGAATTGCCTAGATATAAGTTTGTGTTTTAATTCTATTAACCATCAGATATAATTATAAACAAAGTATATAACTAAAATCAAATGATAAGAAAACTTTACTGCGTCTATTTTTAAAAATCACTTTTTAGATAATTATAGTATTAGAACAAAGAAATCAAATTTAACACAAAATATTGTTAAAAATCATTAGTTGTGAAATATGAATATAAAATTGATAATTTGAATTTTATATAAATTATATATATTGCGTGATTGCTTTTTCTAAGTAGTAATAAGTTTTTTTTTTGAACACGTGGTTTCTCATTAAATAATGTCTTTTAATGAAGTTATACATTATTTTTTTCATTTCATTACTGGAAATTTGCCTTTAAGACGTTTTTTTCTAGGGTTTCCTTTCAAAATGACACTAGCACGGTTGAAGTTTTATATTTTTTGTTTTCTAATATTCATTACTATTATATCGTTATTTATGTTTAACATTCAAAATTCTAAATATATTGTATCTACTGAAATGGAAAAAATCGGGCAAGAACTACTTCAGGTATTTTTTTTACTCCATTTAGATTTATATTATTAATTTCTAGTTAAAAAAAGATGCAGATATAAGGATAGATAAATTAAGGGAAGAAATAAAAGAAGAAACAAAGTTAATAAATTTCTATAAAGAAAAAATATTAGAGTTAGAAGAAAGTATAAAAGAAAATAGTAAGGAAGGTTTTGAAAATAATATAGTGAAGCCAATAGTTATTGATAAAATAGTTAACAAGGATATAGAAATAGAGGAGCACATTATTAAAGATGAGCAAAAAGTTTTGAAAGAACCTAAAATCATCAATGAAAGTACCTCATCAAAAAGATCCCTAAAATCTTGCAAGTCGAATATAAAAAATCTTTTTTCATCGGATAGTAACGATGTGCAAATGCTAAATGTATATGAAAAAATACCATTTAAAAATATCGATGGAGGTGCTTGGAGACAGGGGTGGGAAATTACTTATGATAAAAGTAAGGTTTCATCCGAACCTACATTACATGTCTTTGTTGTACCACATAGTCATCAAGATCCTGGATGGTTAGAAACATTTGAAGGGTACTTCGATAATAAGGTTGATTATATTTTAAGTTCTTTGTCTAATTTTATTGTCAACAATGATGATATGAGGTTTATTTATGCTGAAATGTCATTCTTAGAAAGGTATTGGAGTAGAAAAAATAGTACTGAGAGAGAAAAAATAAAGAAATTAGTTAAAGATGGTAGTATAGAAATAGTTACTGGAGGTTGGGTAATGACAGATGAGGCAAATTCTCATTACTTTGCTCAAATTATGGAATTATTTGAAGGTCATGAATTTTTGAAAAACCAATTTGATGATTATAAACCTAAAAATCATTGGTCAATAGATCCTTTTGGATTATCCCCAACTATGGCTTATATACTAAAAAAAAGTAATCTAACAAATATGGTTATACAAAGGGTTCATTATGAGGTTAAAAAATATCTTGCTGAGAGAAAAGAATTAGAATTTAACTGGAGACAATTATGGGATAATGGTGAAGGGAAAACAGACATATTTACATCTATGTTCCCATTCTTTTCATATGATGTACCTCATACTTGTGGTCCAGATCCTGCTGTTTGTTGTCAATTTGATTTTTTGAGAATACTTAAATATGGTTGTGACTGGAAAATTAATCCAGTAAGAATTATTAGTAAGAACATTCAAGAAAGAGCTCGACTTTTAGTTGATCAATATAGAAAAAAATCACAATTATTCAAACATAACGTTCTTCTCATACCACTTGGAGATGATTTCAGATATGAAAATAAAGAAGAAATTTCAATACAATATGACAATTATAAAAAACTTTTCGACTATATTAATAGTCCAGAAGGTTTTAAAGAATTTAATATGAAAATTAGATTTGGGACATTAAAAGACTACTTTGATGCGGTAAATAAAAAGTTTGAAGAAGAAAAGCCAGCAACATTATCAGGTGATTTTTTTACTTATGCAGATCATGATGATCATTATTGGTCAGGATATTATACATCTAGACCATTTTACAAACGTCTGGATCGTTTGCTTCAACATTATCTTAGAGGAGCAGATCTCATATATAGTACAAGTGTGATGTCATACTCAAAAAATACTAATATATTAGAAAATTATAAAAAGAAAGTAAATTATAGTATGCTTGTAGAGGCACGTCGTTATATGTCTCTTTTCCAACACCATGATGGAGTAACAGGAACGGCAAAAAGTTTTGTTGTAACTGATTATGCTGAAAAAATGTTAAAAGGAATTGAAAATTGTTTTTCAATTATTCAAAATAGTCTGGAGTTTTTCCTTAAAATTAATACTAATGATGCAAAAATTGTTTATGAAAATAATGATAGTAAAAATGATCACGTTGTCAAATTGACAGTTAATGAATATATGGAATCTTCAGATACTTTACCATCGAGTTATGTTATTAGCCAAAGTACTTCTTTAGTCGTTTATAATCCTCTTTCTAGAGAAATCAACGAAGTTATTTGTGTTAAAATTGATAATTATGAAATGAGAATTCAAGATATTAATGAAGAGGATCAAGAGATAAGGCCTAATATTGAAGTATGGAATAAACAGTTTACTTTTACCCATCACTCAAATAATCAAAATATTAAAAGAAATTACTATGAATTATGTTTTAAAGCAAGTATTGGACCTCTTGGTACGAATGTATATAATTTAATTAAAAAAAGGTTACCTAAAGAATCATTTTGTAAAATAAAGGGATCTGATATAAATGTTAAAAATATAGATATAAGTGGAAGTTACTTAAAAGACGAGGATGGAAATGACATTTTTGATATTGATAGAGTTAATAAAAATAGTGAACAACGTGTTGATCTTAAATTTGATTCAATATCCATATCAATTAATGACAAAACTGGTTTCTTATCTCATATAAATGATGAAGTAGTAGAAGTATCATTTTCAAAGTATGGTGTTCGTTCTCCAATACCATCTAAGCCTGGTGGAGAAGTTGTTTCTGGAGCTTATTTATTCTTACCAGATGGGCCTTCAACCAAATTATCATCTAATGAAAATAGTTATATTATTTTAGACGGGAAATTAAAGAAAACTGTATTTGTTAAAGGAAATGAGCAAACTCAACTGTTTCATAAAACAGAGATAATTGAAAGTAAACTTTACGTGTCAATAACAAACGATATTGGTATCATGGATTTATTTGATTTTGAAATGGCAATGGAAGTTAACAGTAAAATAAATAGTGAAGATATCTTTTATACAGACTTAAATGGTTATCAAATAATAAAAAGAAAAAGATTTGATGGTAAAATACCACTACAAGGTAATTTTTACCCTATGCCTGGTGTTATGTACATTGAAGAAACAAAAAATAGTGGTAAAAGATTATCTTTGATAGGAAACCAACCATTAGGATGTTCATCATTGTCTTCAGGAAAGATGGAGGTTATTCTAGATAGACGATTAACCCATGATGACAGTAGAGGATTAGCTTCGGGTGTTCTAGATAACGTAAAAACTAGAAGTTCCTTTAGAATTATTCTTGAAGAAATGGAAAAAGATGATACATCTAATAGATCTCCAACAGGTTTCTTATCAAAAATTGCTCAACTAACATATCAGCAAATGCATTATCAACCAATAACCTTATTTTCAAATACTCTACTTAATATTAATGAAAATATCTTAAGGAGTTTTTCCCCATTAAAGGAAAGTTTACCGTGTGATTATCATATTGTTGCTATGAGAACTGAAACAGAAAAATGTGATTACGAGAAAAAAGAAAATGGAGTAGTTCTTTATAATTCAAAGAACAGTCTTGGTCTTATTCTCCAAAGATACGCCTTTGATTGTTCATTGTCACATAAAAATACTCAAAGTGATGATAAATGTATTGAATCAGAGGGAAAAGTGGATTTAAAAAGAAAAATGAACTTAGAATCCGGAAAGATATATAATAGTTCTCTTACAATGATGTATTCTGAAGAAAAAGAAGAAGTTAGACAAGTTAAATTAACTCCAATGGAAATAAGTACATTTAAAATAGTATTATAACTTTCTTTTGTTAAAGTTTAATGTAATTGGTTATGTTATACAATTTTAAAGATTAAAAAAAATCATGCAATGTATACACTTTTTAAATATTTTTAAAAGATATTACATTAATATTCTGGTTGTATATTCATTAATATTATACCATAATAAATGTGAATAAGTATAATGTTAAAAATTTATTTTTCAACACAATTGTTATTAATTAAATTCATTCTTTGACGTTACTTACAAAGTCAGGATTTTTTTTAATTTGAAAGTATTACTTTCGTAGGTATATCATTTGATACATCCTTTTCCCCTTTAATATTTAATAAATCTGTATTAATTAATTGATATTAGAAAATAGGCATAGAAAAAAGAGAGAAAGAGAGAGGGAATGCCTCTTCAAAGTGTATTAAATAAAGTGTAATAAACTTGTGATACTTTATACCAAGTTATGTTACGGGAGAAGATATTGAACATTTTCAACATATATTATCATTACCATTGACAATAACATTATTTCTTTTAATTTTAATTTATTCTTTAGAATTTATTTCATATTTCCTATATTAATACATATGTACAAATATAGAAATATTTATTTATTTATCTAGACTAGTCTTTTGAATATTTATACAATATTATTTGTATTTTTATAAATAATAATGCTGGAAACAGATCATGACGCATATTATAAAGTTCAAAAAAAATTACTGGAATTGGTTGATAGTAAAGACAGACCAAATTTTGAGGATTTAATAGATGCAATAGATGAATGTCATTCTTTGGTTACTTTTGAATCACTTATCAAATTTAATGAATCAATCTCAGGGCATGATGAATGGCACGTATCATATCTAAAATTTTTAAATTTACGTCTTGATTTCTACTATTTCAAGCATTCGTTAGAATTAAGAACATATAGGAATTTACAATATGATCCTGATGGATCAAAAAAAAGCACTGCTCAGGAAAAGTTATCTGAAGTTATTGATCATATGGATAACTCAATTATTAAATTATTTCCAAATATAAATAGCGTAATAAAAAATCTGACGAACTCTAATACAGAAGAATATATAAGTAAGTTTTTTTTTAAATTTTTTTATAATTTTTTTGTAGATAAATTAAGACAAGAAATAATAAAAATATGTTCAACGGATAGAAAAATCTTTAATAAAGTTGTTTTTAAACGACATGGTGATTCATTTGTCCAACAAAAAGAAGAAACAGATGATGAATGTGTTGCAAAGGTTAAGACAATTTTTACATCATCTTGTAATCGCGAAAAAGAGTTAATGGACTTTTGTTTAACAGTAATGTTTAAAGCTGGGAGAATTATAGAGGAATGTTATGGAGATGTAGATGATGTTGTGAAGAGGATAGTAGAAATGAAAAGGAATTCACCTCAAATATGTTGTTATAATGATTGTGTCTTTACAAATTGCGAAACAATGATTGAATCTATAAACGTCAATGGAGATAATAGTAAATATTTTTTCACCAATACGAATTATCAAGCGTTAAAAAAAGTTACACAGATCTGTGAAGTCATATTTGCTGTACATAAAAGAAACTATTATACTCAAAGACAATTGTTATTGGAGTTGGAGGAAAAATCAGCGTCTTTCTTTGGAAATTTAAACAATCTTAAATAGAAATTATAAAATTAGGTGTAGTAAAAATAATTTTTTCTAATGCATTTTTGTGGAATCAATACGGTTTGACTACAAATTTATTTTAAATTTTATATGATTATTATTTAAAAAAAACTATCAATATTATACTTCTTTAAGTAATATAATAAATTAAGTTTTAATTTTGTTTTAATTTAATTGTATACAATTTTTTCTCGTATAAGCTGTTTTACTTCTTCCCTGATAAAATGAAATTTCATTAAAAAATATAGATTTTGAAATAATTGAAAAATGTTTTTATAAGTAAAATGATAGTTAAAAAGTGCTTCAAAAAAATTTTACATCCTATTTTTATGAAAATACAATTTCTATTTTTTAATATCCAGAAATATAACTACCAAATATCACTGTAGTAAAGTAGATAAAAATTTTTCTTCTTTTAATTAATTTAACATAAAGTTCAATTTATTTACGAAAAAAAAAGTTTTATTTGTTTATCGGAATAACATTTTTCATTGCTAAACTAAGAAAATCATATTTAACTTTTTTTTAAATTTCTTATATATTTTATTGATAATTAAATTCATTATTTATATCAATATATAAAAAAAAATTAATATAAATTTTAATTAAAATAAAATAATCATAGATAAAATAAAGTGTTCGACGTGCGATTGACAGAAAATTAGGTTTTGCCAGAGCTGGAGTGTGGAAATGTCAAGTTCGACAACTAATGTAAAACACATTATTCCCCATGTTAATACAGTTTCCAGACATTTGTATATTTATTTCAATGTCTGGTAGAAAACAATGGGAAATTAAAGTAAATCTGACTTTCTGCAGAACTTTTCTTACAATAAGAAGTTTTGTACAGGAGGATTACAACTATTTTAATATTAATATTAGTGGAAATTCTTTTTAACTTAAATTATTAATATAAATATGAAAAATTAATTAATTTTTTATAGTGACAAAGTCATTGTTACTTTCTTGACTATAAATATCAAAAATAACTCTTGCTATTTCTGCTAAAAATCTAGCTTTGTGTTTTTGTAAGAAATGACCATCTTTAGGAAATATTGATGTTACTGTTTTTTCACCATTCTTTAAGCAATATTTTACATATTTAATCATCTTATCCTCTTCATTTTCTTCATTTGAAAATTCCTAAATAAATTTAATCATTATTAATTTATAATTTTACTTACCATGGAAAGATTATTTGGAAACGAGGAATAAAATTCTCTACTAACAGATCTTTCTATAACAGGATCTTTACCACCGATTGCATTAATAATAGTAATATTTAAATTTTTTAGCTTATCAATGTACTTTTTTTGTTCATGAAAATTAATTTGATCAATAGTAAGGAGACAAGCCTCAATAACATTAGTATTATTTATTTTAATTCCACAAAATTCATACATAAATTTGATAATTGTAACAATAAAAGGTTTAAATAATCCCCATCTCCATAAAATAGCTAGAAAAATTGAAATCCATCTTGGTCTCATGCCACGATGTGGACGAAGACCAATAGGGTTTACTAGTAAAGCTCCAATTACCATTTTAGGAAACATTGTTGCCATTCTTAGAGCATTTTCAGTACCACGTGAATGTCCCATAAGTATGACATTTTCTTCAATATCAATAGCTTTTAAAGTTTTCTCAACACACTCAATACGTTCGTCATTTGTATACTCAATATCTTCTAAACTTTCTGATATTCCAAAACCAGGAAAATTTATAGCAATTGTTCTGATTCCATTTTGTGTTAGTAATGGTTCAATATATTTAAAATCGTTATGTGAACCTGGCGCTCCATGTAAAGCTACAACTGTTCCAATTTTTGAACCTTCTGGCATAGAATCCTTAAAATAAAAGTTTTAATAATTATTATTTTTAAACTAACCTGATAAACAGATTTAATTTTAATCGGCTTTTGTTCATTTTTGGTTAAAGTAATGTCAACATTATATAATTTAGTTCCTACTTCATAGTTTATATTTTTTTCTTTACCAGCCATTTCGTAAACAGGCTCCTAGAAATGTATATCTATATTTAAAAGGATTAACTATCCCAACGATGTGGAATAAAGTGTCAAACATAGGAAAATATTCATCGGATAAACGTTTTTATAAAGTATATGTGTAATATTGATAGATATAAATTAAAAGAGAAAATTGAGTTACCAATAAAACTAAGAAATAAAAATTATGTTAAACGTAATATAAAACAAAGGAATTGACTAGTTATTTTCATTCATGAAAATAAAAATTTTAAAATTATTTGTAAGATTTTCCATGTATATTTAATGACAATTTAAATATGATAATACTAATATTTTGTCTAGCCAACGACATTGTGGTATTAAATATACTCAAATAATATGCATATTTGAAGGAAACTGTTTTAAATAATAAAGTGAGTAATAATGTAACTACTCTTCTACATTAGTGTCTACTTAAGAATACCGCAAACAAATATAAACGAAAAAGTATATTTAACATTATATTTATGAAGAATTTATTTTTAGTAAAAATCACCAAAATAGAATCTATTTTAAAATACAAAAATTACAACTACTTATTTATAATTCTTCTAATAAAATAATAATTTCTTGTATGTTATTCATTTTAAATATTTTTAACGCAGGGGGAGGTTATAAATATTACATAAAATTCTTTATTCAATCATCGATATTTTTACAACATTAAATTATATTTTAAAATTAAAAAAGTGCAATGAAATAGAAATATATTATATACTTACAAGTACATTGATAAAATCCAAAAAATGGTAGAAGTTCTTTAGCTTATGACATAGGTTATTATGTAATTTCCTTCTTTATGAGTTCATAAATAATATATTCTGATATATAACCAGGCGTTTTAAAAATAAATTTCAAAGCAATTTACAAAAAAGAAGATTATAAATTAAAAAAGTACATTGAGTGTTAATGAAATTGAATAGATATTAAAAATGACGTTTATTGATCTTCTTTTTATAAGATCGCAAATATAAGGTGATTTATTTAAATGTCTTTTAAATATTTTAAAAAAATTTTTACAACATATAAAATATAGATAAAAACTGAATCAATTATTATTTTTAAACAATATAATTACATAACCATAAATTCTTTCATGTCTTATAAGTTTTAATAAATACTATCTTTTAATCAATATAAAATGAAATATATTCTAAACAAATAGAATATTTAAAAACTTAACTTACAAACTTATGAATCATAATACTATTTAAAAAATGGATATAATCATTAAAATGCATCAAATTATATTTAAAACATATTAAGAATAAGAAATAGCATAAACGGAAGCAAGGAAAAATAACTCTTCTAAAGTTAGCAAAATTTGTAAACTAAAATTTATATAAAATACCAATACAAGCCGTTTTAACTAATTTGTAAAATGTACCAATTTAAATATTATTTAATTAACTCGATTTTTGTTACTCAATTTTTAGGTTAAGTTTTTGAAAAATCGTAATAAAAATTTTAATTATCATAAAAGCACATCGTCAAAAAATATAAATATAAAACATTTTGAATAATAAAATAAAAAATTAATATTTATAATATGAAATTTCTTATAAATATAACAAAGAAATTTCAAAATTTGTTGTAATAAATGTTTCTTTCAAACGTTGTATTTATATTCTTATTTTTTGTAAAAATAAATTGTTATGTTGATTACTCAAACTACTCGCTTTTTAATATTTTAATAAGAAATGAAAAAGATTTAAGGATATATGAGGATTTGGAGAAAAAGTTTCCAGGCGAAAAACTTGATTTTTGGTTCCAAGGAAGAAGTCCTGGATTCCCGATTAAACTTTTTACATCACCTAAATCAACAATAAAAATTAAGGATTACCTTAATGTTCGAAATTATGATTTTAACATAACAACCAAGGACTGGAATGAAATGTCTCCAAAACCCAAAACAATTAGAAGATTGTCTTCTAATTTAAATTATGTCTTCCAACACAATATATTTCTTTCATATGATGAAATAATTGATTTTTTGAAATTAAAAGAACAACAAAACAAAGAATTTGTTTCTTTACGAGTATATGGTGAATCATACGAAAAGAGATTGTTATATTATGTTAAAATTGGTTACTCAAATGGTAAAAAAATTTATTTTTATTTTATTTATATTTATTTTAGGAAAAGAGAAACCTATGGTTGTAATTGATGGTGGAATGCATGCTAGAGAATGGGTTACTCATTCATCGATGTTATTTATCATTGACCATATAATTAAAAATATCAAAAATTATAAGGAAATTTTAGAAAAATTTGATATTGTAATATTTCCAGTTTTAAATCCCGATGGTTATGTATATTCAAGAATTGGAGATAGAATGTGGAGAGGTAATAGAAACTTGAATAATAAAGAAAGTTGTGGTGTCGATTTAAATAGAAATTATCCATTTATGTGGAAAGAACATAATGGAATTTGTCTAACATATCCAGGAACTTTTAAATTATCTGAACTTGAATCAATGTATCATTCAATTTATGTGGAAAGAAATATACATCTTATTAAAGGTTATATTACATTTCATAGTTATGGAAGACTTATACTTTTACCTTGGATTGATCCAAAAAAACGTAAAGAAGAATATTATGATGAAATGATTAGTCTTGGTAATAAAATGAAAAAAGAAATAAGTTACAAAAAAGGTTCAAGTTTTGGAGTTGGAGATGCTGCAGAAATTTTATATCCTACTAATGGAGCATCTGATGATTATATAAAATCTTTAGGTGTCAAATATGTTTATACAGTAGAATTATCACCTGATAGTGATACCTATTCAAATGGTTTTATAGTTAAAGAAGATCAAATAACGACAATAGGAGAAGAAGCTTTAATAATTTTTGATATAATGCTTCATCAAGTCTATTCTGAATTATAATGTAATTTTATTTAATTTTAAATAGAGTATGTAAAATAAAATTCTTTTGATATGTTCTTATATATGATAATAATAATAATAAAAAAACATTTTAAACATAAGCATCCATATGTGGACAACTACAATTTAAATTTTTATTACTATAAAAATCATCTATCCTTCAAACAGTTGATTATGATTTATGACAACATCATTCTATTGGAACAGTTAGTAATTCGTTAAAGTATGATTTGTCCCAATTTGTTAAAGTAACTTTAAAGAATTGTTTTTTGTCCTTAACACCACCTTTAATGTTAGAATTTCTTTTCTTTTTATTAACAATGAATCTATTGTTCTATCCATTTCATCTTGATTTTAAGATATTGCTGATAAAATAAATTTTATAACTGATTAAACCTTTTATTGCATTAATAACTCTTGTATTTAAGAATGCTATTTTTTATTCTATTTCTGGTACTTTCTTGACCAGAGATGATTTAATTCTACTACGTATTTTTATACATGTAATTTAGAGATGATTATTTTCAAAAATAAATCAATATTAAATAAAATATTTAAATATTAAATCAAATATTTTGAATTACCCTATTATTAGAAAAGTGTAAATAATTAAGAAAATGAATAGAATTATATTCTAATTGTGATACAAATATAAAATAAGAATAAAAATAAGTAAAAATACATATGTTAAAAATTTTAGAATACAAACTTCGAATAAAATTCAAGCAATTCGTTTTAACTAATTGTTAAACGTATAAATTATTTAGTTAACTTTATTTTTGTTACTCAACTTTTAAATAAAAATTTTACAAAATTTTAACAAAAAATATCAATTATCACAACGCACGTTATCAAAAATTTTAATATAAAATATTTTGAATAATAAGATATAAACATAATATCTATATCATTTAATTTCTTTAAATATAACAAAGAAACCTCGAGATTTATTGCAACAAAATGTTTCCTTCAAATATCCTATTTATATTTTTATTTTTTGTAGAAACTAGTTGCTATGTTGACTACTCAAACTACTCACTTTTTACTATCCAAATAAAAGATTTAAAGATATATGAGGATTTAGAGAAAAAATTTCCAGACGACAAACTTGATTTTTGGACTAAGAGTAGAAGTTCTGAAATTCCAATTCAACTTTTTACATCACCAGAATCAACATTAAAAATCAAAAACTACCTTAAAAGTCAAAATTATAATTTTAACGTAACAACGAAAAATTGGAACAAAATCTCAAAACCTAAAACAATTAGAAGGTTGTCTTCTAATTTAAATAACGCCTTCCAACACAATATATATCATTCATATGATGAAATAATAAATTTTTTGAAATTACAAGCAAAGAAAAACAAGGATTTTGTTTCTATAGGAATATACGGTGAATCATATGAAAAAAGATTGTTGCATTATGTTAAAATCGGATATTCAAATGGTAAAAAAATTATATTTAACTATATATATTTATATTTTAGGAAAAGAGAAGCCTCAAATTGTAATTGATGCTGGAATGCACGCTAGAGAATGGGTTACTCACTCGTCAATATTGATTATTGTTGACCATTTAGTCAAAAATGTTGAAAAATATAAGGAAATTTTAAAAAATGTCGATGTTATAATATTTCCAGTTTTAAATCCTGATGGTTATGTACATTCAAGAACGGAAGATAGAATGTGGAAAGGTAATAGAAACTTAAATGATAACAAAAGATGTACCGTTGATTTAAATCGAAATTATCCATTTTTGTGGAGAGAATCCGATGGCACTTGTCAAAGGTATCCAGGAACTTATAGGTTATCTGAACGTGAATCGATGTATCATGCATTTTACATGGATAAATTTATACATCTTATTAAAGGTTATATTACACTTCATAATTATGGAAGATTTATACTTTTACCTTGGTCTCATACACTTAAAACCGATGCACCATATTATAACGAAATGCTTAGTCTTGGTAATAAAATGAAAGAAGAATTAAAAAGTAAAAAAAATGTAGATTATAGAGTTGGATCATCTTCAAATATTTTATATCCGTGCCATGGAACATCTTCTGATTACGCTAAATCTTTAGGCGTCAAATATGTTTACGTGGTAGAATTATCGCCTGAAATTGAAACTGATTCAATAGGGTTTATAGTTAATGAAGATCAACTAACAACAATAGGAGAAGAGGCTTTGATAATTTTTGATGTCATGCTTCGTCAAGTCTATTCTGAACTATAATTTAATTTTATTGAATTTAAATAAAGTATGTAAAATAAAATTTTTTCGATATGCTATCTATCTGACAATAAAAAAATATTTTAAACATAAGACTCCATAATTGGACAACTCCAGATTTAGTTTTTATCAATATACTGATCATCTATCCTTCTAACAGTTGATCATGATTTATGGTAACACCATTCTTTTGAAAAGGTGGTAATTCTCTTAAGTATGATTTATCAAATTTTGTTAAACAGTAACTATCGTATGTGGAGCATTTTTTAAGGAATTATTTTTTTGTCCCAAACACTATCTCTAATGTTGGAATTTCTTTTCTTATTGATAACAATGAATATACTAATCTATCCATTTCATCTTAGTTTTCTGATATTGTTGGTAAAATAAAATTTATAACTGATAAAATCTTTTATTGTATTGAAAGCTCTAGTATTTATTAACGATATTTTTTATCCTACTTCTGGTACTTTCTTGACCAGAGATGTTTTAATTCTATTACGTTTTTTTATAAATATAATTTGGATATGATTATTTTTAAAAGTAAATCAATATCAAATAGAATATTTAAATATTACATTAATTATTTTCGAACTATCCTATTGTTCAAAATGTAAGTTATTATGAAATTGTATATAATTATATTGAAATTATAATACAAATAAGAAATAACAATTAAAATAAGTAAAAAAATAACATGAATAAAAAACTTTTGGAATGCGAACTTCTAATGAAATATCAACAACTAGTTTTAATTAATTGTAAAAAGTATAAATTATTTTGTTAACTTAAATTTTATTACTCGACTTTTAAGCAGAAGTTTACTAATAATCTTTATGAATAAAATATCATATATAATAACAGCACATTGTTAAAAAATTTAAATATAAAATATTTTGAATAATAAGATATAAAAGTAATATTTATACCATGAAATTTCTTTCAAATAAAACAAAGAAATTTCGAAATTTATTGTAATAAAATGTTTCTTTTGAATATTCTATTTTTATTTCTATTTTCCGTAAAAATAAATGGCTTTGTTGACTACTCAGGGTACTCACTTTTTAATATCGTAATAAAAAATGAAAAGGATTTAAAGATATATAAGGATTTGGAGGAAAAGTTTCCAGAGCTAAAACTTGATTTTTGGACCAAGAGTAGAACTCCACAAATTCCAATTCAACTTTTCACATCACCAAAAGCAACGTTAAAAATCAAAAACTACCTTAAAAATCAAAATTATAATTTTAACGTAACAACGAAAAATTGGAACAAAATCTCAAAACCTAAAACAATTAGAAGGTTGTCTTCTAATTTAAATTTTGCCTTCCAACACAATATATATCATTCATATGACGAAATAATAAATTTTTTGAAATTACAAGAGAAAAAACACAAAGAGTTTGTTTCTGTACGAATATACGGTGAATCATATGAAAAAAGATTGTTGCATTATGTTAAAATCGGATATTCAAATGGTAAAAAAATTATATTTAACTATATATATTTATATTTTAGGAAAAGAGAAGCCTCAAATTGTAATTGATGCTGGAATGCACGCTAGAGAATGGGTTACTCACTCATCAATATTATTTATTGTTGACCATTTAGTTAAAAATGTTGAAAAATATAAGGAAATTTTAGAAAAAGTCGATATTATAATATTTCCAGTTTTAAATCCCGATGGTTATGTATATTCAAGAGTTGGAGATAGAATGTGGAGAGGTAATAGAAACTTGAATGATAACAAAATATGCGCCGTTGATTTAAACAGAAATTATCCATTTTCATGGAAAGAATCTGATGGCACATGTCAAACTTATCCAGGAACTTATGGATTATCTGAAGCTGAGTCTATGTACCATTCATTTTATATGGATAAATTTAAACATCTTATTAAAGGTTATATCACACTTCATAGTTATGGAAGACTTATACTTTTACCTTGGTCTCACACACTCAAAACCGATGCACCATATTATGACGAAATGCTTACTCTTGGTAATAAAATGAAAGAAGAATTAAAAAGTAAAAAAAATGTAGATTATACAGTTGGATCATCTTCAAATGTTCTATATGCATGTCATGGAACATCATCTGATTATGCTAAATCATTAGGTATCAAATATGTTTACGTGGTAGAATTATCACCTGAAAGTAGTTCAAATGGATTTATAGTTAATGAAGATCAAATAACAACAATAGGAGAAGAGGCTTTGATAATTTTTGATGTTATGCTTCATCAAGTCCATTCTGAATTATAATTGTAATTTTATTGAATTTTAAATAGAGTATGTAAAATAAAATAATTTTTTTTTAATATGTCATTTATCTAACAATAAAAAAATATTTAAAACATAAGAATCGAAAGGTGGACAACAACAGATTAAATTTTAGTCACTATATTAATCATTTAATCTTCCAACAGTTGGCCATGATCTATGACAACATCATTCTTTTAGAAAAGCTGCTAATTCTATAGATTTTAATTTATTCCATCTCGCTGAGGTAACTGTGATGATTGTATTTTTTAAAAGACTACTTTTTTGTTCCAAACACCACTTTTAATGTTCGAATTTATTGTCTTACTGATACAAATGATTCTACTAATCTATTCATTTCATCTTAATTTTAAGATACTAATGGTAAAGTAAATTTTATAACTGATTAAACCTTTTATTGTATTAATAACTCTTGTATTAAAGAATGCTATTTTTTATCCTACTTCTGGTATTTTCTTGACCAGAGATGATTTAATTCTACTACGTATTTTTATGCATGTAATTTAGAGATGAATATTTTCAAAAATAAATCAATATTAAATCAAATATTTTGAATTACCCTATTATTAGAAAAATATAAATAATTATGAAAATGTATGGAATTATATTATAATTGTGATACAAATATAGAATAATAATAAAAATAAGTAAAAAAACATATTTTCAAAATTTTGGAATACAAATTTCAAATAAAATTCAGGCAATTGGTTTTAACTAACTGTAAAATGTATAAGTTATTTAGTTAACTTTATTTTTGTTACTCAACTTTTAAATAAAATTTTTACAAAATTTTAACAAAAAATATCAATTATCATAATAGCACATTGTCAAAAAATATTAATATAGAATATTTTGAATAATAAAATATAGAAGTAATATTTATAACATGAAATTTCTATTAAATATAACAAAGAAATTTTGAAATTTATTGTAATAAAATGTTTTTTTCAAACATTCTATTTATATTCCTATTTTTTATTAACATTAACTGTTACGTTGACTACTCAAACTACTCACTTATTAGTATTTTGATGACAGATTTAAAAGATTTAAAGATATATAAGGATTTGGAGAAAATGTTTCCAGACGAAAAATTTGATTTTTGGAGCAAGAGTAGAAGTCCTGAAATTCCAATTCAACTTTTCACATCACCTGAATCAACGTTAAAATTCAGAAACTACCTTAAAAGTCAAAATTATAATTTTAATGTAACAACAAAAAATTGGAACAAAATCTCAAAATCTAAAACAATTAGAAGGTTGTCTTCTAATTTAAATAACGCCTTCCAGCACAATATATACCATTCATATGATGAAATAATAGATTTTTTGAAATTACAAGAAAAAAACCATAAAGAGTTTGTCTCCGTACGAGTATACGGTGAATCATATGAAAAAAGATTGCTGTATTATGTTAAAATTGGCTTTCCAAGCGGTACAAAAAATACTTTTAGTTATATATATTTATTTTTTAGAAAAAAAGAAGCCTCGAATTGTAATTGATGCTGGAATGCATGGTAGAGAATGGGTTACTCATTCATCAATATTAATTATCTTTGATCATATAGTTAAAAATATTATAAAATATAAAGGTTTTTTAGAAAAAGTTGATGTTATAATAATTCCAGTTTTAAATCCTGATGGTTATGAATATTCAAGGAGGGAAGTTAGAATGTGGAGAGGTAATAGAAACTCAGATGATAATGAAAATTGTGGTGTTGATTTGAACAGAAATTATCCATTTATGTGGAAAAATCCTGATGGCAGTTGTATAACATTTCCAGGATTTTATAAGTTATCTGAATATGAATCAATGTACCATTCATTTTATATGGATAGAAATAAACATCTTATTAAAGGTTATATTACACTTCATAGTTATGGAAGATTTATACTTTTACCTTGGTCTCACACACTCAAAACCGATGCACCATATTATGACGAAATGCTTAGTCTTGGTAATAAAATGAAAGAAGAATTAAAAAATAAAAAAAACGTAGATTATAAAGTTGGATCATCTTCAAATATTTTTTATGAATGTCATGGAACATCTTCTGATTATGTTAAATCTTTAGGTGTCAAATATGTTTATGCAGTAGAATTATCACCTGAAATTCTCACTAATTCAAATGGGTTTATAGTTGATGAAGATCAAATAACGACAATAGGGGATGAAGCTTTAATAATTTTTGATATATTGCTTGATCAAGTAGTTTCTGAATTATAATTTAATTTTATTGAATTTTAAATAGAATATGTAAAATAAAATTTTTTTGATATGTCATTTATCTAACAATAAAAAATATTTTAAACATAAGAATCCATAGGTGGACAACTACAGATTAAATTTTTATCACCATATTGATCATCTATCCTTCCAACAGTTGGCCATGATTTATGATAACACCATTCTTTTGGAAAAGCTGCTAATTCTCTGGAATATGATTTATTCCAATTCGTTGAGGTAACTGCAGTCATTGTATGTGGAGCATTTTTTAAAGGATTATTTGTTTTATCCCAAACACCATCTGTAATATTTTGAATTTCTTGTCTTATTGATAACAATGAATCTACTAATCTATCCATTTCATCTTTATTTTCAGATTCTGTTGGTTCAATCATAAGACAATCATGAACTGGCCATGCCATAGTTGGTGAATGGAATCCATAATCCATTAAACGTTTTGCTATATCAATAACTTCTACACCAGCTGTCTTCTTAAAAGGACTACAATCAATGATAAATTCATGAGCATTTAAGCCTTGTTCATCTTTATATACAATTTTATATCCTTCTTCCAAACGTTTGGCCATATAATTAGCATTTAATATTGCTACTTGTGTTGCTTCTTTTAATCCTTTTCCACCCATCATTCTAATATAGGCCCATGTTATAGATAAGATACTAGCTGAACCCCATGGAGTACCACTAACAGAACCATCAACATTACCGTTTGGTGAAATTACAGGATGACCAGGCAAGAATGGAGCAAGATGGCTTTTAACACCAATAGGACCCATTCCTGGACCACCACCTCCGTGCGGAATACAGAATGTCTTATGAAGATTCAAATGTGATACATCACTACCATAGTCCCCTGGTCTACATAATCCTACCTGTGCATTAAAATTGGCTCCGTCAAGATAAACTTGTCCTCCATTTTCATGGACTTTATTACAAACATCAATGATGTTACTTTCAAACACACCATGTGTAGATGGATAAGTTACCATTATAGCACCAAGATCACTACCATATTTTTCTGCCTTCAAAGAAAGATCTTTGTAATTTATGTTACCGTGTTTGTCAGAATCTACAGGAACGACTTTAAAGTTAGCCATTGATGCAGAAGCAGGGTTTGTTCCATGAGCTGATGTTGGAATGAGACAAATTTTTCTATTCTCTTGTCCAATAGATTTAAGGTAACCCTTAATAGCTAATAAACCAGCATATTCACCATTAGCTCCACTATTTGGTTGGAGAGAAAAGTTGTCATAACCAGTAACTTCACAAAGCCATTTTTCAAGATCATTGAAAATTTTTTGATAACCATTAGCTTGCTCAATTGGTACAAATGGATGTATATTTGATAATGTTGGCCATGTTAAGGGTAACATCTCTGCTGCGGCATTCAATTTCATAGTACATGACCCTAAGGGAATCATAGAATGAACAAGTGACAAATCCTTATTTTCTAATTTTTTCATATATCTTGTAACTGCCATCTCTGAATGATATGTATTGAAGACTGGATTTGTTAAATATAAACTTGTTCTTTTATGTTCAGAATTTCCTATTAAAGGTGCTGCAGTTTCATGAATCATTTGAGATATATTTCCTTCTGGAACTGGAACATCAAAAATATATAATAAATCAACTATATCTTCTTCTTGGACAGTCTCATTTAATGAAATACCAACGCTATTGTCATCAAAATATCTCAAGTTAACTTTTTTCTCTTCACACCTTTTTTTAACTTCCTCAATATTAATACCACTTATTTTTATTGTATCAAAGTATGACTTATTAATAGTTGTGTAACCTGCTTGTTTTAATTGTTGTTGTAGGAAAGCCGCTGATTTGTGAATTTTCCTTGCTATTGCTTGTAAACGATTAGGTCCATGATAAACTGCATACATTGCAGCAAGGTTTGCTGGTAATGCTTGTGCTGTACAGATATTTGATGTAGCTTTATCACGTCTAATATGTTGTTCTCTTGTTTGAAGAGCTAATCGAAGTGCTTTATTACCATGAACATCCTTTGAGACACCAACTATTCTTCCTGGCATCATACGTGACAGAGGAACTTTTCCCATATTTTTAACACATGACATGAATCCAGCATGTGGTCCACCATATCCTAATGGAGTACCAAACCTTTGAGCTGATCCTACAGCTATCTCAGCTCCCATGTCTCCAGGTGGAGTCATTAATGTTAAGGCCATAATATCACAAACCATAATTGATAAACTTCCAGCTTCTTTATTTCTTTGTATCATATCACTTAAATTTCTAATATTACCATTTGTATCTGGATATTGATACATTACACCACCAACTTCACTTGTAACATTATAATTATCAAAATCTATTGGTTTTAATGTATAACCAAGATGTTTAGCTCTAGTCTTTAGTAGATCAATATTTTGAGGGTGTAAATTTGGATCATATAGAAGGACATTTCTTTTGGTAGCTCTACAAGCTAAGGCCATAGCCTCTGAACACGCAGTAGCTTCGTCAAGTAAAGAAGCGTTTGCTATTTCAAGGCCAGTTAAATCAGTGATCATGGTTTGAAAATTTAGTAGACCTTCAAGTCTTCCCTGTGATAGTTCCGGTTGATATGGAGTATATGGTGTTGTCCAACCAGCATTCTGAAGCATATTTCTCATGATAGTTGCAGGAACAATACAATCATGATATCCCATTCCTATGTAAGTACGATATATTTTATTTTGTCCGGATATTTCTCTTAATTCTTTAAGCATACTTTGTTCATTTACTGGTTCTGGAAGATTTAATTGCTTTTTGATTTTAATACTATCTGGTACGTTAGCTTGAGTTAATGCATCTAAGTCCTAAATAGCTTAAACTATTATTACTGATTTCATTAAACAAACTTTATATCCTATATAATCAAGCATTTTTTGTTTTTCTAACTCAGAAGGACCGATATGTCTCTCAGCAAAAATATCATTATTGAAATATTTAGCTTGAATTAATCTAACAAAATTGCTAGGAGAAGTAATTTTCTTACAACTTAAACGCAGCATATCTAAAAAAGAAATTATTAATTGACAAATTTAAATTTATAAAAAAGTTGCTACTAATTATGTATAGTAAAAAATTGACGCATATATTAAAGTAAATACGAAACATGGAAATTTTACTTTTACGAATATTTTTATCAGTAAAAGGAAGGCAAAAGATACCAATTACAACATAAAAGCCCCCTCGCAATCAGTGATACTATAAACTAAAATATTTTCTATCATTCCTTTTTTGATGTATTTATTTTACTTATGCATTGTAGTATTACATAAAATAAAAAGTGATAATAAATTAATGACATAGAAGAAGAAAACATAACATAATTTTGTAATTATTATGCTTCTAATATAATAATAAAAAAGAAGATTATTTTATACACTGAGATGATATTATGTAGACTTGTATCAATCAAATTGTCTTTTAAATTGTAAAATTTAAAATAAACCATGTGAATAATTTTTTTAGATAAGAATACGAGTAGAGAAGGGAAATTCAGAATCAAAAAGTACTTTTGATAGATATTTTCATAATTACAATACAACTAATAGATAGTGTATTATTTTTAACTTTATTTTATAGACAAAGTACTGCACAGAAATGTACAATAAGTTAATATTTTGGTTATAAATGAGAGAAAATAATGGAAAATATTAAGAATAAAATAATATTTTGAAATATTTAATTTTAGACATTGATCCATTTTTTAATTTAAACTGGTGGACCTTGGTTAATTTGTGGAGACCAAGCTTGATTATCAACACCTCCACCTGCAGCTGCCATCATTGAATTTCTATCTGCTTTCTTACCTAGTGCCATAAATCCATACATTGCACCACAGGCAAATATCATTCCAGATCCCAAAATTGTATCTATTTCTGGACACATAACTATGGGTATAATTCCCATTCTAATAAATTAAATAATTTAATTATTAAGATAATAAACATACACACAAAAAAGGACAGCCTTCTGCCAAAAAGCACGAGATTCCGAGAAAACAGCGATTTTTTCAATAAAATCAATAAATGAACAACAAAATGGAGCCTCAATAGCTATTGATAAAAATCCAATAACTCTATAATATATATTAAAATAAAAATTAAAATTGCGTCCCAATCTTACAGTTGCAAAAGGGCAGCCATTATACAAGTGGGCGAAATTGAAATTAACGCTAAAATGCCAAAGAACATAGCAATAAAACCACCAGCAATCCCGAGACCCTTAGCAAGAAATCTAATCCACCATGGAAAGGCAGAATTCGGATCATGTTCTGTCATCATTTGTGTCTGAGCTGAGCTTGCAAGACCCATTTTGATATTATAATGTTAGTTGGTTAGGATCTAAAAAACGAATAAAAAACTATTTATTTATAAGTGAAAAAAATTTTTAAGTTCGTTATAAAAATAAAACAAAAGAAGATTAAGGAAATAAAATACATTTAGTCAACAAAAAAAAACAATCAAAAAGGAAGTAGATGAATATATTTATTTATCATCAATAAATGTACAGGCAATACATAGAAAATATAAAAAAAAATTTAAAAATTTTATTTTACACATCTTCTATAATTTAGATGTTCATGTTATCAAAAGGATTATATAATAATTTTTTATAATATTTAGATATTTATTTACATGTGGTATATGAAATTGATTAACATTAAGGCTAAGAAATAGCCTATATTTGATAAATGGAAACATAAAAAGATATAACGCAATTCTTGGATTTAGAAAAGAAATAGAGACAAGATGAGAAAGCAGCAGAAAAATAAATATATATAGTAATAACGTTGGGAATGTATAAATTTAACTCTTGAGATAACAGATATTGTATAAAAAATAATATTAGAATAATTTGAAGATAAAAGACTAAAATGTGTAATAACCATATAGGAATTTACTTTAATTTAACGATAGTTTCCTTATATTATGTTAATAATAATGCATGCTCATTAAGTAAAACAAAAATTATACATTATTGATTTATATTTCAAAGATATAGACACTTTCCAACAACGAAATATGTATTGTCAAGGTGTATGTAATATGGAGATGATAACTTTATTGGACAAATAATTATTACAATATAAATATAGATATTTTTTATTTTAAAAAAGTTGACAGCCATAAAATGTATCTATACATACTTTAAGTATGACATGGAAGTTAAATTTGTTTACTGTAGAAAAAAGTTCCGCTTATTTTCATTTTTAACTTATACTCGAAGGAATAATTTTTTATTCAATCCATCTTTTTAAAAATATCAATGATTAAGTATAACTAAAAAGGTAGTCGAGAAGTATATAAATAGTTTTAAAATATTTAATTTTTATAATTTATATTGATTTAGAACTGAAACATACAAGGCCAAATATGATGTCATTAATTATATGAAATAGAATATTTTTAGTTATATTCCGTATGGCTGTAATACATTTATGATTGGAAAGCAAATATTGTATGATATGGGAAGTCAAAAAAGTGTTTATTTCAGTAATATAAACAATTAAAGTAGATAACAGAAAAACTAAACATAATTGCTAGGACATTAATTTAATAAAAACAATAGAACATAAACTAAAAAAAAATAACAATTAATAATTTGATAACAACAACGAAATTTAGTTAATTTTATTCATACTCTTTTGAGTTTCTTTATCAACATTGAATCTTAAGATTTCTCGAAGTAACATTGTGGCATAGCCTCCAGCTTCCAAATTAAAAATTAATTTTATAGCAGTGTATTTGTCTCCACTAGCAACATCTGGACCATTAATTAATTCCCTTTGAAGAATACTTCTTTCGTCACTATATTTTATAATATCACAAAGAATTGGATTATCTAACTTTTTAAACATTTTCCTGGAAATCTTGCTTACCATGACATGTTTCGACAAACTTTTGAAATCATCACACGTTACCTCATACTTTTTTAGCATACTTTCAATGATCTCTTTTGTATCATTATTTGGGATATTCATTTCACTGGATACCAATGGTATGGATATATCAAAAATAGTACTTTCACTTCCCAAAACTTTCCCATCACCATCAATATCTCCCTCCAGCAATGTAGGCCCATATTTTTCTATTCTTTGAGAAATAACTTCATTAAAAACATAACTTTGAAAAGCATGGATGTAAAGACTAATTGTTTCACGTGGCAGTGAGAACAATGCATTGTGGCAATTTCCATTCTTATCAATTAATGCTTTCAATAGATTTCCTTCAATTGAATGTTTTTTTCCGTTTCCTTTTATAAGACTAAAAGCTTTTTTTGCATCCTTATCATTAGCATAACTAAATAATGCCTCTTGAAATGTTTCCCTACTCATGTCTTTTTTACTAGATAATATTTGATCTATAGCTCCTTGGTAGTCTTTTTTTAGAATTAATCTTCCAATTTCAGCTGTATTAATTCCCAGTGTCCCAAATCTTTGGTGTCCAAAGTAATTTAAAAAACCATATTTGTCTGTTCCTTCACAACGAGCTTTGATGTCACTTAGTGTTAAATTATCTCCCACATCACGTAAAATAATTTGAAATCTATTACCGATATTATCTCCTAAGCCAAGAGCATGGTTCTTATACTCAAAATCATGAAGACGGATGTTTTTTATTGATTTTGAAACTTTCATTAATTTTTCAATTTTTACACGATATGCAGCAACTTTTTGACTTGTAACACCACGTCTATCTTTATTTCCTGAAAAACTAAAAAGTTTGACATTTAAACCACATTTTGTTGCAATTTCACGAACAGCATAAGAAGTATCTTTATTTTCTTTTGATAATGTAAAGTGACAGTAATCTGGAGTATCATTGTCCCAATGAAACCTTTTTCTATTATTCTGATTACCTACACTTATAATAATTTCACCATCTTTTGTAACTGATGTGAGATTCTTTTTTGGAAGAGATTTGACAAAATTATGGATTGCAGTTCTTTCGTCTTTTTCTAAGTTGCTAGTATTTACTAAAACTTTTTGACCATCAATTAATTTTAACATTAATTCAACGTTTTCAGTAGTTAGACCTTTAGGAATATTAGACATATCAACTTCACAAACTTCCTCACAATTACTATCACTTTTACAAGTTTCTTCACATTTATTATCAATAACTACAACTTCCTCTGATTCCTCATCTTTTTCTAATGGCCACAATGAAACTACACCCTCTAGACTTAACTCCTCTACAATAAAATCAGAAAACAAAAGTTTAAACTGACAAACTATTGGTGGCCATGTTTCGGGGTTTGCATAACAACGAATTCCATTTTCTTCAGGTTTAATTTCTATACACATAATTGTCAAACTAAAATTTTTCAATAAAAGACGAAGTTAAAACTACAAAAGATAAACAAGATCTGATTGATAAAACAGTTCAATGAGAAAGAAGTATTTTAAAAAATGGTTAATTTATATAAACATATAAAGACAAGTTTGTTTTTTTTATAAAATACAATCCTAAAAAAATTCTATAGTTCATCAATAGATTTTTTAACCAAAAACTATAATTCGATAATCTTTTAATGTTTTCCAACGCTAGCAACATTAACATTTTCGGTTGATTTCTTTTTATCAGCATATTCTGCCATTCTACGTTCAAGTTCTGGCCTAAAGTGACGGATAAGACCTTGAACTGGCCAAGCTGCAGCATCACCAAGTGCACAAATGGTATGTCCCTCGATTTGTTTTGTCAACTCCCAAATAGCATCGATCTCTGATTTTTGAGCTCTACCATGCATAAATCTCCACATTATTTTGTTAAGCCAGTCACATCCTTCACGACATGGTGTACACTGGCCGCAAGATTCATGTTTATAGAATAAAGATAATCTTGCAATACATTTGACAATGTCTGATTGTTTATTCATAACAATAACAGCAGCTGTACCTAAACCTGATTGAGCGGCAACAAGAGCATCGAAATCCATAAGAACATTGTCGCAGACGTCTTTTGGCATTAATGGTACAGATGACCCTCCTGGGATTACAGCTAATAAATTATCCCATCCACCAATAACACCACCGCAGTGTTTTTCAATTAAATCTTTTAATGGGATAGACATCTCTTCTTCAACAGTGCATGGATTATTAACATGTCCAGAAATGCAGAATAATTTTGTTCCACGATTTCTTTCACGACCAAAAGAAGCGAACCATTCACCACCACGGCGACAAATTGTTGGAGCAACAGCAACTGTCTCAACATTTGTAACAGTTGTTGGGCAACCAAAAACACCAATATCAGCTGGGAATGGAGGCTTTAATCTTGGTTTACCTTGTTTTCCTTCAATTGACTCAATCAATGCAGTCTCCTCACCACAGATATAAGCTCCCATACCACGGTGAACAAAGATATCGAAATTATAACCTGTTCCAAGGCAATTTTTCCCAATATATCCAGCTTTATAAGCTTCATGAATAGCTTCTTGAAGAATACAAGCTTCATTGTAAAATTCACCTCTAATGTAAATGTAAGCAGCACGAGCTCCCATAGCAACTCCTGCAATAAGGCAACCTTCAATTAATTTGTGTGGATCATGACGCATAATTTCACGATCTTTACATGTTCCTGGTTCTCCTTCATCAGCATTGACGACAAGATACTTTGGACGTCCATCAAAAGGTTTTTTCATGAAACCCCATTTCATTCCTGAAGGGAAACCTGCTCCTCCACGACCACGTAATCCAGAGGTACTGATTTCTTTCAATATCCAATCTTGTCCCTTAAGAATTATTTCCTTTGTCTTGTACCAATCACCCCTTTTGAGAGCACCCTTTAAACGGTAATCATGTTTACCATAAAGATTTGTGAATATTCTATCTTCATCTGATAAATCTCCAAAATGTGTTTTTTCTGGCTTTTTAGGAGGTTGAGATGGTGCAGTTGTCAAGGTACGTACACTAGAAATGAGACCTACAAATATGACAATTTATAGAAATTAAATTTATACACTTACTTTTCTGCCCAATTGATCCAGTTAATCTTGAGATACCAATAACCATCCCTGAAAATAAGGGGTATTTAGTAAAAGAAACCTTCGAAGTTATTTATAATAATATAACTCCAAATGTAAGCATTTTTCCAAGTTTCCTAGTGTTCACTTGAATTCGTTATAAGACTATTAAATGATTTACAGAATAGTTAACAAAGTTATGTTTGAAAATTTGACAAAAAATCTACAAACATATGAATATATCATTTACAATATATGTTGATAATACTTTTAATTAGTTTGTGTATAAATTATTAGTTATAATTATTAATATAAAAATATGCTGTTGATTTTGCAAATTATATTGTGACACACCTTCTAAGAAGGCATAGATAAAACTCTGTTTAGTTTTCCAGGTAATCTTTAGTACAAATCATTTTCATTAACATTTTATTGATTAAAAAATTAAACAAGCAAGTATTTAAATGGTATTAATGTAATTATTTCAACTGAAAAATATTTTTTAATTTTTCTATCCATTTTCGATTGTTTTTAAAATGTAAAATTGAATCATGATCTCCATCCACTAGAATAACTTTTAAGTTCTTTGAAAAACGTAACCAGCCGTTATCAATACAGGATCGAACGTAGTTTTCTATCGGTTTAATTTTTATAGAATGTTTTAGAGAAGATGTACCTAACTTTTTCGCTTTAACAAGAATAAGTTCCATATTTGAACTTGTACATGAAGAAATAGTATGCTCCCTAAGCATTTTTGCTAATATTAATGATTTTCTCACCATTTCTTTATTGTCTGGTATTATTTCAAACTTCTTTTTTATGTAATCTTCCACAATTTCTAAATTTAATTCATCATTTCGAAGTGCCCATGAATCCAAGGCAACAACTTTATTTTGAAGTTTACATAATTTTTTAGGATTTTTTTCTAATATAAAATATACCTCTCTTGCCAAAACACCTCCAAAAGAATGTCCCATTAAAAATATTTTTTTATCACTATCAATAGCAATATATTTCGCATAATATTCTGCCAAACTCAATAAGCTACAATCTCCCAATTCTCCATTATACTCGAATCCCCGTACTTGACAGTTAAAAGAATTAATCAAATTATAAAATGGAAATAAAGTACCTCCAATGGCAAAAAAGATATATATAATGGTATCAGAATCAACATCATCTTTGATTATTTTTACAGGATTATCAAGTAAAGAAATACATTTATTTTTTATAACTTCTTCCATCTTTTCGAATGTTGGCTTTTGATATAATTCATTTACACTAACATGAATGTTATATGATTCTTCAATACTTTTCCTTAATTGTATCAAATTTAGTGAATTTCCTCCTTCCATAAAAAAATTAGAATCTTTTGTTATATTTTCAATTGGCAAAATATCATGCCAAAGTTTTTGCAATTTTGAATTATGATTTGGAATTGAATTTTGAATTTTGTTGACATCAAATAAAGTCAGAAGTTTCTTTCTATTTATTTTACCGTTATTTGTTAAGGGAAATTCTTTAACGGTAACTATTTTATCCACAATACTATCTATCTTATGAATATTTTTGTCTGCTTTTATAAAAGCTATAACCGAATCCTTGAACTTTAATACTATAATTTCATCGTTTAAATACAATTGTCTTAATGAATTTTCTATAAATTTAATATTAACTCTTTCTCCTTTAATTTTAACAAAATCTTCATTTATTCTTCCATAGTATATTAAATCATTATTTTTATTTATGAATGCTAAGTCTCCACTCCAATATTCATTAAATTTATTGCTATTTCTAAAATAATTTCTACAAATGCACAACCCTTCAATAACTAATTCTCCAAAGAAAAATGACTCTCTATTTAGATTTTTATTTTTAAGGTAAATAAAAGTATTGCTTATTTCTTTTCCAATATTATTTCCGTTAAAAGGATTATTTTTTTCAGTTACCCATATTGTTGTTTCTGTAGGTCCATAAATTTGAACAATAAAAATATTTCGCTGTCTACACTTTTCTATCTGTTTAGTTGAGGGGGTTTCACCACCAACAATTAAGTATTTTAAATTTTTCTCAGCTATAATTTGTAACTTATTTAAATCATCATCAGAAAGATTATTAAATACAGCTGAATTTAAAAGTATATGACTAAGGTTTGAATTTGAACATAAATCTTGAACTGATGAACTATAATTTCTAACTTTAAGAAGTTTAGAATCGTGTATTAATGTATTAAAAATGTTAAATATTGACATGTCAAATGTACATCTAATCGAATCAAGAAGTGTTGAATCTTTGTTCATAAAAAAACATTTTGTTGTTGAAAACAAAAAATTGATAACACTTTTTTGATTAACTAATACACCTTTACATTTACCGGTAGTTCCGGATGTGAATAGACAATACAATAAATCTTCATTTTTGTTTCGATTTCTGTATTTAACATAGCTTTTAATACTATAATTATACAAATTATTTGGTGGTACTAAGTAAAAATCTTCATCTACTTTTTCATCAATAGGAACATAAGCTGATGAAGTTAGAATTGTAGAAAGTACTAAATCAACTGAAAATGATTTACAATCAATGCCTAATAAACAATCTGGTCCAAGAATTTCTCCTGTCTTTGAGAAATAATCATTTTCAACAATGTATGATTTTTTGAGGCAATCTAGGAAGAACTCTTCTTTAGATAGAAGTATTTGTTTTCTAGCTATATCTTGGATTGATAAATTGGGAATACTTTCGTATATTTGTTTTTTTCTTTTCTCCACGAATCTTTCCATAGTTAATTCCTTTAAAATTACTAAGTAATCTTGAGTAATATTCTTAACATACCCAGAAGGATATCTTTTTTCATTAAAATCAACAGTTACTTGAAGATTGTCATTCACTTCATCAATAGTCATACTAAAATCAAAAACTTTATTTCTTGAAATTTGTTCTACTTTTGTCATTTTCACATCTTTCAGATTAACTACTGGATAATCTAATGCATGGCGATAGTTGAAAAAAACCTCAAACAACGGATGATTTGATGTTGACCGGGGCAAATTTAGCTTCAAAATAATCTCATTAAAAGGAATATCTTCATATGCTTTAGCTTTTAAAAATTGCGAATGAACATATTTTAATATTTCATTAATGTTTCCTTCTAATTCTTTCAGTCTTTTTCTTTCAATTATCAATATAATATTATTTAAAAAACAACCAATGATATTTTTTTGATAACTTTTATTTCTTCCTGTAACTGGTATTCCTATAAAAAGATAATCGCTATTGAAATTTTCATTCCAGCATTCTATTAGTATTACAAATCCAGTTAACATAAAAACAAACTCCGTTAAACTTTTTTCAATGATTATACCCCTGATTTTGGAATACAAATCAATAGGAATATTAAATCTTAAACGATTGAATTTCTTGTCGTCTGTTCTATTATAGGAAAATATTCGTGTCGATTCTTCAACATTATTTAGAAATTTGTGACTACTTAAATATTCATCAACCATTCTAATTTTTGTATTTCTTTCCTTCTCAGTAAGTTGCCATTTCTTGATGTAAGGCAATACAATGTAATTGCCATCAATTTCATAATTATTCCAAAGCATTTCAAAATATTTTGCAAATACAGACATAGACCACCCATCAGTCATTATATGTTGTTGGTTTACTACAATTATCAAATCATCATTATTTTTTAGAACTTTTAATCTCATTGGAGAACTTTCATTATAATCAAAATGTATTGTTAATTCTTCTTTGATCAAACTTTTTTTCCAATTAACACTTTTTAAATAATAAAAAGATTCTGTGAGCGATAGAAAATGAATTTTAAATGAGTCTTTTAAGTATTTGCTACGTAAGGTTGGTTGAATTTTAATAATTTTATGTAGTGTTTCAATTAGCCTTTTTTCATAATTAAAAGCATCAAATAATTTAACTGTAAAGACAATATTATATGTCTCATCTTTACTAATTTCCTTTAACAACATCATACTTTTTTGGGACCAATTCATATCTAATTCTATTAAATCGGCATTTTTTTCAGGAGTATCAGAATTATCCTCACTTCTAATCAATTTTTTATAATTTTCAGTTATTGCTAAAAAACTAGGATTATCATATATCATTTGGATGGTAAAGTTATCATGAAGTTTCCATATAAATTGAAGGACAGATAAACTATTACCACCGGCTTCAAAGAAATTAAATTTATCATTTTTTGGATACGACCCTAATACATCTTTCCATACTTCTCTAACCCTATCCCTTATCCCATCCATGTTTGAAGTACATTCTATGAAGATATCTTTAGAAAAATTATTTTTAACTAATTGTTGGTTGTGACTTACAATTTGACGTATTATTTCTGGATTATGTTTTGATATGCAAACTATGCCATTTTGATTTGAACGAAAAATAACTTTAAATTTTTCTTCTAACTCCTGTTGTTGAATGCCATTCTCTTTAAATAACTCATGGAAATCATCGTTACCATTATACTTCCATTTTGAGAACATTGAATCATCACCAAGAACAGGGGGTAGTTGAAGTGAAATAATGTTATTAAAAACTGTACTTAAATTTTGATTAATTTCTGGTATTGAAAGACTAAGAATGTCAAAGAAAAGATTACTACTGGCATAGTATTCTTCATTGAGGATTCCAAGCATTGAACTTATAGAGGAAATCAAGATCAATTTGTTAGCTTTTAAAGAACGAGTCATTAAATAATCGGCAACATGTTTGATACCATCATATTTAACTTCTAAAATATCCTCTTCTGGTTTGTGATGCGGATGGAGACCACTACAAAATATGATATAATCTATTGATTCTCCAGATGAAATAACGGTATTAAAAAAATTTGTTATATCTTCCTTTTTTCTGACATCAACATTAAAACTTGTACTACCGGTAAAAATGGATGTTTTTGGAAAGATTTTTTTGATAACATTGTAAGCAATTTTTCCAACACAACCATTGGCACCAAAAATAATAACAGATTGTGGTATATATGAGAATGTCTCAAGGTATTTTAATTTTTTGTATTTCAAGACTTTAGGTTTGTTTTCTTCTAATGTTGTATAGACAAATGTATTTCTAAATTTTGAAATAAAGTTGTTATTTTTATGTTTATTAAAAGATATCTGAATGGAGATTGTTGAGTTAAGATTTTGAATTTCTGATAATAGTCCACACATCAAAATTGATTGCTTATTAAAGTTCTCTATTGTAAATGAAATGTTAATATTATTCATCTTAGCCCACTCATATTTAGATTGTTTTATCTTAACGTAATCAAATTCAGAAAGAACAATGACATCAAAATTTGAAGGACAATCATTTTCAACTTTTTCAAATGTCATGTTCCAAAAATTAAATTTTGAAAAAGTAAAATCAATAAAGTAGTCATTTATTGAATTAAGATCATAGTTTCCGGAAAAGTTGACATCATTATATCCTTCACACCAAATTCTACCAATTGACTCTAGCAGAATATTATTTTTCTTTTTTAAGTTATCAGCTTTACCTTGTATAGTATTTAATAATAAAAATTTCTCACTAGCAATTACATTTCCCAAGATACCTTGTGGGCCAATTTCAAAAATAACACTTGATGAGGTGATTTCTTTTAACATTCTTATTGACAAATCTAGTCTAACCGGACATCTTGCATGATGCAAAAAATATGCTGTTGATAGTGATTCTTCAGAACCAATAATTTTTCCGTTGACGTTTGAAATAACTCTTTTTATAGAAGTTGATTTCTTATTAATGAAATTTGACTCATCCAGTACTTTTTTAAATTCATCTAAAATTTCATTAATCATACTTGTATGAAAACCATGGCGTGTTCTTAAATTTTTAAATTCAAAATGACAGTCTGCAAGTAAGTTTTTAAGCTTATCAGTATTTTCTTTAGTACCGACAACACAAGAAACTTGTGAATTAAGAATTGCACTTATTTCAATATCTGTTTCATTTATTATTTTTTTAATTTTTAACTCTTCTAACTTTTTAATAAAATCTATACCCTTTACTGCTAGCATAGTAGCCTCTTTAGTTTTTTCCATTAATTTACCTCTATTTTTTAAAACTTCTAAAGTTTCCTTCATCTTCAACCATCCAGAGGCAACGAGAGCTGTATACTCTCCAAGAGAGTGACCGAAAAAAATATCACTTGTTATACCAAATTTCTTCAAACAATTAATTAAACAATGTGATATTAAAAATAATGCTAATTGAGCATTTGATGTAGAGTGTATCTCTTCCATAAAGCATTGATCAAAAATATTTATACCAAACTTTTTTATTATCATGTCAACTTCTTCTTTGAATTCCTTTATACATAAAAGTTCTTCACCCATATACTTATATTCAACTCCTTGTGGACAACAATAAAAAGCAATATTTGATGGAGTTAAAGATTTTTCTGTATAATAAAAGTTATATTCTTTATTTTTAAGACATTTCATTAGTGAACTAAAATTATTTCCAATTAAACAGCATCTCCATGGAAGATTCAAATTTTTTTCTAATACTGTTTTCCATATTGGTAGAAAATTTATTTCTAGATTTTCCATTTCAATCAGTGTATGGAAATGATCAAGTTTCTCTATTAATTCATATTTTGTTGGAGCTGAGAATGGAAAAATTAGGGGACTTTTATTAAAGTTGAGTTCTTTTTTTTTAACATTGATATTCTTTTTTTCTTTAAAATTACTTAAAATAAGAGATCCATTCGTTCCACCAATTCCAAAACTATTAACTAAAGCATTCTTAATATATTGTGAACATGGACGATTTTCACAATGAAGTTGTATTGGTACTTGTTGATTTTTCATCATTTCGAGAACTTTAATTATAGAAGCCATTCCACTAGCAGCAAAACAATGACCAATATTAGCTTTGACGGATCCTTTTGTAACACGGTATATTTTACTTTCTCCCAATACTTTTTTCAAAGCTTGAAGTTCTATTTTATCACCTAAAACAGTTCCTGTACAATGGCATTCAATATAATCAATTTCATCTTTTGTTATATCTGATTCTATTATTGCATTTCTTATAGCAGCTTCTTGACCTTTTATTGCAGGAGACAAAAAATTGGATTTATTTTTACCATCGTTAGTTATAGAAATACCATTGATAATGCCGTATATTTTATCATCATCACGTATGGCATTTTCTAATAATTTTAATATAACTACGCCACAACCACTTCCTCTTATAATACCAGTTGCATCACAACAAAAAGGACGACAATGTGGTTCTTTGGCCATCATTAAACCTGAAGTATATTCATGACCAATTTCTGATGGTGTTTGAAGAGAAATACAACCAACTACCATTACATCAGCTTCTTTTTGTAATAATATATTAATTGCCTGTTTGATAGCAACTATAGATGATGAACAAGCACTATAAATATTAAAAGCTGGTCCAGTAAAATTATATAGGTAAGCTGTCCATAAACTAATAAAATCTTTCTGATTTTGATAAAATAAATTTATTAAATTGCCATGTATTTCTTTAGTATTAATATTTTTTATTGATGCTGAAGGTTCCCCTCCAGCGATAACACCAATCTTTGTATTCTCAATGTCAATATCACATAATTCGAGAGCTTTTCCCACCTGACTTACAAAATGTTTTATTTGCGGATCTAATTTTGTAACCGTTTCATAGGGTAAATCAAAAAATGCTTCATTAAATGAATCAAAGTTTGGTATTACACCACCATATGGAATAAAATTTTTTTCTTGTTTTTTGTATCATGCCTTTTTTCAAAACATTCTTTACCATTCATGAGATTATTAAAATATTCATCAGTATTTGAGGATCCTGAAAACGTTCCACTATATCCAACTATGGCAATTTTTGAAGACTTCCCTTTATTAATCCATTTCCCACTTACACGTTTTTCAACTAAATTTATAAGTTCTACTGTATTAGAATATTCAAAAAGTTCCTCTATATTTAGTGTAATTTTAAAATATTTCTCTATTTCTTCTCTCAGTGTTTCTAACATAATACTATCAAAACCCAATTCCATAAATCCTTTATTTTTATTAATATTTTCGAAACCTGTGATATTTTTGATTATTTTTGTAATGTCGCTTTCGATATCCTTTCTTGAATGTTTATATTTTTTATGATGAGTATTGATAGGTTTATCACGCATTTTAAATAACCCATATCTTCCAGAGATATCATTATCAACAAAAATTTTTATTTCGTTTACAACATCATGTATATCTAACATTTCCCATTCTCCATTTTCAATTTGTTTTCTAATCTTTTCCATTCCTTCAATATCTTTATACAACATTCCTTTTTCTTTAATAGGTCCGAGATCAAAAACTAAATATTGTATTTTATTTGAAGTATCATTAAAATATTGTAAACATTTTTCACTCATAAAATCATTTGCTAAGGCATAATTACTCTGACCAACAGAACCATATAAAGCTGCTATTGATGATAACACAACGATAGTTTTAACGTTACAATACTCTTTAATATTTTTAAAGAGATTATCCAAACCATTAACTTTAGGTAGAATAACTTTTTCAAAATCATCAAGTGATAAATTATCAACCATTCCGTTTTTTACAATTCCAGCTGTATGAATAATACAGTCAATATCAGGATTTAAATTAAATATACTTGTTACTAATTCTAAATCTTCGATATTTCCTTGAATATAATATTGACTTGGAGGTAATTTTCTTTTTAGTGGTCCTTGAGAAAGTAATAGAGCTTCATGATATTTGAATTGATTTAATATTTCTCTAGCAATACCTCCATTTCCTCCAGTAATTAGAATTTTTTTGTATATTTTTGTTGTAATTGTATTATTTATATTAACTTTCTCGTTAAGAATTTCTTTAATGAGTATATCATCTGAACTTCTTATCAAAATTGTTTTATTTTCCGTATCTGCGGTAAATAAATTATTTATGTTAAAATTATTTAAAATATTTTTGTCTTCAACGATAAAAAGCCTATATCTAAATAATTTTTTTTCTTTCCGTACCGATTTTAACATTCCATGAAGTCCATTACATTGAGATGTTGTTATGTAGTTCATACAATTATACTTCATACTTGACCACTTTTTTAAAGAAAGTAGAACATCTTTATATGATTCTACAAATATTTTGACGTCATTTTTACTTTTTTTTGCCGTTTCTCCTTTAAAAGGTACCATAGGAACAAAGGTAACTTTTTGAACATTTTTATAATATTTATTGGTAAATGGCCATAAATGTTCCATAATCCATGGTAGTCTTTTAACAAATGGCGATTTTGATCCTTTTTTTATTATTATACAACCATTTGTTCCACTAAAACCAAAACAATTTATTAGTCCAATTTTCGGTAAAATTATTGTATTTTTTTTGCACACTACTATATTGTCATTTAAAGTTATTTCATTATTTAATTTATTAAAATTTTCAATACCCTCTAAGCAATTATTTTCAAAGGCTTTCAACATTTCACTTAATGATATCATCCCGGAAGCACCCTCACAATGTCCATATTTACCTTTACATGCAGTGACGTAAATTTTGTTTTTAGAATTTTTAAAAACGTTGTTTATAGCTTCCATTTCAATTTTATCTCCTATCTTAGTTCCTGTTCCATGAATTTCGACTACATTAATATCATCAATGTTTATTTTTGCTTCTTTAATAGTATTTCTCATTAATTCTTCTTCCTTCTTCAAAATTGGTACATTTACGTTCATTGATGATCCTGTATGATTTAATAAACAACCTAGTATCTCTGGATATTCACTATACTTATCAGCTTGTAAAATAAAAATACCAGCACTTTGATTTCTTATGTAACCATCACTCTCAGAATCAAGAGGCCTACACATTTTAGATTTACTTATTACATTATTGTTTCTTAATACAATTTCAGTTTCTCGATTTATTATTATATTTACTCCACCAACAATAGCATACTTACACATTCCATTTTTTAAATGTATATATGCTAGTGAGAGTGCTGATATGAAGCTACTACAAGCAGTGTCAACAGTCATTGAAGGTCCAGTAAAATTAAAGAAGTTTGATATTTTTCCTGATAACATATTTTGGCCAGTTCCTGTTGCTAGAAATTTAGACAAATCTGATTCTCGAAGTTCTTTAAAGCATTTCATTGTAAAATCAGAGGCACATGCTCCAATAAAGACACCTGTGTCTGCTGATGGAAGATTTATATCTTGCAATGCTTCACTAGTCAGTTCTAGAAGAACTCTTTGTTGAGGATCCATAAACATTGCTTCTTTAGGTGATATTTTAAAATGAACATTATCAAAAGCTGAATGACCTCTTTTTTCAATGTCTGAAGGATAGTAGCAGCTGCAAGATATTAGGAATATCTTATTTCCATTTTTTTCTTGATCACCTAAAGTGATGAACATTAAAAAATTTAATTTAAATTATAACTTACATTGTGTTTTACTATTGTTATTAGATAAATTTAATGAAATGGATCTTTTTCTTGTATAACTAGTAGTTAAAAATTGATCATCAAAAGAAGTTTTTTTATAGTTCTCACTAATTGTATTTATTTTCTTATCAGCAATAACTTTAATAAGAGATTTGTTAGATTCAACTCTGATTAAATCAGCGTCAACCTCCTCGGTTACATCAATATTAGAATTATTTCTAGAACCCATTAATGAAATGTAATCACTTTCAAAAGTTGTATCAGGAAAAAAAAGAGTTGGACTTTTTGGTGATATACTTGAGTTTTCTTCCATATCCATGGAATTAAATATTTTATGTCTTTTATACAATGATTTAAGGGACTTTAAAGATTCTGAATGTCTTCTATTGTGAGTTAATTTTTCTTTTTTATTACGTAATTTTTTCGCTGTAATATTTTCAATAAAACCAATCAAAATTTTGTCTTTATTTTTTGTTTGAAAATCATCTTTTCTAATGAAAATTTTTGCTTTTCCTGTTACAGTTTCATGCCCTATTTCAGTAATGTCAACTTCAATTGCAAAGATATACGAAAGTAGGTCCTTTGTAGATAATTCTTTTTTGATCTTTTTTATATTTGGAAGTTTAATTTTATCAATAAATGTCGGTACTAATATATAATCTATTTCTATACTTTTCTTATTATTTACAGTTTTTTCAACAAAGTATGACAAATATGCAAGCATTTGAAGAGCCATTTCAAAAAGGCACCACATCTTTTTATCAATATCTTTATCAGAGATATTAAAATATTCACAAACAACACATGAAGCATGTTTATAGATTTGTCCGACTTTTCGAAGCTTTATAGAACAGTTGTAAAGAAGTTGCAATTTCGATCCATAATCAAAGCCATAAGAATCCAATAGCGTGTAAAAAGAAGTTATTTCATTTGAATTGACAGAAATATCATCATAGGTGTTGATAAAGTCTATTTTATTTATTTTGATTTCATCTTCAGAAAGGTACCCTGAGGTGTAAGTTAATTCACTGTCACCAGTTTTATTTTTCATAATAATTTTATTTGGCTTTTCAATAACTAATCTCGTACTATCAATAAACTTTAATGTAAGCATATTATGAAATTTGACTTCATTAAATATAAAATGCTGAATTTTTTGTGAACATTTATATATTTGTAGCATTCCAGGACATATTGGATGTTCATTTAAAGAATGATTTTCAAAATATATTTTATCTTCCTCCGTAAACATTTGATCTTCATTTAATTTGTCTTCATATAAATCTTTAATAAATTTACTTAATTCACTGACATTTGAATGTTCAAATAAGTCAATTACTTTTAATTTTACTTGTGGAATTTGAACTTTTAATTCATGAACTAAATCGTGGAGAAATAGAGAATCAATACCCAATTCAAAAAAATTTTTATTTTCAAAATCTTCATCGGTTAATGGGAAAAATTTGTCCTTTAAAATATGGATGATTTTTCCCTTAAAGTCAAAAACAGATTTTGTATTATTGTACGAATTGTTTTCAACTTCATTAATTATTTTTTTAGAATCCATTATTTGTAAATATTTTAAATCATTTCTTACTTCCATAATTTTATCCCAATTGATGTTTCCTATTAATACATTTTCAGTCTTCATTCTCAAAACATACTCAAAACACATTAAAGCATCTTTTGTACTTAAGCCAATTAATCCTTTTTTCTTTAAAATTTTGTTTAACTGCATCGTTTCACTTATCCCTGTTTCTAACCAATTGCCCCAATTAATTGTAAGTGCACAAATTTTCCATTCCTCTCTAATTACCTTCATCGCACTGTCAAGAAAACCATTTGCAGAAGAATAATTTATTTGACCTTGATTTCCAAGAATTGAAGAAATTGAAGAACTGCATATAAAATAGTCTGGATAGATATTGAAAGTTCTTAAAGCTCTCTCTAAGTTAAGAAATCCTTGAACTTTTGGTGACCATACTTTATCAAATGCGATAAAATTTTGATTTTCAGCAGATGTATCCAAAATAACTCCAGCATTATGAATGACTCCTTGTAATTTTCTTCCTGAATCAAGGATTTCTTTGACTACTGATAAGACAATGTTGTAGTCATTTACATTCCCATTTCGTTGAATAATATTATTAGAAAAATTATTATAATAAACTTTTCCTCTAGATAAAATATATACTCGAACGGAAGGAGAAGATTTCTTTATAATGAAGTTTACTAATTCAAGACCTATTCCTTTACTACCACCAGTAATTATCCATGCGCAATTTCCCTCAACAAATATTGGTTCTTGTGAAATTTTTGGAACATTAATTCCTTGAAGTTCAATAGAAGCTAAATCATCAGAAATAAAAGAGATTTTTGGATAATATTCTGATATCAATGATTTAATCATACAATATAATGAATTTCCAACAACCGTTAGGTGAGAGGAGTATATAAAACCAATTTTTATTAGAACATCTTTTGCTTCATTTATTTTTTTTATCTCCAATATCTCTTTAACAAATTTGTTGATACATAATAATAAAGTTTGAAGATCATTATTCTCATTACTTACATTTGTCACATCAATCCCAATTTTAATGTTTTGTTTTTTACTTTGATTTGAAAAAACTATATCATTTTCTTTTTTTATTAATTGCCATGTTCCGGAAGAGTGGATAAAAATAAAATACATATCAACATCAATTGTTGTTAGTGTTGTTTCAGGTGGTAGTAATACATTATACATTAAATATTTTGGCTCAAAACTTTCTTCTTCATATGGTAAAGTCTTTATTTCAGTTCTATTGTCAATTTCAACAAGTAAATCTTTAATTGTAGGATATTTGAAGAAATCTTCAATTGTTACTTCTGGCATACCATCCATTTTTGATATTAATTCAACTAAATTTGTCAGTGATAATGAATCTAATCCAAGTTCACCAAAGGTATCCGTTTCACATATATTTCTACCAACTTCATCTTCGATAATATTTTTTATTCTTTTACTCATACTTGATTTTCTTTCATTCGGTTTAACATTTTTGTTCTCCTCAGAAAACCAATATTTTCCTTTGTCGAATTGATATGGTGGATACGACTTTATACAGGGGAATTTCATAGGTTCGTTTCCATAGATTAAAGAAAAATCGAAAGTTTCATTATTTAAAAAGTATTTTGCTGCTAGTAATTCAATGTACTCAAAAGAGTAACCCATCCCATTAATGGATAATAATTTTTTAAATGGAAATAATTTTTTTAAGAACACATTCATGTCATGCTCATTTTTTAATGTAATAGTAGGTAAATTTATTGGGAAGTTATTGTTATAATATGTCGAATAGCCTTTCACTTCATCACTATTTCTAAAATACTTCATATTTCTCATAATTATTCCACGGTATGAATAATGTTTTCTTTTATAAATCGATTCTAATGCGATATTATCGAAGTTATCGTAGTTTTCTTCAACATACTTGAACATAACTGATAAATTTTGGTCTAGTGATTTTTTTGATGCACCAGAAACTAATATAATACCACAACTGATTTTTGAATAATTTTTTTTTGATGGAACATATTTTTTAAATAGTGCCATTGCATTGGTTCCTGCAATACCAAATGAACTGACTCCAGAAGTAGAGATAGTCTGATGAATATTCTCTCTTGGGAATTTAACTCCCTTACACTCTATTTCATTATTTAATTTTTTTAAATCAGGATGTTTAAATATTATATTATGTTTCATTTGAAGAATAACCTTCAGGACACTCATTAATCCACTTGCTGCTTCTGTATGTCCAAAGTTTGCTTTTATTGTTCCAACGTAACAATTGGACTCTTTTAAAATTGTATCAAGAGCTCTTATTTCAATTGGATCTCCTAATTTGGTTCCAGTTCCATGAGCTTCCCAATAATCAATTTTTTTTGAATTATTGTTATGTAGAACGCTTTTCAATAACATTTTTTGACTTGATTCACTAGGTGTCGTCAATGAAAGTGATTTCCCAGTATGATTAATAGATACTGACAAAATTTCAACCTCACAATTTTCATTTAATGGTTCAACAAGTACAGCAACAACTCCTTCACTTCTCCCATAACCATTGGCACGTTGATCAAAGCTATAACATTTCCCATCTGGTGATATCATCCTCCCTTTGATTCTCTTTTCCATACCACTTTCACTGATAATTAATGAAACACCAGCAACAATAGCTTTATCACAAGATTTATTTTTTAATGCGTTACAAGCCATTTCTAGTGCAACTAAACTACTACTACAAGCTGTGTCAACAACAATACTTGGTCCATTTGAATTAAAGAAATAATTTAATCTCCCTGAGACGACACTTGTTGTAACACCTAACAATGATAAGGGATCTGTTGTAGTCATTAACTCAGAATATTCCGATCCCATATAACCAACAAAGAAACCAATATTCTCTTTTTTACCTATTAAGCCACCTTTCTCCAGACATTCATAACAAACCTCTAGAAGTAGTCTATGTTGTGGGTCCATTTTACAAGCTTCAGATTTTGAGATGTCAAAAAATTGAGCATCGAATAAAGAGATATCTTCTTTCAAGTAATTTCCAGGATAATTTAGACGTCCATTAATAGAATTTGATGTTTTTCCTTCATATAAAAATTGATACATCTTATCCATGTTGTTGACGTCTTCAGGTAATTTAAAGGCATATGATGAAATACCAATTTTTACGTCTTGAATTTTTTCTTTATCTTTTTTAAAAATAGCACTTTTGCCAATGATTACTGTTTGATTAGTTATTTTATTAATAATTTGAAAATCTCCATTACTAGTAAAATAACTTATATAGGAATTGTTTCCATTATCATTTTCAATGAACATTGAGTATTTTTTAAATTTTTTTATAAATATTGGTATGCATCTATCAGAATTATTTTGAATAAAGACAATAGCTTGAAATGTACCATCGAGAATTGTTGTAAGATCACTTCCTTTAAACACAACTTTTCCAATATCATTTTCATCATTATAAAAGATACTCTGTATAACTTGAAAATCACAGCCATAATGGCATTTTCTTTCATCAAAAAATTCATAAATTTCTTTTTTATAAAATACTTTTGAATATGAATAGTTTGAAAAATTTATTGATTCAATATTTTCATAATTAATTTCATAAGAACATGCATCAGAACCATCAGACAATTTTCCAATTTTCATTTTCCCATCACTAGACCATGAAAATTCTTCATCAATTTTTATTTTTATTTTAAAAAAGACATTTGAAATATTATCATCAGGTGTTGATAATAATAGTGCAGCTGCTGGTACGATGTATTCATCATCTATGACATGATGGAACAAACATGAAGATTGCATAAATGATTCACTCATAGTAAAATTAGAAATATTTATTTTGTGAAAAATATTATAAGATTTTTGTAATAACGATATTTATGAAACATATAAACTTTATGAATAATTTTGGGAATTATAATTTTTGCCAATTTTAAACATAATTTCATTCTTTTATTAGTTTAATTTTTTAAATGTCTAGTGACAACATTCTAATTAAGGGATGTTTACAAGAATAACCATGGATAATAAGGTATACTTTTCTGTGGAATTATTTTCATTTTATAAAGATCGTATTACACTATTTTAAGGAGTGAATGCACACTTAAGGAACATGCAATTAAAACATCTTCAAATAGATCTGAATTCAGCACCACTTTTGATATAAATAACCCAGAAATTTTGAAGTTTTGAAGAATCTTTCATCTGTCTTAATGTTACTCTAAAATATTTTTCCTCAACAATTGAGTTTATAAAATATAATGATTTTTCCTGTGTCCCATCATTATTACGTAATAAAAAATATTAACTAAAATAAAAGTATGTCTTAAATTGTAGTAAATATTTGTGTTATCAACGAACAAAACACAGCCTATAAATTATTTTTTATTTTTCTTTTATATCTGTTTTATTTATATATTCTTAGAGTTATATAATTGCGACACGTAATATAAAAAGTAAGCCATTTTAATGTTTGTTTTGAAAATTAGAAATTTGATTGATATATTTCTGTTGTTTACAAATTTTAGATACGTAAAAAATATATATATTACTATTTTATATGATGATTAATTGAAAGTTAAAAGATATAATAAAAAAAGTTAGTATGATTAAAATACTAAATAAAATATAATTTTATAAACGTTTGAAAAATAATTTTTAAAATAATATCCTATTCAGTGGATTGACTAAGTAATCTACTTTCCTTTTTTTTCAAGAATTAATGTTGGTGGTGCAACTCTGACATTTCCATCAATAACTACATGATTGGATTTTCCTTCGTAAGTTCCAAAGTCATTTTCTGTAACTGGAGAAATAGTAAGGACACCTTCGCTAGATAATTTAACATTCCCATGTGATCCTACCATTCCAACATGCAATATTTCTTTAAGCCCATTATTATTAATATGAACAGATTTTATATCATTTCCAAAGTCAAAATTAAATGTTTCACCTACGGTTGCTGAACCACGAGCCACTGATCCTTTGATAATAACAAAGATAGCAACAAAAATTATAAGAAGAAATAAAATTTTTAAAGACATGTCTGAGAAAAATTAATCTGCAAAATGATAGTATTTTTTGTTTAAGATATTTTATATATTTTAGAAGTATAGGCGTTAATCTGTTGTCACTTTGCCTAAAGATATTTAGATTTATTAGTAACATTTATCGGTTATTTGTAATATAACAACTTAAACAAACACTTTTTTTTAGGTATTATCATCGTTATGACTACCCAAAAAATTTTAAGAATTTGGCGATAGAAACAAATATAAACAAGTGGGTGAGTCATCACTAATGATAATGTTTATTCTCCCAAGGACAACTAAAAACATTGAAGCACAAGAAAGAATATAAGAGGTGAAGAACTAACTAAATTTTTAACTTATAATTATTATTTCATTTTGTACGTATCTTTCTTTTCTCTTAATAAACTGTTAATCTGTTTGTGTCTACTTTGCCCTGGTAGTCACAACGACATAACTATTGACTAAAAATAAATTTATGTCATAGAAGAGGACTGTTGCAATGTAACAATTAATAATATCAAATTTTAAAATGTCAAAATGCCACTTATAATCAACCACTTTTACCTTTAAAATTTTTATGACTAGATCATATCTATAGGTATTAAAAATTTGAAAACAATGTTTTTTCTTGGTGTAATATGCTCTTATAACATAAAAGTAAATTTAATGATAGTACTCTAAAAAAAAGTCACTATAAAAAGATATGAATTATATAAATAATATCGATATACAGGATCTTCAATTTACAAATTTACGACTTGGAAATGGTTTGTATAATATTCTAATTTGATTTAATATTTTCATAGGTTCATATGGATCAGTTCAATTGGTCTATAGTATTAAAAATAAGAAAGAATTGTATGCTTATAAAAGATTTAAATTATTTAATTATAATGTATTTAAAAATGAATTTAAAATCATGAATCATTTATATGGTCATCCAAATATAATTGGTCTTTTAGGTGTTTATCATGGAGAAACTAAAGATTTTGGAATGATATTAGAATTTGCGAATGGTGGTAATTTATTAAAAAAGATCAGTAAGTTAAAAAAACGTTTTCAAAATAAAAACTTTTAGCTCCCAATATTGGTATGCCTGTTTTGAATGCATGGAGGTTTTTTATTAATTTACTTAGTGCAGTTAGTTATATTCATAGTAAAGGTATTGCCCATAGAGATATAAAACCAGAGAATTTACTAGTATGTAATAATAACGTTTTGAAGTTAGCCGATTTTGGATGTTCTGCTTATTTTATAATTAATGGAAAGAGACGAAAATTCATGGATATCGTTGGATCACCAGCATATATGCCTCTCGAAGTTTATTATCCACCATACGAAGGTGAACCAAATGACATTTGGCAGTGTGGAATAGTTTTATTTGCAATGCTAACAGGAAAATTACCGTGGAAGAAGGCGTCTACATTGGATGATAATTTTGCTAGATATATTATGGGAAAAATGTTCAAGTTAGACATTTGTACGGGTAGTATAGGCCTTGATGCTTTATCACTTATATCAGAAATATTGTGTATTATTCCTGAAAAAAGGACGACATTAAGAGATATTGCTGAACATCGTTTTATTAAGAATCATCCACAAAGAAATTGTAACAATGATTGTATTTCTAAATGGTATCAAAATTTTTTTATTACTAGAAATCTAAATATTTTGTCATTGACAGGACCCGCAAAATTTTCTTCAGAAGAATGAAGATGATTGTATATTTGAAGTGATTTTCACTTTATTGTTATATTGTATTTTTTACTAAGAATTTCTAAATATTAATTATAAATTTATTATTTCAAAAGATATTATATTTGTTTGAATAATTTTATTTAAAATAAGTTTCTTGAGATATACGAACAATTGTGGGGCAAGCAAAAATCCAAGATCTACCTTCTATATGCCTAAACAATACCCTTAGATGACTTATTAGCACATGCAAAATATCAGCTTCATAAATCTACTCTTTATGGCTTCTGAAAATTTTCGAACATCATTGCGTATTTCAGAAATTACTTTATGAAATTATAATAATGTATATATCATTCTTCACCATTTTTTGAGTACTTTTTAGGCACTAAGATAAATTTTAATAAATCTTTTTTCCAAGTATACTTATTCTTAGACTACTTGAAAGATATGCTGGAGCTATTATTGCTAATGATATTACTCATTAACTTTTTCAAGATTATTTAATAACTTGTATGAATGATTATATTAAAGAATCAGATGGCCATAGTTTTTCATAATATAACGTTTAATGGCTGAACTTTAGAATAGTGGACGCATTTTATATATCGTTAAATAAGCTATTTTTTGGGCGGTAAAATATATTTTTTTGATGAATATGCATAAAAATGCATATTTAAGTACATTTTGTAGCTTTTGAAGCAAAAGAAAATTTTTTTGCTACATTGGAATTTTTGAATCAATGGCTCAATTTTAGAGTTGGTGACACCTCTTAATTTTTAACCATTTTTTGCCCCTATATGCAATTTTCTAGCTAAACATGCTTTTTTGCAGTAAGTTATTGTATTACTACGATTTTTGAACTTTTTTTCCAAAATACCTTAATATATTAACAAAGATACTAAAATTTATTCTAGTTTTAATTACCAATTTCTTATGATTTTTTCAAAGAAAGGTTTCAATCATTTTTTGATAAAGCTAAAGCATTGCATTCTTATTATTGGGTATTGCTGTCATTAGACACACCGTGTAGGAATTAGATACAAAAATTCTGTGAAATTAATTCATTAACACAATTTCTTAAGTTTAATAATTAACCAAAAGTTATCTAGCGGATCTTTAGTTTTTAAAAAATGTATTGACACCGCTTCCATTTATTTTTCTGAGCAAAAAAAAGTCAATTTTAAAAGTTCTTTTTTCAGTTTAAAAAAATGAATTCGAAAGTATTTTTAAAATTTTTAAGGAATAATTTATTTTTCATTCAAATATATTTTTCTTATATAAAAACTCATTTTTACAATATTTAATGCTTTAAAGAGTTAAACAAAAAAGGTGTCACCAACTTTAAAAAATCTAATTTTTTTATATATGCTAAATTTAGTAAAAACATCATTAGCTATTATACACACTTATAAATATGCATATTAAGTAAATTAATTTCAATTAAAATTCAAAATATTAATGCGTCCACTATTCTAAAGGAGATCCCGTTTAATTGTTATGTAGTAATTTTAATCTTAAGATATTGATAATTGCTAACGAAAAAAGTTTGTGTTTTGTTTATTATTACTATGTCTTATTTTGTTATTTTATTTTCTACATTAGTTTTTAACAATAACTGAATATTATGCTAAAATTTAGGAACCATCACCAATTATAATAGTTTTTGTGGTTATTGTTGTATCTCCTATCATAGCAGCCATTGTGATTGCAGTTATAATAAATGTAAAAAGAAGAAAGAAGGATTAGACGAATCTTGAAGAGAATGCATTCTCTAGAGCACAATGAGGATTATCGAGTTAATATTTCTTTTCAAGCACAAAATAATCATCCGCTCATGCACCAAAATCTGGAACAAGTACAAATGTTCGTAAACCTCTAAGAACATTTCAATTACTTGACGGATCTTTAAATGTTTCCACACCAATGGAAAACAAAAATATAATGGATAGAGTTTCTACTAATACTTTATAATTAAAAGTAGTTGCGTTATAAAAATATTGTCAATAGATAAATTTAAACTAGTATAACATAATATCTGTCGATTTATCGTACAATGTTTTTAATTTTTAATTATAGCAATAAAATATGGATATTAATTTTATTTTAGTTTTAAAAATAGTATAAAAATGGGAAGATAATATTGATAAATTAGTATTAAATTACAAAAGATATTAGATATACATATACAAATTTTATTCTATTAAAGTAACTGAATATAGAGCTTTTCAGAATCTCTGCTATAGAATATAGAATTTTCATGTTTGAAACCACATATCGAACATTTCATAGAAGACTTTATCGAATATTCATCATCATTATTTTTTTCAACTAAATTATTGTTAAATTTTATTTTATCAAAAAGTTTTCTATAAAACTTTTTTCTTAAAACACCAACTTTATAAACGTCAGGGAAAATTAATGTAAATCGTTTACAACCACATGTATTCTCAAGATTAAAAAATCCAAGTTTAATTAGATGATTCGTTATTTGAATATAAAGTGGTTTACGAGCATCAGTAGGAACATCCTCGTATTTTAACATAAGATTCCCAGTAAGAAGATCTATTGCAATTTTCTTCCCAACTGAATGTAGCCCATTTCTTCCTAGAATTCCCAATTTTCTAAGAGATTCCTTTATAGGAAGATTACCATCATAAAGTTTTCCAAACTTTCTACTTTTCTCAATTTCAATAGAAAGATAGCTACAGTGGAATCTTCTGTTTGGTAATCTAGCGGAAAAATTATGTGCAGAAAAGTTTTCGATAAAGTCATTTTAATAATCTACCGTTATAGATTCAATATTCGAGAGATTACAAAGATAAAGCTGACAAATTTCCGTTAAATCTATATTTTTTAGAAACTTTTCACATTCATCATCGTTACAAAATTCAACCTAAAAATAAATTTTTTTGTTATATTATTTCTCTAAATTAAAAACGGAATTTCAAATTTTAAAGGTCCATATCACCATGGATCTTCAGTATCCATTAAATGATAAGAACCGCTGGATATTTTAGCTTCATCATAATAAAATGACATAAAATATACTTTTAGTCTATCCAAAGATTTAATGTTTTTTTCGTGAAGAGGCAGAAATCTCTACAGACAAATTTAAGATTTTTCAAACTCTTCCAATCTAATTCTTTAAAAATCTGGAGCTTGAAATCATCTGGTAGAGATACGAAATCAACTGGAATTTTATCAATTGTATGTTTGTAGAATAAAATAGACAAACACTAATACGTTTTCTTAAATTTATCGCATGCAATTAAAAAAGACTACAACAAAAGAAATAATTAAAAGATTTCAAAATAAAATTGTTACGAGAAACAGAAAAAAGTTTATTGGAATCACTCTAATACCATTCACTCTCTTTTAGATGTTGTCAAACCAACAAAACAACGACACCTTGAATATTTTCCCAACAGAGATTTTTAGAAAAATAAAGTTGGAGATTAACCAGAATTATTATTAATTAGAATTTTGACTATTCTTTTAGTGCCATTTGAACCTATAGTTGAAAGATTTTCAACATTTGCATAGGTATTGTAGTTACCCTCACCATGAACGGATAAAATTTAGTTTATTTTCATCGTCCTCTATTATTTTATAAAGATTAGGATTTTTGGTTAATTTTTAGAATGTGAGCTCTAATGAAACCTTCTTTATCGTCTCTATTTTACAACACCAACGTTTGTTTTGCTCAATAAGGCATCATTTTATATAACTATGTTGTATGGACATTCATGGTTTTAGTTGACGTGGAAGTAAAAAAGATTTGTTAAATAGATAAAGTAATTTATAGTATTGTATCTTTCATCAACAGAACGATAGTAAACATCGTGGTATCTTAATTTCTTAACACTATAGACAGACGAGTAGACACTTGAAGCATCCTTGCTATAAATGTCATATGAAGGTTCAATCTTAATGTTTATAGTTTTACTACTTCGTGAGATAGATAATTCTTTTAAATTTACATCATTTTTTTTGTCTTAACGGTTGCTGTATGTGACCTGTTTTCAATTAAATCTCTTTAGAAGTAGAAGTATTGCTTAAAGAACCACTTTTTTATGTAGCGAATCTTCTTTTGATTGTTGTGGTAGAAGATGTGGATCAGTTACAACGGCTAAATTTTAGTTTTGAGGCCTCCACTTTAAATAGTCAAATGAAGTATTCAGTTCACTAAAATAGGTACTTTTGCAATGTATAATGATGAATAATCGTATTCAGAAGCAGTTTGTAGCATTTGAGGAATCTTTCTTTGCAACATTCATTTTCTTTAATTTTGGACAACAGTTTTATTTAATTAAGTTGTAGTAACTAAATAAGGAACGAATTCACGGAAAAAAGTTTTTTCATAATCAATTGATACAGTTGAACCATATATTAACGTAAAAATATAAATCAATTTTTTATGCTCAACCAAAGGAAAATCAATAATTGTTGGTTGTATTAAAAACTACAGATGGGGCAATTTTTTAACTTAAAAGAAAATTTATTAATTTGCCGAAGTGTTCGAATATTTTATTAGATACAATAAATACATCAAATACATACAAACAATAAATACATTAAATAGATATATACAATAAATACATTAAATATATATACAATAAATACATTAAATACATATACATAAAAACATTAAAAAGTATAGAAAAAATACAAATTAGACCCATAAAAATAAGGGGTCCTTATAATAAAACTGCTCCCTTCATACACTTCATCTACTTTCACCATTTTAATACACTCACAGAACTTTCTATAATAAAAGAAAGAAAAATTACCTTAAAAAAATCCTAAAAACTTACAAAGAGATAAGGATTTTTATTGTTAATGTATCTTCCAACAGAAGAGCGACAGAACCAATTGGGGAGTTCATGTCGTGGAAGAATGTTCTGAATGGGTTGTATTCCAAGTTCGGATGGCGAACAAATACTAGAAAAAAATATAAATTTATAATATGACAAATTACCTTGGAAATCATCATCACCCACATTTCCTAAGTTGTACTCTTCCATAGCACTTTTGCATAAATCCTTGACCAAAGTCCTCGGATTACGTGTTATGGTTTTTTCAATTTCCAACTTTGATAATTGTGGATCGTTCGCATCCATTAAACCGAGAATCGGTTTCAAAATTACTTTAATGGCAATTCCATCTGCCATAGTTGAGTTATTTGGTGACATAGTCCTGAAAAAGACATACAATGAACAGAAAACGATTACAAACCCACCTTCTGTTAACTAGTCTAATAATGATTAAGGTAACTTAATTTTACCTTTATATATGTATGTGTGTTTGAATTTTGTTACCTAGTAGAGAGTTCGAGAAAATTCTAGAAAAGGTACAGAAATCCTTTGTAATCAAATTTGATTGTCTCAAAACTATATGGGAACATTAGTATGATATTGATGTATTTTCATAGTAGAGATCACCGTTTTTCACATGATTTAAGTTAAACAATAAATTTTAAGATATATGACTTCAAGGAAGGTATCACTTTTTTGGAAATCGAGAAAATTTCTTAAATAATCTACATGGTGCTCACCTTTATTAGAATATCTTCGTAATTTATCATCAAAAAATTCTCACTATCAACAATCACAATAATAAATTTTTCTATATAGTAGCATTCATAGAAATTGATATCATACGAGATAAGATTAAGTTTAGTACGTCTCTTTCGACTATCATTCAATTTTTCACACACGGAAAACCTAAACCCGTCGATTTGATGCATACATTTCATATAAAAAGGTTTGATACATTTGATAGCATTTTACATATACATTCTGAGGTAGATAAAAGCCTGTGATCTACCCCATTTTGCATGATCTATTATTTTAACATCACTTGCAGTTGGTAATATTTTGATGATGGTCGGTCAAATCGACATGCTTAAATTTTCTATGTAGAAATAAGATTTTTCAAAACTTACTTTGATACTTAAAAATTATGAATAATGATAAATGTTGCCACAGTTTCAGAAAGTAATTTTTGAGATACGCAATCATGGTTTGAAAATTTCAGAAGCCATAAAGACGTAAAGAGTAGACTTATGAAGCTAATATTTTTTATGAAGTAATAAGTCATTTAGAGGTATTGTTTAAGTATATAGAAAGTGGGTTTAAGATTTTTGCTTGTAGCACTTTGTTCAAATATCTCAAAAAACATATTTTAAATGTTTATTTTGTGTGGGCATTACCATTAATAAAATATTTATCATAACTATATAATCTACTTTAAATTGATTTAAAAATGATTTTATTTGAAAAGAAACCATTTTGCTAGACAATACTGTAATTTATTTTTATTATAATAAATCAAATTTATTGAAAAATATTTATTTATTAATTTTTATATGATAACCTTTTTGTTTGATAAACAAAAAAGTTGTACTACAAAATGGTGATAAAAGTGCGAAGTTTTTATTTTTTACCAAGTAGAATGTTGAAAAAATTCTTTATGTTCATGTTTATTTGTTGTTTTATATTTATCATGTATATGGGGAAGGAAAATTTTTCTAATTTAGAAGATAATATTCCAGAGAAAAATATTTGTATACATATTGAAAAAAATTTGAATAATAATAACAATAAAATTAATGCAAAAAAAGAATATCCTCTTGTAATATTGACTGAAAATCCAAGTGATAAATTCATTCCAGAAGTTGCGTTTACAAGAAGGGCCTTTTTAATTTCAGATAATACAATAGAAGTACCGTTAATTACAACAAGATCATTTGTGAATAATAATAATTTATTTTTAATTGAAGGAAATGTTAACGGAAGTATAAAATGCCAATGGGGGAAAAAATGTCCTGAATATTATTGTCACGGATGCATCTTTACAGGATATGTAGCAACATTCAAATTACCACCAACATATATGTTTTCATCAAATAATTTATTATTAAATACCTCAAAATTTATTCATTTGAGTTCTAAAACTTCAAATCAAATATATACAATACCATTATATAATTCAACATCAATATTATCTCAGACTCCTAATTTTGTATATAAACATTTCCTAGCAGTATTTGTTCAACCAATGTATTATATAAGCGATTTCCATGTAATAATCCAATTTTTTGAATATTGGATTACTCAAGGTGCTACAAAAGTTTACATTAGTCGAACATCATATACCAAAGATATAGAAAAAATAATTAAATGGTATAATGATAATAAATGGATTGAAATTGAATTTATAGAGTGGCCTATTTTACCAAATATTTATAGACACATAGATACACAATATAACAAATATAATCAACAGTTTAATCCAAATTTGTTTACATTTCGATATGAAGTTATTCTTTCTATTTATGATGCAATGCACTATATCAGAAGTTTAAAAGAAAGTAAATATGTTGCTGTATTTGATTTTGATGAAATTATTGTTCTGAAGAATAACCAAACTAAAACTATCACTGAATTTCTAAAAAATCAAGAAGACAATAGTTATGTAGCATGGAGTTTTGAGAGTAGAAGGGTTACGCTTAAGCATAATCATAATATTGATAATTTGGAAAATGTTGATTTTTTATATTTTGAAAATGCCACTATAGATATTACACCATTTAAAAGACCAGCATACCAAAAAAACATATATAACCCAGAATTTATAAATCGATTTCATGTTCATTTGATTGACGAGACATTAGCATCTAATAAAATTAATTATGTTATAAATGAAGTAGCTGAAATATATCATTTAAGAAGAATGCCAGATATTGAAAAGAAAGTTAATCAAAGTTATACAAATATTTTAAAAGAAAGAGGCCAAATTTTAACTAATAATTTTAAGTCAAAACTTCAACAAGATCCATCAATCACAAAACAAAAAATATGGATTAATTATTTTGATTACATAACTAGGAATTTAGAAAATTGTAGGCACAATAGTTTTAGAGAATCTTTTTCACATAAATATGGTTTGTGTGTGAGTGTTGAAGCTTGTTCAAAGTATTTAAATTTGACAAACAAATTAGATTGGATAACAAGCAAAGGAAAGTGGGTAATTGTGAATTAATTCCTGTAAATTTTGTACTCCAAATTAGGATTGGATGATTTTAAATTGCCTTCATTTCAGATTAGCTGTTAGAATTTATCAAAAAATTTATTGTCATTGCTGCATAATATGCATGTAGAAGTTATTCATATTTTAAATATATAAAATATTATATATATTTGTAGTCTCCCTTCATAACTAGCCTTTTAATAAATTATATTATTTATTTTGTTATTATGCCATCGTCAGTAGACAAGTTAAACTTACTTTTAGCTAACAGTCATTTTTTAGGATACACTCTTTCGTTTGTTTTTAAAAATATTAAAAAATGTATGACATTATTATTAGAAAATTTAATTGAATATTGGTTTTTTTATTATAGTGAAACAGTAACGATTAAAATAAAACTGTTCTTGTCACGCAATTTGAAATGGTATCGAAAAAAGTAATATATAACCGTTATGTGTCATTTAAATTTTATTTAGTTTAGTTTTTGAGTTACATATCCATTGCTGTATTCTATTCTTAATTAATTAATATTGTTTAGTTCTAGTAACGTGTATAGGATTCTAGTAACGTCTATAAGGAGTTAGTAAAAAATAATAAAATTTGTATAATTATTAAGTAAATGGCAATGAGATTTTAAATAAATAAAATTTAGGTGGCCACTATTGTTTTGTAATCTTATTAATTTTTACTATCTTGTACATACGTACCACCAAAACTTCTTAAAAATTTTACTTCATAAATTAAAATAAATATGTTTTAATCTTTGAAAGACAGATTATTTGTATATGCTAACAAAAATAATAAGTGAAATATAAAAAAGTATTTAGTGTTTTACATAATTATTACATAAAAGGGACAATATTTATATGACAAAAATTTTATTTCATCACACATTATTTTTTCATTGTCGATATTTACTACTATAAAAAAATTAAAATATTTTTCAATAAATGTATACTCATTTTTTATATTATTATTCTAGAAACATATGAGATGAATTTAAATTACACCAAATGTAATATGATTTTTTTAGTGAATTTATATTTTACCCACTATCAACAAATTTCATCTTTTGCAACCATGTATTATATTTTATAATACAGTACTCTACTAAATTTACAAGTACTTTATTTTAAAAAACAATGAAATATAGTTTATCATATTTATAATATGTTTATACTATCTGATATAATTTATTTTATGGTAGTTTATAAATAGTTAAAAAGTCTACAGTATTATATGAGTGCCTATTAAAATAATTACCCATTTATTTTTTTTATATTACATATTTTAATGTATGTTTTTTATTATATTTTATTAATAAAAAATTTTACTATCTTACTATTTGACAATTCAATTCTAAGAAGAAAAATTTTCTAATAAACCTTCATTAGGTAGTACACATCTTTAACTTTAAGAAATAAACTGATATTTTCTGGAAAGACAATGCGTTGAAAAATTTGATGATATATTACTACTAACCATTGCGAATCATAAAATGGGTAACTGAGATGTTATAAAAGAGTTCGTTGGAGGGGTTTCGAACGGTGTTATAAATTATTTAAGATTGAAAACGGCAAATGGTATACGTGAAAAATGTAGAAAAAAAGTAAATTTGTTATCTGGGGATCAATGGAAATAAATGCATATCATCTACCTTCCAATATTTATTTCTACTTTTCATTATATAAATTAATCTAAAGACATAAACTAAATTCAAGGATTTATCGGATAATAATATAATATGTTCGCCTTTTGGGATTAAACAAACTTTGCATACTGTATCAATGATTATATCAAAAAATATGATGACATCTTAGTATAAAAGTAACGGTTCAGTGGGCGGGAAGTCATTTTTTCACACTCGTTTGCGTTTTACGTCGTCATTATTTCATCTAAGAAGCTACGTTGCGAATTCTTTTGTTAGTTATTTTTGAGATGGAGGCTCACGAAGATTTTTCTAAAGAGATCCCGGAGATTATTCAAGATCCCATAACTAAAACTCAATATAGTTGAGGAGAACTCCTTGGAAGAGGTGGTTTTGCAAATTGCTACTTGTTCACTAAGCTCGAAAACGGAGAGAAGTACCCTGGTAAAGTTATAGTGAAAAGCAAGCTTAATTGGAATCTTAGTATGGTTTGTTTCTCTTGATCTAAATATTTATTTATTTATTTCTTTTCTAGGTATACAATGAAACCAATGTCCAGATGAGTCTTAGACACCCAAATATACTCAGAATGTTATACTACTTCTACTGCACGACATACATCTGCATGATTCTGCAGTTGTGTGATGGAACACTAAGAAATTTATTGAAAAGTTTAGAGGTTTGGATGAACCCTGATGTAGATTCGTTATAAGAGAGGTTGCATGTGGAATCTCTTATCTTCACCAGAAACGGGTTATTCATAGAGATATAAGACCTGATAACATATTTCTTACAAAAGATATGAATGTTAAAATAGGGGATTTCGGGAATGCTGTTAAAGATGTGGATTCAGTGGATAAATTTTTCAAGGCATCTGGGACACCTAGCTACTTGTCTCCTGAATCTCTAGATGGTACCGGATATTCTTTTGATGTTGGTGTATGGGCACTTGGGATTACTTTCGATGAAATGATTGTTGGACACTACACTTTCGACAATACGGTTGATTCTGTGCTTTATGATAGTATAAAACGCTCTGATTACAGTATCCCATCGACAGTGCCAGCTCATACAGCGAATATGGTTAGAATCTTTTTAATCCGTGACCCTAGTAAAATACCGACAATTGAGGATGTTTTAAGATATGATTACTTAAGGTCTAGGAGTATTTCAAAGGATCATTTGCGCGGATATATTTCTGTGAAACCTCTTGCTAAAACTATTAATCAGGAGGGTCCTTACGAATGTAATGCTATGCCGCCTAGTAGAAATAAAAATATCCCCAAAGAAGATTGTGGACTAAGTGAAATCGTGGAACTGAAAACATCTTCCAAAGAGGATTTATAGTCGATATAAATGATATTGGAAACCGTAAAGTGGGGGGATTCTCTTTCAATAATTCTTCTGAAGATGAAAAATCCCCGAGAAAGAACTTAAACTTGACATTGAAGAAAAATCAATCTTCGTTCTCATGGGAATACGCATATTTTTAAATATATTTTTTGAAAATGGTCGAAAAGAATATCATCCTCTGAGATGGACCTAACGCATTGTCTTGTTTAGTAGACCCAAACTTTACATAACTAGATGGATTGATTTTATTGAGAAGTATGGTTTGGGGTATCAATTATCTGACTCAGTGTTCCTGTACTCTTCAAGGACAACAGTCGTCTAATCGTTGATGATACTATGAAAAACTACCAGTACATAGACAAAAATGGTGCGAGAGAGTATTTCGAGTATGATAAGTGTCCTACAATGTTGGGTAAAAGATTCAAGTTGCTTGAATACTTTAAAAATTATATGGAGACTTACTCACAAGCTGAGTAACCACTGCAAGAACAGAAAAATATTCAAATTCTTGACAAAGGAATACCTATTCTCCTAAAGTGGAAAAGGGATGATGATGAATATATTTGTTTTCTACTATTTAATGGAGTATTACAGGTTAGTTTCCGTAAAGTAAGTCGTGTTTAAGTCATATTATTATTATAGGAACATACAAAAATTGTTATTTTAGTGCCAACGAATAGCATTTCAATTATTGATAAGAATAATAAACTAAAAAGTTACAGCCTTGGAGATTTAGTTAATGGTGGATGGGATGAGTTTATGGAAGAGAAGATGTCCTTTACCAAGAAAATTGTTGAAGAATGGAATCACTTAAAAGAAAGCATGAAGACGATGTTATTGATATACCAGCTGAAAAATTAATAATAATGTTTAACTTCCAAAAAAGAAGTTTTTAATGCGGGAAATTTTTTTATATGCATTCCTGTATATAAAAAAGTTGTAATAATATCATAGTTTTGTAATAATAATAATTTTATATTTACCATTGTTTTTATTAGTAAGAAATTCTACTACTCAGCAATTCAATTTAAGAAGAACAATTTCCCAATGAACTTTCACCAAGTATCAAAGTCCTTCAACCTTATCAACAGACCGGTATTTGCTGGAAATTGTGAAATATTGTAACAACGACATACTAAATAGCACGATAAATTTGTAACATAAAAGTAACATTTTAGTTTGTTGAAATCATTTTTCTATACTCGCTTGTGTTGTGTTATCGTCATTTTTTCGCCTATGGAACTATGTTGTGGATTACTTTGCTGAGTACTTTTGAGACGGAGGCACACGATGATCTTTTTGGAGAGTTTCCAAATATTATTCTAGATATTAGAACTGGAACACGATTTAGGAGAGGTTTTTAAAATTGATAAATACAGAAAGTGCTACCTATTTAAAGATCTGGGAAAAGGGAGGAATTATGCTGGTAAATTTTAAATGAAAACCAGGCTTAATTGGAAGCTGAAAATAGTCTGTTTCTCCTAATTTAAATATTTATTTATCATTTTTCTAGTTATACCAAGAAGACGGTATCCAGATGGGTCTTAGACCCCCAAATGTTCCGAGAATGTTGGTGTATTTCTACTGCCCAAAATATTTGTGCACCATCCTAGAACTATGCAATTAAGCATTTAAGTTAAGAAAATTGTCAATGAATGGGCGTCTTTTAAAAGGGAAAATGAGGATAAAAGTATCACAACTACCATTAAAAATAATTAATAGTAATAAATTACTTCCAAAAAGAAGTTTCTATCGCCAGTACTTTTTTTTTATTGTATTTCTATATGTATGTATTTTGTAATATATGTTAATATTTTGTAATTGTATATATTTATCTACTAGTATAAATTTTGTATTTACCGCATGTTTTTGTTAATAAAAATATTTTACTACTCTCCAATCCACCTTTAAAAACAACAATTTTCCGATAAACTTTCACCAGGTATCAAAGTTCTTTAATTTCTATGTTAAAACAACAGGTATCTTCAAGAGACACTGACATTGTACCAATCATGACATCTAATGTGGTGATTCACTCATATATAAAAGCAATTCTTTTCTATTACGGTTCACTTTATATCTACCTACTCATATTGTGTATTGCTATTTAACCATAAACATGAAGGAGTACGTCGACGGCTTCGACAATATGCTACCAACGACCGTTGTGGACTATAGAGCTAGGAAAGAATATGTTATAGAAGAACTCATTGGGGAAGGTGGCTTCGGACGGTGTTATAAGTTAATTAGAAGGGATAACAACAAATGCTATGCAGGGAAAATCATAAAAAAAGAATATCCGTATACTGGAGATCAAAGGAGACAAGTAAGTTTTATCAACCTTACATTAATTATTTTTTATCTTCCTTTATTTAGGTTCATCAAGAGGCTAGAATTCACTATCATCTTGATCACCCTAACATCGTTAGGATGTATACTTATATATCGAATCATTCATTTTATTACTTAGTCCTTGAATTCTGTGGAAACAACACTTTGCGAATGTACCAGAAAGAGAAAGTAGTTTGCTCGATACCTGAAGCAAAGTATTTTGTTAGAGAAATTGCGCAAGGGATCTCTTATCTTCATAGCAAAAGAATTGTCCACAGGGATATGAAATCAAACAACGTATTTCTAACTGATAACATGGATGTAAAAATAGGAGACTTTGGACTGGCTGTTGTTCTTAGTTATCCGGGAGAGAAGATTGCACACATATGTGGGACTCCTAATTACATATCTCCTGAAGTTATTAATAGAGAAGGATACTCATTTGGAGTTGATGTCTGGGGACTTGGATGTCTTTTATATACATTACTCGTTGGAAAAGTTCCTTTTGAAGGGGGAAACAAGGATAGAGTATACTATAAAATAATGAATCATAAGATTACTTTTCCGAAGACATTGGATATCCATTCATTGAGTATGATTAGACGGTTATTGACTTACGATCCTGGAAAAAGACCGAATATTGGAGAAGTTCTTAAAAGTGACTATTTGAATAAAGGACTTATTGGGAAAGAGGTGCTATTTCCTACAATATGCAAGAAATCTCCGTCTAATGCTACTCACCAGAATAAAGAGAACGATTTTAGTTTGTTATCATCAAGTGGACTTGAGAATATACCCGAAGACATACCAGATTTAGGTGGCAGAGAGGATTTACGTTACATTCATCAGGAGATATCTAAAGTATTTAAAGATATCAAGCGTCCAGTTGTACCAACATCTCTAATGGAAGGTGCATTAGATTACAAAAATAAGCCAATGTCCTTCGTATTTAAATGGTGTGACTTCAGTGATAAGTACGGTTTGGGATATCAACTCTCCGACTCCAGTATCGGTGCAGTTTTTAATGACAGAACTCTTATGGTTCACAGGGAAAAAAAAGAAGGTATGGTTGAGCAGAATCTATGTGTAGAGAGGAATGGTGGGAAACATTGCTGTTATAATTACTGTGATTATCGTTTTAGAAAAAAAGCTAAGATAATAGAAATTTTTAAAGCAAATTTTAATAATGTTAAATTCTCTGAACTAACGAAGGTAAAGAATAAAATGATTTTAATAGAGAAGCTACCTTTTGTTACACATTACAAGGATTCTAGTAAAGCAATTGGATTCTTATTTTCTAACAAATCACTTCAAGTTAACTTTTTTGAAGTAAGTTTCTATTGAAGTTTTTTTTCTATATCATTCATTATAGGATCACATCAAAGTTATCGTATCACCACTAATGGGAACTATTTCAATTATCGATGAAGATAAACAACTAAAAACTTACAACATGAAGAAATTATCATCTACTGGATGGGACCTTCTTATGGCTGAAAAAATGTATTATATTAAATCTCTTATTGATGAATGGACATCACTTAAAAGAAGAATTGGAGGTGATGCTAACAATATCCCCGTTAAAGTTAGATTTAATAACTGTGGGTAACTTCAGAGAAAGGGATTCCATTACGGGTTTTTTTAATATGTATTTTTAAATGTAAATATATTGTTTATTTGTATATTATATAATAAACTAATAATTTATATATAAAAACCTATATTTCGCTTCAACTATTTTAATTATATTCTTTACACATTAAAAATCAAGAAATATATTTTATAATATCATTTTAGAAATTTTTCTTTACAAAATTTATTAATCTATTTGTACAGGAATCGTGGTTAGAAACATCTTCAGGTTCGTTTAATTCTTTAAGGATAATTTTGGCCAGTTGTTTTTCTAACTCAATACCCCATTGATCATATGAATGGATGTTCCAGATGACACCTTGGACGAAGAGTTTATGTTCATAGAGGGCTATTAATGCTCCAAGAGTGAGTGGTGTCATCTTTTGGAGGAAAATAGAATTTGTTGGTCTATTCCCAGTAAAAACTTTATGTGTAAGGATTTCAAAGATACTCCCTTGTGGCATACCAGAGAAACGTAACTCTTCTAATGCTTCTTCGGGTGTTTTACTTTTCATTAAGTCTTCGATTTAAGCCAAGAAATTGGCTAGGAGTATCTTGTGATGGAGAACATCTCTGATTGGGTTTAATATGTCCATTAGAGCAATAAAATCAGCTGGGATTATTCTTGTTCCTTGGAGGATTAATTAATCAGAGGCATGCTATCCATTAGTACCTAGAGGAGTATGTACACTAGCCCAATTAAGTGTAGTGTAAATACTTCCAAAAAATAAGTACATTTGAAAGGATTTTTTAGACTACGGTTTTACCTATCTTGCATATACATTCTTTCATGTTTTTGTACACTCAAAATAAGGTAGAATGTAGCCTGTGGTCTACCCCATTTTGCATGATTTCTTATTTTATTATCATGTGCAGTTGGTAATATTTTGATGGTTGTCGGTCAGAGCGACATGTTTTGATTTTCAGTGTAGAAATAAGATTTATCAAATTTTACTTTGGTACTTAAAAACAAATGGAAAAAAAATAGTGATGAATGATATATATATAATTGTTATAGTTTCATATAGTAATTTTTGAAATACACAATGATGATCGGAAATTTTCAAAAGCTATAGAAACGCGCAGAATGTAGATATGAAACTAGTATTTTATATTCAATAATATTTCACCTAGGGGTATTGTTTAAGCATATACAAAGTGGGTTTTAGATTTTTGCTTGTCCCACATATCTAAAATTACTCAACTTTCTAATAAAATTTATTTTAGAAATTTTACACAAATTGTAAATATGGCGGAAAAATATTTTATGAACAAATTGATTTTCAATCTTCATACAAATAACTTTTATTGTTTAATGTGTTTTTTTTCTATAATCTGAAAAGGCATTATTTACTCTCATGGTAGAAATATAATTTAAAATGTTTTAAATGTCGAAAATATTTTTCAGAGAGGTTATTAATTTCATTTCCCATATAAAATAAACATTAAAATATATAATCCTTTCTTTTCAATGAAAATTTATGGGAATAAAGACTTAATTTTAACGACCCCCAATATACAAACTTCATCATATAAATTTTAGAATTTTTTCTAGCTTTTCACTTGTACACCTTGGTCAATTTTACATAAAAAAATAATAAAACAAACATTTGTTTTGTAAATTTAAATTTCCTTACTGACATTTAAAATCTTTGGCAATTAAATAAAGAATAATAAATTTATATTTTTAATCAGAAAAATTTATTAGTTAGTATGTTTTTATTGGATATCAAAATAAATTATATGAAATATGCATGATTAGTTGTTGTATATACATAATTTTCAAAAACCCAGAATAAATGCTCTAAAAAGTAGCATTATTTTATAGAATATTATTTTCAAGGTATTTATCTATTCTTAATTCAATGTCAATTAAATCTTTACGGTAATCAGTAGTGTTTTTATTAATTTTAACTTTGGATCTTTTTTTCCACCGTCTTATCAAATAATATGGAAAAATCATTTAACTTTTGAAACATGTTTTCGTCTTCTAATGTTAAATGTTCTTTTAATAAATTTAGTTCATTCTCAATTGAAATACAAAATTTGGTAAATTCATTTCTGTCATTATTTTCTACTCGAAGATAATCAACAACAATGCTTGATAAATGTTGCTCCATGATTTCAAACTCAGAAAAGTCAAATATTTCTTTTAATATTTCCTTGTTATATTCAGATTCTATCTTCATTGTAGAGTAAATTTCAGAGGCTTTTTTAAGATTTTCACTAAATTCACTATACATATTTATACCTACACTGTGCAATTTACTTGCCTCTGACAAAATTTCTTCCTTCACCTTTTCCTTCTCTAAAAGCTCTTTTTCTAAATTATTATTTAGATGATTTAATTTATCAATTGTAGCTTGAAGCTCTTTGCATTTTTTTGCTTGAATTTCAGTATCGTTAGTAATCATATCTTTTTCATCCGTTAAATTTTTAACAAGACTTTTTAATTTGCAATTTTTTTCTACAGAATTGCAATAGTCAATGTTTAATTTCTCAATATTTTTCTTAAACAACTCTTTCGATTTATTATATTTTCTAATAACTTTTCTGTTATTTAATACTTCTTTCTTTATTACTTCTATCTTAGTTTTCACATCATTAATATTGCTAACAATCAAATCATTAATCTCTTTCAATGTTGATATGTCAGATTCTAATTTAATAGATTCCTTTATAGGAACAACTTCAACAAGTTGGTATTCATTTTCTATTTGTTTTAAATATTCAACATCACATTCCACACCTTTAAAATATTCTTCTGTATCTAACTTTATGAGCTTTTGTGGACAAACACACCATTTTGAAATTATATCATGAATTTTAATAAAATTTTGAAAACACTTATCATTCTTTGTATTAAAAATAACTGTCGAAAATGTGTCTCTTTGTAGAAAATCTCTTATTCCACCAATTATAGGATCTTTCTGCGTTTGCAATATAATTTCTGATTGCTTATAATCTTTCTGGAGAAATTTTAACAATTTGTTTCCAATTTCAGCGTTATTTTTGCATGGTATGTCGACAAATGTCCATCTTATAGCATCAGAAGTTTCTGGATTTTTATTTTCTAACTTTACTATATCAACAATAAATACACGTGGAAAATTTTTAATCTCCTGAGGTAATTGACTTTTTATAGAATGAGAACCTTTGAGCATAAGTTGTAATATAGGTTTTATATAATTGGAGCTTTCAATGGACAGACTACAGGAATTTGGAGAAAAAGGTTCCAACCAGGAGGAGAAATTCTTTTCAAAAACTTTAGACATTTCATCTGGTGAATAATTTATTCTTACCAAATCAACCAGTGTATCATGTAAACAGGCAGCTCCACGAAGTGTGATATCAAAAAAAATATCGGAAGTTTCCTAAAAAAAGGTTAAGAATTATTACCAAAGAGTACCTTTTTTTTAGTATATTGAAGAACTTTTTTTAAAAATTGATTTAGTATATTATCACAATCTACTCCATTGTCATCAAAAATCAATTTTTTATATTCATCTTCATCATCATGAAAGTGAAGAATAATGTTGGATTTCATTAAGTCTTCATCATGTTTAACCATTTCATCAAAAAATGAAAAAGAATCAGTAACATTTTTTCTTATACTAACCCTTTCATATTTTTTTGTCATGATATGAAAATGATAATACAAAATACTAAATTGTTCTTTTCAATCGAAATTATACTTTATTATTTGCATTTTGAATTTATTGTCTTATATTAAAATATCTCAATAAAGTATAATTAGCCTTTATAAAAAAAACATTATCTACTAAATAATTAATATAATTTTAAGAATATTATGCGATAACACTTCCAATGTCATTGAGAGATCTTTGATCTAATAACATTTCAATCATACTTTGAATTAACATTGATGTAAAGGTGAATTACATTTTTGTTTATTAAACTAAAATTAATTGGAATCAAAAATGAATTTAAAAAATATTAGTCAAGTTATATTTCTCACCAAAAACATTTTTAAAGTGTATACTTATAAAACATTCATTAGTACTAATCACACAACCAATCCATATTAAATGTTTATACAATTTTGGATAAATAATATAATTACTTTACAATAGAAACACTGTATCAATAGAAAAGGATTTTTTTAACATTTATTTGAAAAATGAATTTATTAATAACAAAGTTGAAATTTAAAGATATTTTTATAGATGTTATCTTATTACTTTGTTTATCACATACATCTAAAAAACAAATTTCTAATTCTATTTAATACTTTCACAAACGCTTAAAAGATTTAATTTAAATAAAAATAATATTTTTTATTATCTTTATTTTAAAGACCCTTGTACTTTTTTTATTAGCGTAGATTGAGAAATTTTCTTTTACAAAATATTTATTTTCAATGATTAAGAGATTATTGTTATTAACACAAACAATTTAATTAGTATTCTAAAAAATTTTCGTTATACATTCTATAGAATGTTTATAAAAACATAATTTTTTTTATTTTACATAAGCATTAGCATTTAGGAAAAATACAGCTAGTTAAAGTTTTTTTTCATAATAGATTTTAAGCTACAAATGTTTTATGTTTTAAAAGTTAAAATAAAATTTATTTCTTCTATATGTATTTTGAAGAAAAATTACTTAAAAAAGTAAATTACCATAAAAATCATAACTGAAATAATTGTGGAATAGGAAGTATGTGAGGAAGAATTGCATGGTTTGTCATTATCCTCAGAGATACATTGCGAAGTATATAAAATAACTCCTGAACTTCCAGTTTTTCTTTTTGTTCCCATGTCATCAAGAGAGTAAGCACATTCACGTGATATTATTTCTTTTTCATCACCAATTCTTTGTCTTACCTTACGACAAGCAACTGCTTCTTCATCCTTCTTTGAACCATCTTCAAGTTTATGGCACTTCTAAAAAAAACACGACACTTACTTAATATAATTATTTTTATATTTACCTTAATGTATTTTTTCAAAACTTCCTCATCACTGCTACTACAATCTTCTTGATCTTTGTAGTTGCTATTACAAATGTAACATTTTACTTCTCCAGGTGGAATAGTTGTTCCAGCACTTCCATCATGAGTAATTGAACCAGCGGCTGTCTTAAGAGAATCTCCAGCTCCAAGAATTGCTCCTCCAACACTACTTAGCCCACTTCCGATTGTATCAACAGCACCGGCAGCAAGATCTTTAGTCCCAGTTATAGCAGAATCTGCTGTATTTGATAAAGATTCACCTGCATCATTAAGTGAATTTACTGCCGAATCTTTAAGATCCTTAGCACCCCCAGCAATAGCTTCACCACCACTAACAATACCATCTTTAACAGCACCAGCTGCTCCTGAAAGAGTTTCACCAACTTTACCGGCAACATTCTTTGTTCCATCAACAACAGCTCCAGCAGCATTAGAAATACTTTCTCCAGCTTCATTTAATTTATTGGCTGCAGAGTTACCAAGATTCTTAGCTCCTTGAATAGCTGCTTCTCCACCACTAACAACTCCCTCTTTAACAGATGAAGCAGCTCCAGAAATGGTTTCACCAGCTTGATTTAATGTATCAGAAGCAGCATCTCCCAAATTTTTGGCACCCTTAATGACGCTTTCTCCTCCACTAACAACACCATCTTTAATAGATGTTGCAGCTCCAGAAACTGTATCACCGACTTTATTGGCTAGATTTTTAGTGCCTTCAACAGCTGAATTTGCTGCTCCAGAAATAGCTTCACCAGCGTCATTTACGGCACCGGATGCTGTATCTTTTACATTTGTAGCAAATTGACCTAATGCTTTTTTTGTTTCATCAATGGCTTTTCCTGCATGTTCAGAAGCGGTCTCAGTATCTCTTTTATTTACGATGTGTCTAAAAAATATATTAATATCATAAAATATAGTCTTCATTTTTGTTTTTAATTTTGAAAAAAAAGAAAATTATAAATCCATATATTGACATAAATTTTAACTACTCTAATAACCGAAAGATATAGTTATTTACAGTTACAAAATAGATGTATAATTTTTTTAATGTATGAATAAAAAAAATTAAAAACGGATGTTGAAAGAGTTTGTTAGAGTAAACTTACAAAGAGTTTGCATAAACAGAAACTAGCAAAAAGAAAAATAATAATAAACTTTTCATTTTAAAATTGCTCTGTAAAAAAAAAATTAATCATTTTATATCGTAAAATGTATGTTTGTAGTATTTTATTTTACTCTTTTGAAATTGAAATACATACAAGTTGGCAAAAGATTAAACAGTATAAAAAAAGAGTTTCCATTGTTAAATGAAAAATGACATCAAAGGTATTGAGATATCAAGTTTCAAAGGGCCAGAAATTTATTAGTGATACTATTTTATGATATATGGATGAGGCATTTATTAGTTCGGTATTGAATATCAAAAAAAAAAAAGAATTATTTAACATAAATTTTAGAGAGAGACATTTACTACAAAATTGGCAGTATAGAATAACTTCTTAATTATTCAGACCATGACTTTCTTCATGATAATTATATGAATAATAGAAGTACACTAATATTTGGCAAATTTTTAAGAAAAAATTTGAAAAAAATAATAATTTCGACGTGTATATAAACCACTATACATAAATATATTATAAAGGAATGCAGTTTCAAAGAACTTTTATTCTTTCACTATTGATATGTAGCAAGAATGAGTGATAGCAAAAGTTGATAATACTATTAATATTGTCGGGCAATATAAAAATGTACCCTTAAATTACGTTATCATTAATATGTTTATAGCTCATTTATAAAAAATTTCAAATAGGTACAAGTTAAATAATATACGTTTAAGCTTAACAATAAAATGTAGATATATAGGTTATATCGTTGTAATAAACTTTGAAATTGTTCTGTCACTTAGATAGAGACATCTTTAACAATTTATTTGATAATAAAAAGAATAGTATATTTAGAATATTCACCAAGAAACCATTAGAGAATTGAAGGAGGAACAAATGTCTTCTGAGTCATCTATTTTTTCTGTTTTCTTAATATATCATATCTTTGGCAAAAAACAAACCCAATAGTAGATTGTTTTTGGGGTGTTTATTTATTAAAATACTTATTTTTATATGGCTATTTAAATATGGACTACTTTAAATTAAAAAAACAACTTTATAACAATAATATAATAGAAAATAAAAATAAGATAAACAAGTAAATAAAAAAATTGTATGAATTTCAAAGATATAGTATCCCCAGAGATGTGCATATATGAGGGTCATAAAAATTTTAAATTTTTACTCAAACATAAAATCTTTCTTATCAAAGTTTAATGAAATATCATTTTAGGAAATAGAGCTCTCAAAACATAGTATTATTGATAGATGCTTTATCCTTATAAAGTTAATTTATTATAATCCAAAGTTAAAACTATATTAAAAAGGGAATAATTTTGAAAATATAATTAAAGTTAAACATTCAATTTAAAGCCTTTTAATATCTTAATCTCATAATGTCTTCTTAAAACTATATTTCGTAAATTTCCACCATGTTTTATTTTTACATAATATTGAAAAGATTTTAATTTATATCATAATTAAAAGTTACTAAAATAACATATATTTCCCAAGATATAGAAAAAACAGCAAAAAAAATATTCCAATAGAGCAAAGATATACTACTTCGCCATTAATAAAAAATATTTAATTATAACAACAAAAAACATCCTCAATATTTGTTAAGAAATCTGTTTAGTTGGAAAAAGAGAGTTAAGCAAAAAAGAACGACATATAGCTACATTTTCAATAATGTATAATTTTTATTTGTTAAAAACCAAAAATATGAAAATTTATGCATGTATAAAAGAGGTAGAGAGAAGTAAGAATAATGTTTAAAGAGGTAAGCTTATTAACTAAATATTACCTTTAACCTCAACTTTTTATTATCATTTTATAACATTTTAAAATTAATATAACTACTATATTTAACAACCACGGAAAAAAATAATTGCGCAATTATTATAAGAAAGAGAGTAACGTTGCATAAATTTTATAGTTGATAGGGTAAGGCAAAAAAAAAGTTTACTTAGCTATCCTATCATTTTCATCTCTGTAATTGATAATAAATCCCACTTTAAAAAATATAAAGTTTATTAAACAAAAATTTTAGAGATTATTTAAACTAAGTAAAAATTAGTTGACTCGACTAAAAGTTGTTTCAAAATGTTTTTTTACTATCATTTTATATCAAAATATAGGGAATAAAAAACTAACTAATGTCTATTGTTATCAAAAATTATTGTTTGGTAAACGTTTGTATCGTTAAAAGACAGGATTTTTCTTAGGCAATTCATGTGACAGATGAAATGATTAGTTACAAATAAGTACTTTTGTTGTATAATCAAGAATCATTCTCTTAACCAATATTAAAAACAATTATTCGTTGTTTTCATAAAGTAGTTGATTATAAAAAAAAAACTAAATATTGCATACATTAATAATAAAATTTTTTATTAAATAAAATAACTTTTAGTTGTTTGATGTTAAATAGTGAAAATAAAATTTAGCGAAACATGGTAATTGAATTATCAATCTTCTTAACTTAATGTTGCTATCTAAATATTTTATTATAGTGTAAGTTAGAAATACTACATTTAAACATTATTTATTTAAATTAAGTAAAAATACGAAAAGAAATGTTTGGATATGTACACCGTCTACCTCACAATTTTTATCAGTACCGGTATCAAATATTCAATTTAATTTTCCCTATCTTAGTCAGCACATTTCAATCAAATTATGAAGAATGCTCGGCTTAAAAGTTAGGGAGACACATTCACTTTTATTGTCCGAGACGGCATTCGAAACTTTATGAAAATGATTTATGTTTTACAAAGTTTGAACTATGTCAGCAGAACAAAAATTCTATACTAACATCAGGAAATTCTAAACAATGATAATTCTAACTATACTCCATAAGTACCCACTTCAAATTCACCTATAACCATTATTCTTTTTTTTTACTTTTCACAACAACAACAATTTGAAAGAATAACTCTTTTTATGACTCTATTTTATTGTTAGCGAATTTGGAATTATATACCCACAATTTATTCGAAGACACTAAACACACAGCATCGTTTGCCGTCATCAAATTTTTTGGTTGAATAGTTTGTAATATTTTCTCACTTATTTTTTAAAGCTATTCTAAAAATTAAACTCCAACTGCTTTGTTTATGTAAACATTGATTTCAATAAAAATATCTTTATTTTCTGTTTATTTCCTTCTTTTGTTTTTGTAACTTCCTTAAAATTATCTACCAGTCAATTTTTAAGCTTCTTTTATTCTCGATTTGTAAATAATAGACTAATTTTTCCTGTTTAAAAATATTATTTACAGAGCATTTTTTACAAACATGGACAATGAAAGAGATTCCGGAAATTCAATATTGTTAGGTGAAATACACACTAGAAGGAGACGCAATTCTTTTACTGATGATTACAGTGTCCAAAAAACAAATGATGATGCGACTGAATGCAAATATATTGCTGAAAGAGTTAGTTTAATATTTAAAATCTTATAATTGTAAATAACTATTTATTTACTTTCCAGAAGAATTATTGGGATGATCCTTTCATTGGTAAATTTGTCTCCCATCAAGTTGATAGCACTCCTATAAGAAGAGACCCTGAAATTTTAAGAGGATACTGGGCTCGAGTAACTGGAATAAGATCTTTAATTTATAAATTCGTTGAGAAAGCTGGACCATCTTGTCAAATTATTAATTTGGGTGCAGGATTTGACACGACTTATTGGTGGCTTAAAAAATTTACCAATCTCAAATTTGGGACTTTCGTTGAATTTGATTTTAGTAGTGTAACTTCTAAAAAAATCAGATTTATTAGAAAACCAGGGAATGGTATCCTTACAGAACTTTTTAGTGAAGGAATTACGGAATCTCAACATAGCGACTTATTTGCTGGTGACTATAAATTATGTGGAGCCGATCTCCGTCAACATGACGAATTTATGAGCAAGCTTGAAAAGGTTAAATTAAATAAAGGTGCTCCTACTCTTGTTATCGCCGAATGTGTTCTTGTTTATATGAATCCAGAGAAGAGTGAGGGATTATTGAAATGCCTTTCAGAGTATTTCAGTGTTGTATCATTTATTAATTATGAACAAGTCTGCTTAAATGATACATTTGGTGAAGTTATGATTAACAACCTTAATCAAAGAGGTATCACTCTCGATGGACTTTCCTTGTGTAACAGTGTTGAAGATCAAATTGGAAGATTTAAGAAAGGTGGATTTGAAAAAGTCTCTTTATGGAAAATGAGTGATGTCTATAGTAAATATCTTCCTGAAAATGAAAGAAAAAGAATCGAAAGTTTGGAGATGCTAGATGAAAGTGAGCTCCTTGTACAGTTACTCGAGCACTATTGTATTGTCTATGCTTCAAAGTGTGATTCACAACTTGAAAAGGAATTTGGAGTTCTCAGTGAAATTTCAATTTCTTAAATTATTTTAATGTTTACTAATTGTTAATCTCTTACTTTCTAAATAAATTCACCAATCATTCTTAACAGGAAAATGTTTCATTAGCTTTGGTATTAAGTTTCTTGTTTTCTGACAACTGTATTGTGTAGTAGTTAATAGTTTTTAATTTTATTGGCTTTATAAAGTAATTATTGTTTGAATATTGACATCTATAAATAGTATATTTTCCACAATGGCTTCTAAAAAAGACAATCAAAATTCATTAAATCGTTGGAAACTTGATTTTACTTCATGTAAAAGTAACAACAAGTACACAAATCCACCAGGATTCAATCCTCGTATTATCTCATCTCAAGGTGGGGAGACACTTACTACAGATAACAAAGAGCAACAACAACATTTGTTGAATAAAAGGTCTTGGGATATAGCACTTCAACCAATCAAGACTATTCCTATGAATCTTTTTATGATGTATATGACGGGAAATGCAATTTCGATAATCCCTTTGATGATGGTTGGATCCATGTTTTGGAAGAATATTCAGGCAATTATTACAGTTAACTCTACATTTAAAGTATTGGAAGAACAGATGTCTAGTTCAATAATATTAAATAAAATTGTGTTTATAATTGGAAATTTATTGGGAATTTTACTAGCTATGTATAAATGTAATAGTATGGGTCTCCTACCAAATGGGACATCAGATTGGTTAGATTTTATGGAACATCCGGAACCATTACAATCTAGTACTTGGTCTGGGGTCATCTTAATATAATATTAAAAATTGTGAATACATTATTAATTTGTATTTTTTATGGTTTTGATATTTGCAATTTTTTTTGTTAATATTGGTATAAATAATTATATCAATATCATTATATTTTTACAAAACAGTTTTTTCAACAATTATTTGAATTATAAAAAATAAATAAAAATTTAAATATTCCCTTATATAAAAATAAAATACTGGTTTTCTAAATGTGAATTTAATTTTTTAACAAAATTGAATGACGTAACAATAGAATTTATTCAATTTGCATTGAAAATTCTTTTTTGCAACAAAATTATAAATTTGAGTAATCTTATCAAGACGTATTTTTGAAAATATTTAAAATAGAGAATTAAAATCTAGTTTGTTATGAATATGTTCGGAAGTTACATTTGAACAATGTAATCTAAATAATTTGAACAATATTTTATTTACAAATTAACCTAATATCGTTGTCAAAATAATGTACTCTGAAATTGATGGTTTTTTCATCAATCTTTACTATGGCTTTCATGTCGGAAATATTTTTATTACTCTGAAAAAATGAGGAAATTTTTATACTAATGTTAATTGGCATTTACCTTGCGATGAAAAGAAGTACTGGAATTTTTAGCCTTGATACTTAATAATGAAAAGTATTTTTAAACTGGATTATTTAAATTAAAAAAGTATTAACATTTTTTTTTGAAAATAGTATTTAAGAAAGTTATATCTTCTGTAAAATATCATTCTATTAACAATACTTAATAATGAAGTTTTTTACTATTACCGTATCATTAATATTTTTCACCACTATTACTTTTATTCAAGGATTTATTTATGGGAACCCAGGAGATGAAAATCATGGATGCATATGTAATCCACAACCACCATGCCCTCCACCACCTACTTGTACACCAAGACAAGTTCAAGACTGTGGAACTAAAACTAACCCAATTTATTATGTCTCACGTCAACCGTTACCTTCTTACTCTCAACAGTCCTATTCTAAGCAATCTTATCCTCAACAGGTCTCCTCTTACGCCTCAGCACCTTTAACTCCACGTACTTCACAATCAATCCCGTCATCTTACTCTAATTCAAAACAAACTTCATTTATGTCATATCCAAGTCAACCACAAACTCAATCATATGATTCCCAACTTTTACCATCATATTCAGCCCCATCAAAGTCTTATTTATTTCCACAATCGGGTTACATAAATTCTCCCCCTCAACAAAAATATACCCCTTTTGACGAGGAAAAATCATATTCTCAAAATATTCCCACTCCTTCACCACAAACCCAACCTTCACAAGAATACAAATACAGACTCAAAAGAAAATTTTTAGCAGGAGCAAAAATTCACGATTCAATTGTGAAAATAAAAGTAAATAAAACCATATAAACGCTTCTTTTTCAATGAATACAATATTGCTTTCGTATTTAGCTTTACAATAAAAACTCTTCATTAATTCATTTATTTTAAAATATATACAAAATTATCATTATTTAACAATAACAATTAACAATAAAAACAACAAAAATTTGACAGTAAAAGGAAAAATTATACTAAACAATTGACAAAGGTTATTAGAGAGGTTTATAGCCCTTTCCAACAACTTTGTGATCTCTCTTTTCAATAAATTTGAATTGAAGTTTAGTTGGTAATTTCTTTTTCTTAGCTTCATTACCACAAATGATGTTTCTTTTTTCTAAACTTTTCATTCTACTACTTAAAACATTTCCTTGTGGATTAAGTCGTCTCATTGAATCAGGAACCTCCTCTTTCAAAAGGAATGGTTCCATCTCCTCATTGAATTTACCATCTTCTCTTGCAAATGTTTTCGTACACTTTCTTATCAATGATTTTCTTTTACGTAGTTTTGTCATCACCATAGTTGATTCCTCCTTAACAGCAATTTTATTTGAAATAGATGGTACTTTATCTATGAGATTTTCATCCTTACGTTTACGTTTTGCTTCTGCACCTTGAGCTTCTAAAAGCTTTTGAGCTGCAGCACGTTTACGCTGTTTAATTGTCTTGGGTTTTGGTTGACACCTGCTGAATGACTTCTCCCCTTCCTCATTATCAGACAAGATCTCTTCCTTTACCTCGTGTTCATTTTCAAACAACCCACTAGCAGCTTCTAAGAATCGGTCACGAGGTGTAGCATAAGTATCTCCCTCCTTTAGTTTAAGACTTTTTTTGACCTTTTCTTCTTCCTTTATAAATTTAACTTCATCTTTAATGATTTTACTCAGATATTCATTATGTTCTTCCTCGTCTGGTCTGTAAGAAGCTCCTGAAGGTAAGACTTCAACAGCAGGTAGTATATTGACGATCTCTTTGGCTGTCTTAGGAATATTAACTCTTCTTTTTTTGATAGCCGTTTTATGCTTCTCATCTATATCTTTAAGATATCCTTTATCATCCTCAATCATATCATCTTGAGTATCTAAAAATGATTATTTACCATAAAATAGTTGTTTTTATCCAAACTTACCCCATAGATCGTATTTATTATCCTCTTTATTATCTTTTTCTTTCACTTGCCTTTTTCTTCCTAGTTCTTTGGATAATTTTTCAGCCTTTTCAGAAATTAATTTCTTTAATTTTTCATCACTCTTAATAGCAAGAGTTTTTTTGCCGTCCACATTTTTTGTTGATATTTCTTCTTTTTGTTTTTCTCTTCGTTTTAATAAAGCCTCTTTTCTTTTTGATAATCCTTTGGTTTCCAAAATCTTTAAAGAAGCTTTTTGCGTATCTTCAACAAATATATCAGAATCTTTTAAAGAGTCAAACTTCTTTTCCTCATGAACCTTCGACAAGACATTCTCTGCATCAACATTAGCGTCATTCTCCTTCTTTTGACGTAACTTCTTAATAAGCTTTTTCCTTCCTTTAGCCATATTTAAAAGTAGTTAAATTAAAAATATACAGTCTTTGAGGATTAATGACAACTCAAAGATGGATAATTTCTATATTTTCTAAATACACTACTCCAAGTCATTTACTAACTATCAGAATTTCCTGTTAAGATCAATATTACTATTTTTGTGATAACACTCCTGTTGTGGTAAAATAATATTTTTCTATAAAATAAGAATTTTGTAAAGAGAATTATATATGTTTTATTTAAAGATGAAAAAATTTGTATAAAATTTTTTTTAAAATTTTATTGTAAAGGTCTTTGTTATCTTTTATTTGTAATGAGAACATAACCTTTAATCTATAACAATCCATTCATAAGAGACTACCATTTAAAATTATAAGATGACATGCGGTATGAAGAGAAAAGAAGAATTATAAAATATTCTTGGGGGTAAGAATATAATGATGTAGACGTAACAATAAATACCACAACAAAAGGCAACCTCATTTTAGTATAATGAAAAGTTTTGTCTGTGACTTTTGATGGTTTAATTGATATATTTTGAAAGAGGATATATATTTATTGGTATGAATCAGAATTATCCATTGTACTTCGAAATATTTGTGTTATATGTATACAATGACTTTTTAGTCATTTGGTATCATAAAGTATCATTAAAAGTATTGATATAAATAATATATTTTAAAATTAAACACTATCCTCACGATGATTTTGAAGATGTGAGGCATAATGGAAATAGATAAATATTAAAAATATATATATATATTGATCGAGGAGAAGAGAAGCATAATATATTTTATAGATGAATGTGTATATATATTATTTATTGACAACTCCATTTGTAAGGAAAGAAGTAGAATTAAAGTGTTGTCTGAAGGGAGAGAAAATTTAAAATTTGTGTTCTAAGAACGAAAAGATATTCGATGTAGGTTACTTCCTTTTCTTTTTCAATATCATTGTTCTCCATAATGGTACTAATTTTTTATTATTATAAGAAGGTATTTTTATTATTCTACTATTATTATAATTATAATAATTGTATTTTACTATAATATAAATACATTTTGGTAACCCTGTAAATGGAACTTCTTATCTAATGTAAAGTTAATATTTAAAAGTATCCATAATAGATGAAAGTAGAACTGTTAAATACGAATTCCCCGGACAGTATAAAGGAAAAGTGACCAGTAGATTAAATACTTTTCACATACAGACCCAGGCGGACATTATAATATTGACATATACAGACATTTTATCTTCCACCATTTTATCTATTTACAAAATCAAATACATATTTTACAATATTTACTATCAAAGAAACTTTTAAAATGTATTTGTGGTATTTAAACCTAAACAATTGTGTATCAAAATTCACTTATTTTTCTATTTTATTTTAACTTTTCTATTTCTCTTCCTTTTTCGTTTTCACCATTTAAATATAAAAACTCTTAACTTCTTAACTACTATCCTTTTCTCCATATTCATCTTTTTTAACATATAAATGTATATTTTTAACATAAAATGTAATATTTTTAACAAATAAATTCTTCATTCAATATTCAATAATAAGCTTTTACACTACTACTTCTATATATATTTATATTATAAATATATATTCGTAGTTTATTTTATTACCTTCTCATTACAAAGATATATATTATTTATTTTCCTCTTTATATTTTACACAAATGAGGAGATATATATACAACATTATAGTTATATATTTACTCGGTCATTTTATAGTATCTATCTTATTTTAATAGAAGAAATGCTAAACATTACGATGGTATTTCAGTATTTTTAACTTTCTGAAAATATTAAATATGATTTCACAATAATGTTAACAATGTTTCACTTTTTTCTTTTCCCCGTAAATACAAGATGTAAACTTTTTTTGTGTACAAATATACTTCAAATTTTTTTCTTTTATGTAACTACATTTATAATATTATCAGTTCTTATTTCGGTTTATCGAAGATTTTTATTTAAAAACCACCAAATAAACAATCATCCAGATCATGATTTTGCCCTTGATATCTTAGGGCAGTTCAAAGAACATAAAAGATAGTGGTAGACTTTTTTTTGTATTTATATCTCCTTTTTTGATAATAATTATTTTAACTAAATAATATTTGATTTTTCTTCCCAGATATCTAGTTATTTTAATTTATTTTATGATATAACAACGTTTTATATTTTAATAACGTATTTAAAAAGTATATTAAATTAAATATTTTAAAATATATGGCTTTTATTTATCTTTATCAAAATTATTATATCAAATTTGTTTTGAAACTTTTTAAGTATTTATATATATATTTTTTTTCTAAAAATATTTTAATTAAAGATATGTCTATATATTTTGTAAAGTAAATATAAAATAATTTTGTTATGTTAGTTAAATGGTAGTATAATTGAGTTAAACATATGTATTTGGTATTGTTTATTATTTACAACTAACAAATCGTACTTAATATTTATCTTTTACTATTATTTATGATAATAGAAAAGGCATCAGTTAAATAGAATGTCTTTCGTCTCCTAACCAATTTTGAGTTATAATTGAATGGAAGGAATGATTATTATTATTAACATTATTCTTCAAAAATATAACAATAATATTTTATTGAATTTGTTAAAGTTTATCATTTTGATTATCAATGTCAAATCTAAACATGTTATTTATTGATAGGTCAATTCAATTTGAAATATTTACACATTTATATTATTAAGATTTCGTGATTAGAAGATTACAAATGCGCGACCCTTTAGATACTCTTTAATAAGTATTAATTATTACTATTGAAAAAGTAATTATTGGTGTGGCACGAATTTTTCAATATTTCTATATAATATATTTAAGATAATTTATATATCTCCTATTCACATACAATTGACATGATTTTTAAACTATTTGACTTTTTTTTTCATTAAAAGTCATCATCATTTAAAATTTTTGTACATTATGTATTATATTATGTATAATATTTCCCGTGAGAGAAAGATAAAAAAAAATCTGATCAAATTTTTATCTTTTTCTCATCTTTAAACGTGATTTTTGTCATGTCACCAAGTATATCTCTATATATGGAAGGAACCAAAATTGATCTTCTTTTGAATGTTACTAAATTTTTTGAATTGAAGATTGATATTTATACAATAAAAATATATTAAAACTCACAATTAATATCAAGCAGTCTAATTTTTCTTTTTCCTTCTTTTTTACCTATTTTATATAATATAAATATATTACAATGTGATGGATCATGAATAGAGATGATATATTTTATATTATCTATATATAATATAAAATTTTTGTAAGGCCAGTCACCCAACCAACCAACCAGTGCGCCATTCACATTTTGACATCATAGTATTATAATATTATACACATTTATATTTACAAATATAATGAGTATGGGATGAATTCAAATTCATATTATATTGTATCATCACTGGATATATAATATATATATATCTTTGCAAAATGATGTGGATGGAGGAGAGAACGATGATGAGATCGAAGAGAATAGTGGTAATATTAAAATATATATATGGATATATGGGTGCGACACATCCTTCTATGATTCATATAAAATATAATATTAATCATTTGATCACCTTTTTTTTCCTCTCTCTGAACTATTAAATATTTTATATCCCTTCAATATTGTCTCTTTATCCAGCCTATGTCCGTTGATGTCGGTGGATTTAGGAAAAAAAAGTTAATTGTTCATTTTTCTTTTTAGTATTTGGAAATAATTATAATTTGTCCTATTGACATAACCTCTTACTTTTTTATATATAATTTTATCCAATCACAATGCGGTATAAGTACCATAATATTTATATATTTCTTTTGAGATTCACACCACTGCTCCATGTAATTTTTTAATACAATATATAAATCATTTTAAATTGTTATGTTAAATTAGAAAATATATAGATTTATAGTTTAGGTAGATATATGTATACATATAATATATTTTTATTTAACAATCACAAATTGATTGAAATTTAAATAAAAATGATTACTCATTACTTTAGAGGTTAAAATATATTATTATACTATTTAACATTTTATTATTTAACATAACTTGTACATTTTTTTATAATATAAAAAGCATATATAATATAATGTTAACCCTTACACAACCTTTTTTTAACCACCAAATTATGAAATATATTTTTTCTTTTTATAGTATTTTACGTATAAAAATCAAATATAATATACTATTTTAAATATATAATTCTCCTTATAAATTTATTTCCTATCCCCCTGGCAGTGAACAGACAAATAATTATAAAATATGGTTATGTAAACGTTGATGTAACACTGTAACTTTTATTGCACATATTTTAATTATTCATTTTACATCATCTTCCTTATCAAATAATATAAAACACTAAATATATATAGATCCACCACCTATGCTCCATTTTTGGCGACAGTGTCGCCTCAATGAACGCAATAATATATTGCCATCTTCAACATCTCTCTCATCAATTTTACCTTTCTTAGAGCCTTTCAACACATTTTACTACAAGACTTTTGTCTGCCTCTGTAGTTATAACCATTTTTGCGTAAAAATGTATTATATTATATATATATAATATAAATATATATAAAGTTGCCTTTAAACATTATTATTTACATTTGATACACTCATTGTAGAAGAAAAAGAAAATTACAAAATTTATTCTTTTTATAATTTTATTTTAGTTAAAAAGAAACTTGTTAACAATTTTAAATCCCATACCTTTTCAATCTACTTCACATCTACTCTTTTTTTTTCTTTTTTTACCAAAAAGCTACGTTTAATAGATATCGCGTGACATTTTTATTTTTTTTGTATTTACCATATTAAATTATAAAAAAATTTTAATTTTTTAATGGTGTCTATCAATACGTCTTTTTTATCATGTTATTCGATTCATTTTTTTCAACATAACTTTGCTATTTTATTATTTGTCTATTGATATTATATTATTATATATTTTTAGCAACACGTTTTCATCACGAAATCGTCACGGCAACCCTCAAATCCGGACTCACCAGCTCCAGCTGGTGACGACGATTCGGATTATTTATTGGATATGCCTCTCAGTGAGGGAGCCGACTCTCTACAGCGGTACACTTTGAGAAGAAGGCGATGCCTTCAGCAGAAAGAAGAAGATGCTTGTTGTACATCTACTCTAGCTGCAACAGCTGATGATATACCTTCTTTTAAACCATCTACTAAACGTTTCAAACCAGACAGTCCTGGTGAAGCAAGGAAATCATGTATACGAAGTGTCTCTGATTACTTATATCCCCCTGACGATGGTACATGTTATTTTGATCTTCTACCGGAAGAATTAACAACTAAGGTAAGAAATTTATATTTTTTAAATTATATACATTTTTTGTTTATACAAAAAAAAGTTTTTTTTCTCCCTACTCTTCTTGATATAAAATTTACACTTCAAGAAATTGTCTATAAAAAATGTAAACTAGTTCTTTTTGCCTCTATTGTGTAAAATTAAATATAATATGTGTTAATTTATCCTTATATTTAAATTGAAAAGATAAATATATATTTGAAATATAATTATTATATAATATTTTAAAAAATACACTAATGATATGATATTAAATGTAATTACGCATAAAATAATTAATAATATTAATTTTTTTTAGATATTCACGTATTTATATGAAAAAGACTTAACAACATGTACCTTAGTGTCACGTAAATTTTATAAAATATCAAATAAATCCGACATCTGGAAAATTTTATTTCAACAGGTCTTTGAGTATACGACACCTTTATATCATCCATCACCAACTAAATTTGAATTTCGTGAACCACATAGATGGAAAGATTGTCAAAATCCATGGAAAGAAAGTTTTAAACAATTAAAGGATGGTATACATGTAAGACCTGGTAGAGGATCATTATATGAATCTCACGCCGGAAGAAATATGATTCATTTTGATAATATAGAACTTGCTATTAGATTTTTAGAAACAACTAATACTCCAGAACGTCTCATCCTTATACACACGGGTATTTATAATCCATCACCAATTGTCGTTAATAAGGCAATTCAAATGATTGGTGCTGCACCAGGAAAAAGTGTCATGAAGAAAGTTATTATTGAAAATTCAACAGCTACCACGATATCATTTATTGATGGAAGTATTAATGCATACCTAGGTTATATGACAATACGATTCAATCCTGATCGTAATAGTCCACAACCACATCAATTGAGTTATGCTATACAAATAGTTGATGAATCCTCACCAACAATTGATAGATGTATAATTTATTCTTCATCTGTTGTTGGTGCTGCGGTATGTGTTAAAAAACAAACAGCTGATCCTAAAATGAAGCATTGTTCTATATGTGATTGTGAAAACGTTGGAATATTTATTTGTGATGGAGCACGAGGAACATATGAAGATTGCGAAATCGCACGTAATAATCTAGCCGGTGTATGGGTTAAAAATCATGCTAATCCATTTTTTAGAAGATGTCATATACATCATGGAAGAGATGTTGGTATTTTTACTTTTGAGTATGGTATGGGATTTTTTGAGAAATGTAATATACATGGTAACCGTATAAGTGGTATAGAGGTTAAAAATCATGCTAATCCAACAGTTGTACGTTGTGAAGTTCATCATGGTCAAACTGGTGGTATATATGTTCATGAAAAAGGACGTGGACAATTTATGGAAAATCGTATTTATGCTAATGCTTTTGCTGGTATTTGGATAACAGCTGGTTCAGATCCAACAATTAGAAAAAATGAAATTTTTACTGGTCAACAAGGTGGTGTTTATATTTTTAGTGAGGGAAGAGGTTTAATTGAACAAAATAATATTTATGGAAATGCTTTAGCCGGTATACAAATAAGAACAGGATCTGATCCAATTGTTAGATTAAATAAAATTCATGATGGTTTACATGGTGGTATATATGTTCATGAGAAAGGTAAAGGTCTTATTGAGGAGAATGAAGTTTATGGAAATACTTTAGCTGGAATTTGGGTAACAACCGGTTCCTCACCAATTCTAAGAAAAAATAGAATTCATTCCGGTAAACAAGTTGGTGTATATTTCTATGATAATGGTCATGGATTACTAGAAGAAAATGATATTTTCAATCATCTATACTCTGGTGTACAAATACGTACAGGATCAAATCCAAAAATTACTAGAAATAAAATTTGGGGAGGTCAAAACGGTGGCGTTTTAGTATACAATGGTGGACTGGGTGTATTGGAGGATAATGAGATATTTGATAACGCAATGGCTGGTGTATGGATAAAAACTGATTCACATCCAGTACTACGAAGAAATAAGATTTATGATGGTAGAGATGGCGGTGTATGTATTTTTAATAAAGGTCGTGGATTATTAGAAGATAACGATATTTATAGAAATGCCCAAGCCGGTGTATTAATATCAACAGAATCAAATCCAACATTACGTCGTAACAGAATTTTTGAAGGTAAAGCTGCTGGTGTTGAAATAACAAATGGAGCTAGTGCTACACTTGAACATAATCATCTATTTCTTAATAAATTCGGTGGTTTATGTCTTGCAACAGATGTGCGCCCGATCTTGAGAGAAAATAAAGTTTATGAAAATTATAATGCTGTTGAGAAGGCTGTTAATAAAGGACATTGTCTATTTAAAATTAGTTCATGTACCTCATTTCCAATGCATGATTTTTATAGGTTCGTTTTATATATTTACAATTAAATTAACTTAAAATGATAATCTTTTTATAGATGTATAACATGTAATACAACAGATAGGAATGCAATTTGTATTAATTGTATAAAAGTATGTCATAAAGGGCATGAAGTAGAATTTGTCAGACATGACAGGTAAATTTAAAAAGATAATTTTGAAATTAGTTTAATTAACCTTTTGTACTTTTATAGATTTTTCTGTGATTGTGGCGCCGGTACATTAGATAAGCAAACTTGTAGACTCCAGACAGAGATTAGAGATAATGATACTGTATATGATTCTGCAACACCTACAGAGACAGAAACACCAAGTACTTTAAATAATGGATAATATTTAAAGAAGACTAACCAATGGAATTTGTTACAAAATATATATATTATCCTGTAAAAATTAACCTTATGAAATAACATACATATGATTCTAAGAAATCAAATTTCTTTTCAATACTCTTCAATTTATTTGTTCTGGTAAAGAAGATTCTTGTTTAAGCAAAATAATTGTACATCTCTATCAATTTTAATATATATATAAAACAACAAAAAAGTGTATAGATGTTACGTCATTTTTTTAACAAAATTCTTTCTTCTCATTCTCAATTTTCTTTTTGATTGACTGATAATATTGTTATGATGAATTAAATTAATAGCTGATAGAAGAAAAAGAAGCGAAAAGAAGTCGTCAAATCAAAATTTAAAAACATCTGCATCGTTCTTTCAACTTTGAATACCTTGAAAATGGAAATTTTCAAAAATTCAAACTCCTTTTTCTTTCTCATTGTCTTCCTTCCTAAGTGATATATAATTATATATATAAGATTAATCTACTTTAATATTAAATTTTTTTATAAGCATTTTTTAATGCAATTTTTATTATTTTGATAAAATTTGTTTTGTATATATTTAACAATGATTGGTGAAGAATTTATATATATACCATTTTAACTAGTAAAAGCTTTTTTTTACTTTTTCTCCTACTAAAATTTTTTTTATCATTTTATCGCATTACAAAAAGATTCTTCATGGATGATTAAGAAAAATAAATATAAAGATATGGGGAATTGAAACTAAAAAAGTTTATATTTGTTAAATGTTTTAATGAAAAGTGCAAGACATATTTTTTGGTTGTTTTCTCTATTGATTAAGCACATAATATCACTTTAACTGTCTATTTTTTACATATTAGCTATTTTATTAAACATTTATATCAACACTCTTAAAAGAATTTTTAATCAAATGAAGAAATGCACTAAGAAGGTCATTTCTAATTGCTCATTTCAAGTAAATACTTTCCTTACTTAATTCTTCATCCTCAAAATTTAATCATTAATTTTTTTTGGAAAAATCTAATGTGAAGAAAATAGTTCTAACAATAAATGTATATTGCCATTTCATATTATTGTTCTGGTATTTTTAACTGATATTTTATGTTTTATTCACCAATGATTGAGAATTTCTTTTCTTTTGATATACATTATTTATGTATACACTTTTTTCTGTGAACAATAGTTTGTAATTCTTCTTTTTATGTACAATATTTATTGTTAATGAGAAACAAATTAAACTCAAAATGTTTTTTAGGCCTATAGAAAAAGAGTCATTGAAATTTTGTATCACCAATAGAAAAAGTAAATTCTTTCCACAATATTCTAGATAATTCTATAAAATTTTAGAAAATTGTAAAATGGCGAGTGACAGTCATAGATGACTAATAGTTACAATATCAAAAAAGATAGATGCTAATTGTAAGAAAAAGAAGCACTTACTACCATTCAATCATCCCATATAATATTATTCTACAATGAAAAAGATTAACATTATTAACTTTTATTTATACACAATATCATTGAATAATTTAGGCTTTATGATTATATTATTAAGTTATTTTCTACCTTCCATTAAGCATTACTCGATAATATTATATATATTTATACGTTACATGGACAAAAATTTAAATTGACATTAATAATTTTTTATCTTGTCTCATTGTATCAATTTCACATAATCAGTTTTATAGTTTTTATAAATGTTCATATGTGACTGACATTCATTCGACATTATTTTTTACTAGCTATCTATTGATAGATTATAATGCATACTTATCAAATTTTACATCTGAATATATATTATCTTTCATTATCAATAAAATTGAATGATAGAACATACTGTTCAATAAATATTATTAGACTGTAAATTTTTTTTCCCATTAATTTAATGTTAACAAGGGTTGTAAAATAAGCTTACAAAATTTCTCAATTATCTTTTCATTGAATATTTTTGTTAATTTATAATGTTCTATTGTATCTTTTCTTCTTTTTTTGATATATCTATCTATACCACACCTCCTTTTCGAGAGAGTTAGTTGAAGCTGTATGGTATATAAATATTATTGTGGAAATTTTTGTTATCAAAAACGCTATTATGCACACATAAATATGATAATCTGTTTTGTGTAAATATTAAATATATTTTCTTTTTCATTCATTTCTCCTATGGAGAAGGTCATTGAAAATGATAATATTTTAATTTTTGTAGTATTTATTATTGTTTATGTTTATATATTTGATAGGGAGAGAAGAAATTAAGTATATTTTTTTTATTATCAATGAATACTGTTCACTATTTCTTCTTCCATTTGACTTTTTATATGTTATCACCATATAATTTTAACTAATTTTCTTTTATTTTAGTTGTAATTTTTCTAAGATGGCTGAAGCTTTAGCAGGAAAATGGAATGTTGCTGAATCCACCAACTTTGATGAATACTTGAAAGCTTCTGGAGTTGGCTTCATGACAAGAAAAGTTGCCGGAACTGTTAAGCCTGTTTTAACTATTACTGTTAACGGAAACCACATTACAATTAACTCAGCATCCACTTTCAAAAACCACACTACCGAATTCGATCTTGGAGTCCCATACAAAGAGGAAACCATTGATGGAAGACATTTCAATACTACCTTCACCTGGGAAGATGGAAAACTTGTTCAAAAACAAGAGGCTATCGACAAAGGAGACAAACCATCCGTCATCACAAGATACATTAAGGATGGCAAATTATACATTGATATGGTTTGCGAAGGTGTTTCTGCTACAAGAGTTTATACCAAGGCTTAAATTTGACTCATATTATTGGATTTTAATACCATATTCGTTATAACTATTCAACAATCTTTTGATGATCATTTTTATAGATATTTTTAAAAGATTTTTGTTAATAAAATTTCTAAAAACGTTTATGTTGTAGTGAATCTTATGCTCTAATAGAAATTTTCAGATTTAAAAATTTCTAAATAATATTAAAAAATTTTTTTGTTTATTTTAAATTACGATATAAATTTCTGACAAGGAAAGAAGAAAATTATACATTTGAATGGATATTTCTTTCATTAATTTTTGTTTATACATTTCTAATGATCACTTGGGAATGAGAGATGAAATTTATAAAAGCGTAATAATGATAATATTTGTATTTTACAATCTTCGATAACGATAGAATTATAATGAAAAAATGTAATCATTTATTTCAATCTTATCATTAATTTTCAATAAAGAAGGTTTAAGTTTAATTATTTTGAAAAAAAAAGATTTTTAACTAATTATTACTTCAGTTTGTATGCTTTTTGTAATTTGTGAAAAGTTTTATGGACTTGTTGATATATTATTTAGTTTATAGTGCAAATAATTCTATAATTTTTTCCCAGCAAATTATTTCATCCATTTATAATTCTATATTTACTATAAAAAAAATTTCAACTTAAAAAATGACATTATTTTTATTTGAAACTTTTAAATTCATATTTTATGTTTATAAAATTTTGTTTTAATAGAAAATGTAAACGAATAACACATTGAATATCTCGAATGTTTATCGTTCTCTTTTTCTTTAAAAATTATTTGCAATTTTTACTACAATAATTAAACGAACAACTTTTTAATTATCAAATGGTTTGAACTAATGACTCCTTCTGGTCAAGGGAAAATCATTTATTTATAGTATTTCAGATATCTATAACATTTTAACATTGTAACCTTCTTTTAATTTGATGTGTATTATAGTGTTGATAAGATAAGAGAAAAAATATATTTGATGATACAGTTAATTGATTGTTAACATAGAAATAAGTGATGATATAAGAACTATTTATGTCATTTCATTGTATTTTCTTATCATCTTTTATAAATTATTAATATTATTATCATATTTAAAATAATAAATAATAATTATACTATATTAAATGGCAGAGATATTTGTTGGAGAATGGGGAAACCCAAAGTTTGAAAATTTTGATGCTTATCTTAAAGAAGCTGGAGTTAATTTTGTGTTAAGACAACTTGCCAAAACTGTTAGAGATAAAACAACAATAACTGTTGATGGCAACAAGATGACATTATTATCAGAGTCAACTTTTAAAAATTTTACAACTAAATTTACTTTGGATGTTGAGGAGATTCTGGAAACAATTGATGGTAGGAAATTTTTGACAACATTTACCATAGTAGATGGAAAATTAGTTGAATACCAAAAACCAATTAAACCAGGATCTAAGGGATCGACTATTACTAGATATGTAGATGGTGATAAACTGATTGTTGAATTTGAATGTAATGGAGTTAAAGCAATTAATACATACTTTCGTCTTTAACATTTAAAGTTCTTTTCGCTTTAAAATAAACTTACTTAAATTAATATTTTTTATTTTTTTTATGCAAAACAAATAAAATATAACTACTTATAATTGACATGTGTAACATGGTTCCGGAATGGTTTTTATGATAAGATATAATATAGTATCAGGAAATAATACCAAAAAGACTTTTATGATAAGAGAACTATATATAAATATTAAAATAAAGTGCATTAAAAAGTTTAGTTTCAATTAATTTAATAACATATACTTATTCGCTACTTTATAATGGTTGAAGAATTCAATGGTCGATGGATAGAACCAGTTTTTGAAAATTTTGATGCTTACCTTAAGGAGTGTGGAGTAAATTTCTTATTGAGAAAATTAGCCCAAAAAATTAGAGATACTATACTTATTGAAATTGATGGGGATAAGTTTGTCCATACATCCTTTAATTCCTTCAAGGATCATACTTTAAAATGGACATTAGGAGAAGAAACATTAATAGAGACTATTGATGGAAGAAAAGTCTACTCAACATTCACCTATGAAAATAATCTCCTTATTGAAAGACAACGTCCTTTCAACGATGGTGATAAAATTTCATATATTACAAGAGAGATAAAGGATAATAAATTAATTGTAACTTTTAATTGTAATGGTGTTAAAGCAACACATACTTATAAAAAAGAATAGTTCATCTTTAAAATAAAATAATGATTTTATTAATATTTTAATACTACTTTTATATCATTATGTTATATGAGGAAAAATATTGCTTAATTGAGACATATTTGAGTCTTTCTTGAAGCTAAATAAGTGAAGATAAGAAATAATCTTCATAAATATTATCTTTTTCTTCTGATAACTAATGATAAGAAATTTATAAAAGCATCAAGGAAAATGCTGACAAAGAATAATAGTAATTTTAAATATTGTAATTTATTTTTTCTTAGAACAACTAAATAATTATTCTAAAATGACTAAAATTTAGTTTGAGGGTCCCTTTTTAAAAGCTAAATGAAACATTTATTTTGCTACAAGGGATATATTTATAGTATATGACGATAAATAATCATTTATAGAGGTAGTTAGTAGAATTTGAAGAATTTTTTTTTACAGCATCCATTTTTTGCTTAAGTTTCGAACAAAAATTGTATTCAATCTTTATAGTTGTAAATAAGAAACTAATTGATAAAATAATCAACTTATTTATAAACAACTGACACAGTTGCAACAATATATAAGCGTAAAAACCGAAAACATTTTGTTATAGTTAATTAGAGCAAAATTAACCATGTTGGTTGTACTAATGACTACCGTTAAGCTATTTTTTTAACTGTTAAGTTTTTTTTAATTTGCTAAATCGCTTAATAATGTTATTTAATATATATTAGCATTCAAAGAAATTAAAAGCGTTAAAAAATTTAAAATAAAAACGTTAGAAAAAAGGGACATTTAAACTAAAATTGCTCTTTCTAAACTATTAAATTATAGATATTTATAATGGTTCAAGAATTTACTGGAGAATGGGTGGATCCAGTCGGTGAAAATATGGATGAATATTTCAAAGAAACTGGTCTTGGTTTTGTATTAAGAAAATTGGCAAAAACAATAAAAGACAAATGCATATTCGTTATTGAGGGAGACAAAGTAACCCTTATATCCGAAAATACTTTCAAAAATCATACACTTTCATGGGTCCTAAATGAAAAAACACTTATAACAACTATAGATGGAAGACAACATTACTCTATTTTTACTTATGAAGACGGTAAAATGATTGAGAAACAATCTCCCTATAAGGAAGGTGATAAACTTTCAACTATCACAAGATATGTAGAAGATGGTAAACTTGTTGTAGAATTTGAATGTAACGGTGTAAAAGCAGTACGTCGTTACAGAAGAGCCTAGAATAAAAAAACATTTACATTTTAATTATTCATTAGTTACAAGAAAATTACAAATTTAATAAAATATTTTACACACAAATTAAGAAAGATGAATCTGGTCATAGTGCAAATTGTTCCATCGTTAGATGGGAAAATAAAAATTCTATGCGTGGGTAGACTTCAAATATATAAATTTTAACCATGGTAGAATTTATATGTGCGTACAAGGTGGGCAAAATATTTATCACACTTATGAATATACATAAAAAATCTATCATGGTTTTAATTTATATACTTGAAATCTACTCATACTTTTAACAGAAGGTAGAGTTTTATCTTACTCTTCAAATTCAGTGACAATAGTTTTAGCAACATCATTTGTACATTGATTAAAAGACTTTGTTAAAAAACCAACATTTTCCTAATAAGTAAATTGAAGTGTACGTTCTAATTGATAAATAATGGACGTTATAAACATTACTAAAATATTAATGATAGAAAAATATTTCTTGATAGATTGCTTCAAGGATAATTTTTGAGTCATGTTTTTAAAATTAATTGCACATTTTTTAAAGGTCATATAAATTGAAACAATTCAATTTAAAAATCAACAAAAAATATAAAATAACAACACTGTACTTAAGTTGTTAATAATATTTGATAAGTAATTTTCCCAAAAATCACAAATTTTTTACGAGATCTTTTATAATACAAATATTTCTATGTATTAAATAATTGATATTTGTATAGATTTTCATAAAAGTAACTTGAAAATTGAAGGTAAAACCTTTTTTGATTGTAATGCAAAAGTTTTTTCATATTCTTATTCTACTTTTTGAATTGTTTAGTATATATTAAAAATATTCGTAATAAATCAAAATTTATAAGAAAAATTATTTATTAACCACACCTTACTCTCTCGCAGAAAATAGGTATATAAAGTAGGAGAACGAGAAAATCTGAGTTACTATTTTTGAATGGTCTAAATATTATATTTATATAATTTTCCCTAATAAAAGTTCCTTCTAAAATTGCCTTCTCTCTCTTTTTTTAAACGGGTAAAATAAAACTTAACCTCTTTTAAAGAATTAGATTGAGTTTATATTTTACGTTCCAACTAAATAATGAAATTCCTTGTAACGTTAATCATAAAAAAAGCGAAATAGCATTTATACTCTCGTCTAAATTTCCACTATAATTTTAGTGAAGTCACGTGTCTCCGATTTAATTAATATTTTAATACTACTTTTATACCATTATGATATATAAGAAAAAATAATGCATTATTATAGCATGTTTGAGTCATTCTTGAAACTGGATAAATGAAGGTAAAAAATAATCTTTATAAATACTATCTTTTTCCTTTGATGAATTATGATAAGAATTTTATAAAAGCATCAAGAGAATGCTGACAAAGAATTGTACTGATTTTAAATTGCCTTTTTGAAGGACAATTAAAACAATTATTTTAAATTTATAAATATTTGTAATGGTCTAAGAATTTGCTGGAGAGTGGATAGATCCAGTTTCTGAAAATATGGATGAATATTTAAAAGAATACGGTATTAATTTCATATTGAGAAAATTGACAAAAAGAATAAAAGATAAATGTATATTTGTTATTGAGGGAGACAAAGTAACCTGTACATCCGAATCAATTTTCAAAACTTATACACTTTCATGGGTTCTAAATAAAAAAACACTTATAACATCTCTTGATGGAAGAAAATATTACTCTACTTTTAACTATGAGGATGGTAAAATGTTTGAAAGACAATCTCCTTATAATGAAGGTGATAAACTTTCAACTATCATAAGATATGTAAAAGACGGCAAATTTGTTGTAGAATCGGAATGTAATGGCGTAAAAGCAACAATTTGTTACAGAAGAGTCTAGAAAAAAATATTCATATTTTAATCATTCATTTGTTAAAAAAAAACTAAACTACGACTTTAATAAAATGTTTTACGCATAAATTAAGACTGATGAATCTACTTATAATACAATTTGTTCCATCGTTCGATCAATTAATGGTAAATTTACAGCTAAATAGTCTTCGTTCTTAATATTTTCAAGGCACTCTTCAGACATATCACGAACGTTTTGCTCACGAAATGTCCATTCCCTTAAAAGATAAGGATTTTGAACATCATGGTATAGTCTCGTATCTATAACACGAACAATTACATCATCAACCCTAAGGAAAAATCTTTGAAGAACTAAAAAACATTCCTCCATGATTCTATATTTGATTTCTAATTTACTTAACCCATTATCATGCAGTTCATCTTCATATAAAAGAAAAGTGTCATATTCAAGTATTGGATCCCGCCGTTTTAATTTCTCTATATCGATCTCTTCTGTCGTTTCCACAACAGTTGCATTTTCACTAACGGTTCCCTTGTAAAACGTTGTATAACTCCAATCAAAAGGTTTTCCAGAAATTTTCAAATCTTTGTATTGTTTTCTTGTTGCAACCCATGCATCAGACATACTAACTTTAAAATCAGGATATTTTGAATTATCAATCATCTTAATTGAATCAAATGTGTTAAAATTAATATAGTTCCCATCATTAGACTCAATTTGTAATTCATTATTTGCAAAAACAATTTCGGGGAGGTGTGCTAAATCTAATTCTTTTGTGTATTTACATAAGTTACATACAAGACCTTCTATATGATAACAAGAAGATTCCAAAATTCTATCTGTAGTTTGTGAAAAAGTGTACCTATCATGAAATTTGTATGACTTCTAATAATTTATAAAAATTATCATTATATTTTGTTGGTAAAAGTACAAACTTACAGTTTTCTTTTTACTTGTCAAGAAATAAGACATTGTTTTAGTGTTGTCTGTAGTGGTAGATTTAATACTTTGCATTTTTGAAATTAAACGACCAAAATCATCACTCATTTTGGTAGTAATTTAGTTCTAACTACTGACAATAAACTTTTGTATTTTTAGATGTTAAACATTCCTCCAAATGAGGTAGTCTTAAGACAATTTAATGGGAATTTTGCTGAAGGGTTTATTGTTATTTTTAATGTTGTTAAATTTTTTTAATTTTTATGTTTTTCCCATTTTTCTACACTATAATTTTTTAGAGTTGTTGTAAGTATTTTCGAACAAACATTCCTTATTTTAATTCTTCTGAGACATTTATTTAAGGTATTTATAAATATATCCTTCTTAAAAATATATAATAATGATTGAATAATCTAAAAATTTTGTTAATATTTTTAGATATTTTGATATTAAACTTTAGATAGTCGTTTAAAATGGGCAATAATCTATAGATATTTGAAAAGAAGCATGCTTATATTTTTAATATAAAATGATACATTATTTTCAGGAAGATATTCACTTTAAATATTAGGTAATTATCCCTTTGGACAAAATACTTATTCAGAAAATATCAATTTTTTTATTTTTTTTAATAAAATTTTGCTGTCACAGTATGAAATTAAAATTAAACAATATTGGAGAGTAATTCAATTGTAAAAAAATATTTTTAAACAAATAATTGGAAATTCAAAAAATGTTAATAATAAGTAACAGGCAATGGTTTTTTAATTAAATAGTTATTTTTGTTCATTTCAAAAAAAATCCATTAAAATAATACTCTTCTGTTTTCATAAACTATGTTAAAATACTTCAATAATTTTTGACAAACACAAAGTTCACGACAAATGAATGTTCCATTGAATCTTTTTTTACTTTCCTCTGTTTAATTCTCAACAATTTCAAACACAGATATTTGAAATAAATACAAAAATTCTTCCTTTTTATTTTATAAAACATCATTTGGAGAATAAATTTTGTCAATAATATTTTGGTAAAGAACAATGTATGCAAATAAAAAGGCCAAACTAAAGAAATAAAAGAGAGTTGTTGTTATGAGGCGAAATTTCATTATTGAAAAAAAACCAATAAAATTGTATTAAATTTCCTTTATAATAAAACTATTTATTTCAGATTTTATTGCCTATACTATGTGTATTAATAAAAAAATATGTTTTGTTGTTTGATAATTAGAAGTTAGAAATTTTTATTTCCTTTGTATGCATTATTTTTTAGATATGTACTTTTATGACCTACCTTTTAATTATATATTAAGATTGTGGTTTTTTAAGATGATAATCATTGTATCTTCAAACATGATTACGAAACAAACAAGAAAAGAAATTTATTAAAGATTTTAGATAGGAAAAGTGTTTTCAATGACTGCTAATTAATAAATCTTCATTGTTCCATGATAATTATGAGGTCAATAGGGTAGCTTGTTTAATAGATATAATACTTCTTTACAACATTAAAATGTTCTATTTCACCACCAACTACAATCACAATTCATATATTCTTTAATGCATATATATCGTGTGCATAAGGAAAGTTTATCTTTCATCAAAAATACATTGACAAATATTATTTTATTTTCATAAATTTTCAGTCTGTTTTTATCACAAAAGTATACTTGTCATTTATAGTTTTCCTCTAATTATTACGTATAATAATGTCGTATTAGATGATAAAATAATTACATAAATATTGATGAGTCAATTATCTAAAATGACCAAAGACAAAAGAATAATTTTTTTATCATAAAAAATTTATTAGATCAAATAAATGAAAATTAATGTTATAATTGAGTGTTATTTTGCTTTATTACTTGCGAAAGAACATTGCTAAGATATCTTTTTATCAATAACATCCTTGCTAGAATATTCCTTCTCCTTACATTATCCCACTTTTACTAAATTTCCTCTCAATCTTTTTTTAATAATTTTACCATTTTCCTCCTATTGATACATTAATACATAAAATTTTTTATTTAATTTCAATAATTGCTCAATAAAATACTCATTTTTCATGACAGTATTTCTTTTTAAAATTTGTAATATTGTAAATATAAAAGAGACATTCATTTTATATATTTCTTTTTTATTTAACTTTGCACATTCTATTCTTAGGAATTATCAATTGAAAGTTGGCAATTTTTCCGTTTCAATAAGTTAAGAAATGTTACTTTATAAATCGCTCTCCAAATTTTTTTTTCAATAGAAGTTTTATTATATATGGACATACCAAGAATTGTATCTATCATTATAAACTATATGTGGTATATTTTAGGAATAAGGCCTACTTTTCTCCTTGACATAGAACATAACTGTTTCATATAGTTTTAGCATTACTTATGGTAGAAAAAATAACATCTGCTCGATATAGAGCTTTATATTTTATCATAGTCCAAATACTATTCTCATAATTGTAAGAATATAGATATATATAGAACATACGCATATTTCTTTATCTTTTTCATATATATATGAATGCACACAATTATATATATATAATATATATTTAAAGTCACATTAAATTGTTCTCTTCATTAGTATGAGTATATGAGGTTATCTAGGCGTGTATTTGAAATTATATTATTTTAGTATTAATATGCTTCTCAATCAATCTATTATATGTATGCCTTTCTCTTAACTATTTACCAAATATATATATTTATATACACAAATACAATTGCCATTATTTAATCTATTCAATTATTTATTTATAGAGGAACAAACGCCTTTTAACAATAAACTTTCATTTATTACTTTCTTTTTTTATTATCCTAAAACTTTCTAAAAATGGTATGTTTAATAATTTCATAATTTTTGGTCATAAATTTCTATTATTTTTTAGCGTGAAGTAATTTCTGTTCATATTGGGCAAGCTGGTGTTCAAATAGGAAATGCTTGTTGGGAACTTTATTGCTTAGAACATGGCATTAGTCCAAATGGAGAAATGCCAAGTGAAGCTCAATCTGGAGCTTTTGACGATTCTTTTACAACATTCTTCTCAGAAACTGGTTCTGGAAGATATGTACCAAGAGCACTTATGATTGATCTTGAACCAACTGTTGTCGATGAAATTCGTACTGGAACTTATAGACAACTTTTCCATCCAGATCAAATGATAACAGGAAAAGAAGATGCTGCTAATAATTATGCTCGTGGCCATTATACAATTGGAAAGGAAATCATTGATTTATCAATTGATAGAATTAGACGTGTTGCTGATAATTGTACTGGCTTACAAGGATTTCTTGTTTTCCATTCATTTGGTGGTGGTACAGGATCTGGTTTCACTTCTCTTCTTATGGAAAGACTTTCTGTTGATTTTGGAAAGAAAGCAAAACTCGAATTTTCTGTTTACCCAGCTCCACAAGTATCAACTGCTGTTGTAGAGCCATACAATTCCGTTCTCACAACTCATACTACTTTAGAACATTCTGACTGTTCATTTATGGTTGATAATGAAGCGATTTACGATATATGTCGTAGAAACTTAGGAATTGAACGTCCATCTTATTATAATCTTAACAGACTCATATCTCAAATTGTTTCTTCAATAACAGCCTCCCTTCGATTTGATGGAGCTCTGAATGTTGATTTGAATGAATTCCAAACAAATCTTGTACCTTATCCAAGAATTCATTTTCCATTAGCAACTTTTGCTCCAGTTATTTCTGCCGAAAAAGCATACCATGAACAACTTTCTGTCGCTGAGATTACTAATCAAGTTTTCGAACCAGGCAATCAAATGGTATGTATATAATTAAAATAAATAAATATATTATTATTTTAGGTTAAATGTGATCCAAGAAACGGAAAATACATGGCTTGTTGCTTACTTTATCGTGGTGATGTTGTTCCAAAAGATGTTAATGCTGCTATTGCTACAATCAAAACAAAAAGAAATATACAATTTGTAGATTGGTGTCCAACAGGATTTAAAGTTGGTATAAACTATCAACCACCAACTGTTGTGCCAGGTGGCGATTTAGCAAAGGTAATTACATTTAAATAACTAATGAACCATTTACTTTATTTAGGTACCCCGTGCTGTTTGTATGTTATCAAATACTACAGCTATTGTTGAAGCTTGGGCTAATCTTAACGCTAAATTCGATCTCATGTATGCTAAGAGAGCCTTCGTACATTGGTATGTTGGAGAAGGAATGGAAGAGGGAGAATTTAGTGAGGCAAGAGAAGATCTTGCTGCTCTTGAAAAAGACTATGAAGAAGTTGGTATTGACTCAAATGATGCCGGAGATGAGGGAGAAGAATATTAAATTATATTGTTTTCCATTAAGTAACATCTGTTTGAGTATTATTGTATTGTTTTTAAATTCGTGAACTAAACAACGTTTACGATATATTTTTAAATTGAAATAATTGGTAAAAATAACTTTCCAATTTTTGTTTTCAATTGTATTATAAAATTAACGCTTCACCACTAATTTTTAAAATAAAATATGCTTTAATATCATTTATTTATTGTAAATTAAATAAGAATGTGTAAAAATTGAAATTGGTACAAGAATAAAAGCGTTATCTTTATAGTTTGATAGAGTTATTTTCAAATGTTTTTAGGTATATCAAAAAAAAATATATATTCTCCATGTTAGAATTGTCATAATATATAAAAGTCGATACAAAAATTAGTTAGCATAAAAAAATTGTCGTATAATTCAAATTCACTTTTATAAATTTATTATTATTATCTAAAGTTATACAATTTTTAAATATAAACTATTTAAGGATAATAAGTACTTAAAGATCATAAATGATAGACTTATCCGAGATGTGTGTAAAATTTGTTGCTCCAAAAAATTCTTTACTTCTCGCTAACATGCCTTCTTCTAGTGCTAAATTTAATTCATCTTTCCTATCTTGTAATATTTTATTAATAGCAATATTTGTAAGATATTCAGCTTCATATGTTTTCAAATTTTCTATTTTTTTACAACATATTAATGAAAGAAAAGACCCCAATCCACACCATCCTTTTTCAAGATTTAATATTGATTGGATATTTAATTCATACCAAACTAAAGTGAACCAACATTTAATTTCAAAATTATATATATGGCGAAGAATATTAATTTGAAAAAAAATGATGGAGTTCCCTATAAACCCTGCTATATAATACGTAGGAGGAATTGAAATTATAAGGAAGATAAATAATACTAACATAAATATTAATATTGGAATATTAAATAAAGAGTAACAGTTAACTTTAGTTCCCGTAATAAGTAGATCTAAATTGTTCCTAGTGAAGTAAATTGTTTTTCCTATTCTTACAGGAATTTCTTCATAACAGATATCTCCTATAGACTTATTAAAATATACTTCATCAGGTTTATAAAGATTACATTCCATAATTTGAACAGATAATCCCGAAACTATCCCTGTTACGTCGTTTCTTCTTGTTAAAAGTCTTGCTATTTTAATTCCCGTTTCGTCATTTGATGTCGTTTCTCTTTTTATCTTTAAAACATCATAAGCAAATTCATTTGATAATTCACATGCATTTTTGATAAAATAATGATAGCATGCTGAACATTCATATTGAGTTGCATAGAAAAATTGATCTGGATCTTTTATAAAATAATCTCCACCAATTGGTTCAGAGTTTTTAGGGACACAAGAATTTTCACTTCTTGGAAAAAAATAGATCCTTTTAAAAAATGGATTTGATAACCCCTGAATATAGATAAATTTTTTATTGAAATATACTGGCATAACATAAGATTGACATCCTCCATTTGGTAGAATTTTTATTATAGTTGTTTTTGTGAAGTAAATTTTTTCAAATTCTAACGAAGAACAATCAAGGGGAATTGGAATTTGAATTGAATCAATTGGGTTTTTCTTGGAACATATTTGATAGGAATTCTTTGCATTTTGAAAGGATAAACCTAACTTAAAAAGTGTTGAAATTATAAGTAGTAAAGTAAGATAAGTAGTATAAAGCATTGTAAAGGATCTAATGAAAATTTCAAAACAAAATTCTTTTATAATAATTAACATCAAAGTCAAAAAAGTAACAAACAAATAATGTTTAAGGTTATTAGATAATTAAAGGCATTTGCTATAATTGTATTGAACTATATTTTTTGGTTTAACTTGAAGCAAATTTCTAGCTTTTAATTTTTGAACAACAAGTTTACCGCTTTGATTTGAATAACAAACATTTGTAGCAAGAGAGAAAAACTTAAACATTTCACTTAGAACAAGATACCGCTTTCTTTTTTTGATGCTTTTATTGGGTGAAATAATTTGCAAAACTCTATGCTTATAGTCATAAGTATAGAAGATATCTATGATTGTATTTGATAGTGGCAAATAAGATGTCATAATCAGTATTATATAACCTAAGCTTGATAAATAAAGAGATTTGAAAAAATATAGGGAAGTTAATGAAACAGGAACAATTGTAAAAATAAATGCATTAATTATTTGCATCAAAATTACTGATTTCATCCGATTTCTTAAATCAACAGTTCTTCCTGATTTTTTAACATTATTTTCATTGAGTTTTTTTGTTACCATTATACCAAAGATGATTATTATAAGAAAACTTATAATAATAAAAGATAATACAAATATTTCTTGAATAACGAAACCATAATTTTCTCTATCAAATCTAAGGGTATTTGAATTTATTCTCCTAACTTTATTTAAATGGTAACCATTTATAGTTTCAATTGGTTCTTTAGTTGTTGTCAATAAAATAAATATCTTTATAAATGCCAATACAAATGAAATTAGAATAACCAAAGCAATATATTGAAACAGTAATTTTCTATTATATTTTTGATTTTTACATACCGATATAAATTTGTAAAAAAATGAAATTGATAATGATAAATAACAGAAATATTGGCAAAATGTAAAAATAAAAATAACAAAAAAAATATGTTGAGAGTTAAGTAAAACACTTCCAATTATTCCATTAACTGTGTAGAATGAATAATGATCGGTATAAATGATTTCCATGTTACTAATAATGTGCATAAATGAAAGTAAGGAGCCTCCAATACATGATGTTAATAGGACAATATTGAAGTTGGCATTTTTTCTATTATTCCTTTGTGATAATATACAATAAATAAGAATAAGTGAAAAAAATAGAGAAATTGATGATGTAGTGTGTACATTAACACTTTGTACTAGACTTAATATTTGACACATAGTTTCTTACAATAAAAAAAATGGATAACTATTTTTTACGAAAACATATATATGTTGTTTTTGATATTGAAAAAATGGAGGTTGGTCTAATGGGGAAGTTGAAATTGTATTCTACGTATAGTGTTTTATAATTCTAAATAAGTAAAGAAGTAAAGATGATTATCATAAGGAATCTATCCTGATAAATATCAATATAAAAATGAATTAAGTAAGATAAGTTACATTAAATAATAAAATTTTTATTACTGTTTACTTACTAATTTAGAAGTAAATGTCTTCTAAACTGTAAATTTGATTTCAGCTTGGAAAATATGAATGAAATAAATATTAAAATATACAATAGAATGATTTTTACTTTTATTGCTTAAAATTAATAAAAACAATCAGGTAATTCAGTAGACTTACAGTAATAATGCCATAAAATTCTTTTTTTCTTCATTTATGTAAATAAAATTTAATCAAACTTTTAATTTATGATGAATGCATAAGCATTCTTATATTTATTTTAAATCTTCTTAAGTTTATTTAAAAATGCTTCAATTTTTTCAAAATTAACTTTTTTATTTTGCATTAAATGTAAAAAAAATACAGTTATTCATTATTTCTATAGTACTAAACAGATAAACTATGCTTAAAATTTTTATGCTACATGTATATGCTGATTTTAGTATTAAAAAGTTGCATTTATCTAGAAATTCAAGGAAATATTCATTTCATTTTTTAAAAAAAAGACATTTCTTTTCACATGAAAAAAGTGTTATTATGTTCATAAATTATTTATAATTAAATAATCATTAATATAGTTCAGATTTTTATCGAAAGAAAAATAAACATATTTTCGAATGAGTAATTAACGACGTTAAATATAGTATTAAAAAATTTTTTTGCACACTAGTGCAAATAGTCCTTAAATTTTTATTTAAAAATAAGAATAAGAAACATATTTTCGAATACGTATTTAACGACGTTAAATATAGTATTAAAAAAGTATTTTTATACTCTAGTTCAGATAATCACTAATTTTCATTTAGAAAATATAGATATCCGACTGAAAAGAGCTTTTTAAGCGATATTTTTTTTATATTTATCTTTTCAGATACAGTTTATCCAAGCAAGCAGTATTAGATGAGGTAGTTATTTATAGATATGTATTATATCATTTTTTCTTCCTGTTATTTCTATATTTGTTTACGAAAAAATAATTATGTAAGCTTGACTACGTATAAAAGGATTTTATGATGACTTCTGTTTATTGGTTAAAAAAAATGTAATTTGTAAATATTATTTTGTGTGATACATAATCTTTTAAAAGAAATGGAGTAGATACCAGGAGAAAAAATCAAAAATTTCTTTAAAATTATATTAATAATGTTTTTTTGGATATTTTAATTGAATTTTACCGGCAACCTGATTTGAATCACTTGCTAATTGTTTATTTTTCTCAAATATAATATTAAAGTTTTAATATATAAAATATAGAAAGTATTGTAATTTGCACAAACTTTCTATTATTTGTTTTAAAATTTTAAAATATTAGAATCAAGTACGATCATTTGTGAAATATAAAATTTTAGTTATTGGTGTATTGAGAGACAAAAGAAACAGAAACCAGGCATTTAGCTGTTCATTGAAAATACTACATCACACCAAATTAGAATTTTATCAAAAATATTCTTGAGAAAATATCAATAAAATTCAAAACGAAAATGGTTTACAAAAATGAAAATGTTTATATTTTATATGCAAGACTATAACTTGATCATTCGTACAGAGTTTGGATAAAATCATGATATATATTTATGTTCAATAATACTAAGATTTTACTTAAAACTTTGAAAACGTTTAAAATCTAAATAATAAATAAAAAAATAAAAATAATAAACATTTATTGCTAAATATGTGTGTTTCTTCAAAACAATGTAATGAAAATGATTTCAACACATCAAAATCTACACATAATTTTTTAAAAAGTAAAAGATATTTTAACCTTCCATCAAATATTTTGTACTTTCTTATTTATATTTGTTGGTATTGTCAAAAAAGTTTTTCAAATATAAATCTTTTTAGGATAACTTACATGTATACATTTTGGGGTTATGTTCCATTCATGGAGCATTTATTTTTTAACTAATCACTCAAATACTTCTTCATTACTAGGGATTATCGATAGAAGATATAATGGAAGCAGTTAATGTTTCACAGTAAGTTAATTAAGTTTTATTTTGTTTATTTTTTGTAGTGATATTGGGAAAACCATGACAAAAAAAAGTGGACCTTTGAAGAATTTAGATGACACAGTATCTTCTACTGGTAGTATTCCGTCAATGAATTTTGGAAATCAAGATACATATATTGATTCTTTTTCAAAAAAACAAAAGTAAGTTTTATTAGTCCTTTTTATCTATTATTTTACAGTATTGTTACAAGTTCTGATCTCCCAGGTTTATACAAAGAGATTTTATCTACAGCTGATAGATCAGAAGTAGTGGATCAAATTGTAAAAATAATTCAGCTTCATTCAAAAACTGAGGTTGATAATTTGTTAAGGAGTGCTGTACTACAGGAAAGTATTTTCCATGGACAATGTGAGCAATTATTAAATATTATTAATCGTGTAAGGGGAGGGGATGTTTTAATTGAAAAAGAAAATACAAAAGATTCTTCTGTTAGTGAAGCACAATTAAACGCTTTGGTTCGCCGTGAACGTGATGTTCAAGGGAGATATAAAAAACTTCTACAGAAAAAAGATATACTTGATAAAGAGATGGAAGAAGTTAGAAAAACTTTTGAATATTGCATAATGAAAGAAGGTGAATATAAAAAAAGTAAAGTAAATTTGATGGAATATCTTGATTACTTAAAAGCAAGTCATGCACGATGCAAAGCCGTCTGTAAGCAATTAAAAGCTGAAAGTGATGCAGAGATACACTGTATTCAAGGAGAAGCAGAAATTAGAGCACAGGATATGGTAACAAATATAAAGCTTTATGAGTTGCGTCTTAAGGACATAAAAACTCAAATTGCTTCATTTGATAGTAAGATTAAAGAAATGACGGCAATACTCCAAGATATCCTTGCACAAAATGAGGATGAAATTTCAGATAATGATTCTAGAGCTTAAGTGCAGCTTTTTTTACTGTATTTTATAACTGTAGATTTTAATGTATAAATAACTATCATTTGATTGATTTATATATTTTGTAGATTCTGTGAGATAATTTCTAAATTGTTTCTTTATTTAAAAGTTCGACATTCATTCAATAAATTTTAAACTATTTACTAGAATGAAATTCTTTTAATTTTAGAAGTCACCTATTGGTTAATTCAGATAGAAAAATTTATATTTGATCTATGACGACTAACGGTTTTTTTCTTTGCATATAAAAAAATTGTACGACGATATTTCAAAAATTTCTTTATGCACATCACCATAATTTAAAATTTACCTTCTAAATAGTCTAATTTTTTAAATAATATTATTTATAAATGTAGATACAACTGGTATTTTTTACCTTATTTCTCTACTATGAATTTGGAGGTTTCAAAAATTTACCAATATATTATTTTAACACTAATATTTTCTTCATTCATTAAAGAAATATCTAGTGTTATATTTGATGTACCCTTTAATGATAAACATGAAGCTCAAATTGATAAAAATTATAAAGATGATGACTCTTCTACTAAAAAAAATGAACTGTTTAAATACAATGAAATCAAAAAGCCTGATCTAACAAAAAATTTTATGTATTCTTTATCTTTTAAAAAATACCTTTTTTCGACAGTATATGAAAGTGCAGAAAAGTGTGGAGAACATCCATCAAGAGATGACGAGGGGGAAAAATTATATGCTTATATTATAATTAGTGAAAATTCAGATATATCAATACAAAGTGATATAATAGTTATCTTAAAATGTATTTTCAAAGAACTTCAATACACTACCACAGCAATTAAATACGTAGAGGAGGACACGTTTTGCAGTAAGATTAATGCTCAAGAAAAAAACGTACTTTTTATATATTTGCATGAATCACAAACAGCTATAGTTTCTAAGAATGATAATGGAGGATATAAAAGTGGTATAAAAAGTGTTGAAGACAAATTTCCATGTGCATTCCTTCCTAGCGGAGATGGAAAAGTTTATGTATCACTAAATGTAATAGGGAAAGTTTATAAATATTCTTCCTATAGTGTTACTGGAGAAGTTGTAACTAAATATGGTCAACATGTCACATTTCTTGATGAAAAAGGTATGCAAGACCATTTTCTAGCAACAAGTTCAGATTCAAGTGCCATTGATCTGAAACCTTTTATAGAAATTTCACTACAAACGGATACTGGTTATTCTTACTTTACTAAAAAAAGTTCTTCTATTAAAGATGTTCTTCATGATTTGTTCGATGCTATTACTTTTATGATGGATACTCCAAATTGGTTTAAATCCCAAAAACAATTACTTAATATGCTACCAACTCATCGATATACTGAATTGGATATAAAATCTCCCAAATCAGAATATATTGTCTATAAAGAAAAATTGAAAGCATATGACTAAATAATATTATTAAATTATCTTTTACTAATAATTTATTAACTAAAAATGTATTTATTGATTGATTAAAGACTATAATTTTATATTTAATGTTAAATTGATCTATTGAAAGCAAATTTTATGTAAATATAAATTATTCAAAAATTTTGCTACAAAATTTTGTATACAAGAAAAATTATCTATTTATAACTATATTAAAAAATGTAGTTTGATAGTGTATACTTATATATGTTCATACATTATAGTTATTTAATTCTTTTTTATATTAAACAAAATTTTTTTCATAAAAAAGTATACATTTCTAAATGCATTTTACAAAGTTTAAGGTCAATTTAAATATTAGCCTAACGTAAATGATTTTAATAAATTTAAAAAGAACTTTTTTTAACACTTTTCTTTGTAAAAAATGATGAATTAAGACATAACTAATTTTATCTCTATACTAAAATTGTTAAATTTACAAGTTTAAAATATTGGTATTCCATTTAGTATTCAAATTTACAAAATTAAAAATTAAACTAAACCAGTTTTTATGTGTAACAAATTAATTTTTTCAAGAAACAGTGAATCAAAGAAACTAATTTTACTAAATAAAAAGTAAAAAAGAATTGATTCACATGGCAAAAAACCGTACATTTTCGGTCCCAAATGGTGCTTTCACAATAGTAAAATAAAGATACTTAAATTTTACTATAAATAGATAATATTTTGAAATACGATGATATAAGTTTTATCAAATGTCCAACGGTGTACCAAAAAAATGTGATTAAACCGACAACATTTTTTTGCAGCATTCACCAACATTATGATGTTATTTTTTAATAACAGTGAGTCAATTAATAAAAATGTTACCTTATGATTTACAATACAGAACTTTTTTTTAGTCAGTATTGATAGCTTTATTGGAGAAGAATGTTTTCTTAGCTTTCATTAAAATCTTGAAATCGCTTTGTAATAAAGTTCCGTAATGTATCTATAATACCATAAGTTCGAGTCTTAAAATAGTTTTTTTTTTATTTATGATTGGATATTTGTACCACTCCCTGCATAGCTTTTATTAAAGTTAAGTGATTTAGGAGAATTATATTCATTTAATATTTGGAAGATTCAAGAAAGATAAAATAAATGAACATATGTATGGTTGAAATTAATAGTCATCTCGATGGGATATTAAAATTAATCCTCTATGAATTTGAAAGATAATATATCTCTTACTATTTAATGATATACATTTGAATTTATTCTAAATAATTATAATTTAAGATTAATCACTTTAAAATTATTTTTATTTTATCAAATATTAAGATCAAATGATCATATTCAAAAGACAAAAAAAGAAAAAAGTAGTTTATATATTTTTTCTTCTAAAAAATTGTGAAACCTTTTCCAAAATGTTCATCTTCATTCATTCCTTCTTGATAAAGTTCAAACAAAATTACAGTATTCTCTGGCTTAACAAAATCAAAAGATGTTTGATCCCTCGAAACATCCCAATTCGTTTGAGAACAGTCATTAGTAAGTATATTCAAGTATGTTAAATTAACTATTACTTTAGCGACATTTCCTGAATCCAATATATTATAATAATTAAAAAATACTTTATAAAAGTTATCACCAACTTTTTGTACATAAATTTTATATGTAAATGTGGTGTAAAAAATTTTCATTGCTTCAATATATGTTTCGAAGGTAGTTATTGTTATTGATTTATAATGTTGAATGTTGAATCCATACAGAAAGTTAGATTGATTTTTAGGATATTTAGAGAGGGAGTACTTGGAACGGACCGCCTGTACATCGGCATCTTGATCAAGTAGTTCTTCATTTTTTGGTATAATTTTATTTTTCTTTAGTTTCAACTCGTTTAAAAGCATTTTTTTTATTTTATCTTTATCAATTAAAATTTTCCCATTGATATTTGATGATTTAAGGACTTTAATTGATGAATTAGATAGAAGTGGTTTTCTTTTATGTTTTGATAAATATTGTTTTGAGAATGATCTTGACATGTTTCTCATAAAACTTTTATACACGCTGCTCTTACAAAGTAATCCTTTTCCTTTTTTTAACTCCTCAAAGTTATGTTCATTTTCAACTGGAGTTGTAGTGCCATCTTTTTTGTCAATAACTTGTACTAAAACTTCGCTTGAAGGAATTTCTTTCTCACAAATTGATATTTCCTCCTTGTTTGATACTAAAGGATCATCGGTTGATATAATTGTATTGGAAATAGCGAGAGAAATTTGATAAGATCCCATGGAAGTATATAATTGGTAACAAGAATATTAAACAATTAAAAAAGTAAATTGTCGATAGATATGTTTGATATAAATTAACAAAATGTTGAAAGAAGAAACTCATATCTTAGTGTTCTTAGTTTATAAAGGGATGTATAAATAATGGTCAAAGTTCACTTTACATGAAACAGAAATTTAGAAAAATCGGTACAATTGTGATTTCAATAACTTAAATATGTACATTGTAATACTTTTCAATACTTTATTACAGACGATAATTAAATTTCTATTTTAATATTAAAGTATCATTTGCATTAAAAGAAACATTTATCACATAGCCAATTCTTTAAAAGAAGGTTCTGTGGTGATAAGAAGATCATTAAAGAAATACTTGTATTAAACAATTCTATGTTTTTATTTCAAAGAGAAAAAAGTGTTATTATTTTTTTGTTTTAGTATAACTGTTATACCAAGATTTTTGTTATTATAAATGATGTGCTTTACATGAGAACGAAGATGAAGAAGAAAAAAAAATAATCATGAATCGCCATATGATTATTTTTATATGTAAGATTTTTTAAAATATTCTTCTTTTATTCTTTCTATAATATTAATATTTAGATTTCTTTTAATAAATTTACACGTTCATATACAGTTTGCTGAAAAATGTACAATCGAAAATTAATTGTTTGGCTGTTGATATTTTTTATAATTGCTTTGAGGAAAATTATTTTTTCGAATTATATCTAAGTTTATTAATATTTATATAAAGTAAAATTATTTCAAAAACGATATATTTTTAGTAATAACAAATATATTATGCTTATAATCTTTCGGAAGAGGATTTATTAATGTTTCATGATCTGCTTGTAAATTAAGATTGGTCTTTTACATAAAATTAATAGTAAAATACTACTGTATTTAATTATATTAAATTTTAAAGAGAAAATTGTTATTGAAATATATAACAATTAAAGTAGATACACACTCCATGAATAAATTTTCTTAAATTATTTGAAAGTTTTAAATAGTAGCTTTAAGTTTATTTTAAAGAATTAATTGCTAATTTTAATTTAACTTTTTTTGTACAAAAATAAATAGAAATTGGAACATTGTTTGTATAGAATTAAAAAAGTACTGATAAATGTATAGAAAGCTTTCGTCATTATAAATTTATGTAGTAGCTTAATCGCTTTTATTTTTAAAAAAATTGATTAATAAACATATTATTTTTCTATCATCTGTCAATATTTTTTACCTATATAATTTTTTAATAATTAGTATTATTCACACCTGTTATCTTTATGCTTAACATGTAAACAAATACTTATTTAATAATATAAAAGTGGTGATTAGTTATACAAACTAAAACTACTTAAGTAGCTTAAATTATTTTAGCATTAATATTATAGTAGTTTTATTTATTATCAAATATTCATGAAATAGTATAAATAAACACGATTCAATAATAAAACTTTATTGTGTTTTCTATTTTACACAAATATTTATAAACAAATGGATTCAAACTCACCAGAAAGGGAAGCTAACACTGGTGAAGAGGGAAAAAGTTTATACAACTTCGGTAATTGTGTAGATCAAATAACAAATGATTCTCAAAAATTTTCAATTAAAGTTAATATTTCACATTTTTCTCCTAATGAGATAAGTGTTAATGTAGTTGATGACAAAATTGTTATTGAAGGTTTTCATAAAGAAAAAGATGACGAGTATGGAAGTGTAAGTTTTTCTTCTTACTAATAACTTCTAATTCAAAATTTTTTAAAGATACAAAGACATTTTATTAGGAAATATTCACTTCCTAATGGTGTCGATAAATTGTCATTTATTACATCTTTTCAAAATGGAATTTTAAATATTAATGCCAAAAAAATTTCAAACTAACATTTTATACAAATAAATTTTTATTTACTTTGATAAAATTTTAAAAAACTTTAGAAATATGTTCCAAATTTAATTCTTTTATACTTATTTCTTGAATTTTGAACTTTTGAATTTTACCTGAACCTGTTCTTGGAAAATCATCTTTCTTCTTTATTAACACATATCTAGGAATTTTAAAATGTGTTATTTTATCTTTACAAAAGTTTATAACATCTTTTTCAGTAATTTTACGCTCATAACCTTCTTTTAAACAAATCCAAGCACAAACATCTTCACCTAATCGTTCATTTGGGACACCAACTACTTGAACATCCTGAACACCTGGAAGTTTCATTAAAAATTGTTCTATTTCAACTGGATATATATTTTCACCACCTCTTATAATCATATCCTTAGATCGTCCAGAAATAACAACACTACCATCTTTATTCATATATGCTAAATCACCAGTTTTAAGCCATCTATTTAATCCCAATTCAGTTCTTGTCTTCTCTTCATCTCCAAAATATTCTCTCATTACGGAAAAGCCTCTGAACCATAATTCTCCCGTTTCTCCATGTGGTAAAATATCCCCATTTGAATCAGTAATACAACATTCTAAATGAGGATATACGTAACCAGTTTTTTTAATCCTTTCCATAGGATGTTCAGATATATTTGATACCAAAGCTAATGGTGATAATTCTGTCATCCCATAAGCAAGAGCAATATAATTTAATTTAAAGTTATTTATTAAGTCTTTACACAATTTTTCTGGACATGGGGCACCGCCCATCAATAGACCTGTCAAACTTTCTAAACTATATTTTTTTAAATTCTTATGATTTAATATATCAATAAACATTGTTGGTGTTCCTAATATATATTGAATTTTAAATTTATCAATACTTTGTAAACATCGTTCGGCATTGAATACTGGTGAAGGTATAGTGACAGTGTTACAGGTAATTAATGCAACTAATACAGAACAAACTGATCCAATACAATGAAATAAAGGAGCTGGAGAACAAATTGATGATTTTGATTCTGTTAATTTAAATACTTTTGTTTGAATGTAAGCATTATTTACCATACCATGATGTGTTAAAGATACAGCTTTTGGGAGTCCTGTTGTTCCTGAGGTATATTGTATATTAAATATATCATCAATTTTAACTTTTCCATTATTTTTTAATAATGTTTCTTCTTCTTCACTACTACCCATTTTGCATATATCTTCAAATTTCCATGATCCTTTTAATGTTTCATTGCTATCATCAAAAGTAATAAGATGTTCGAGAGATTGATAATTTTTTGACTTTATCCCACTAACACCCTCCGGTAATTCATTTATTTCAGGTATAATTCTGCATAACATTTCATAATATTTTGATGATAGAAATTGTTTAGGACATACAATAACTTTAACACCAACCTTTTTTATAGCATATGATAACTCATTTATACGATAACCTGGATTAATATTTACCAAAACCATTCCATTTAATGCTGCAGCATATTTAGTGACTAACCATTCATATGTATTTGGTGACCATATAGCGATTCTATCACCACCTTTCATACCTAATTTAATTAACCCACTTCCAAATTTTACACAATCATTATAAAAATCATTATAACTTTTGGAAATATTCTCTTCCATTACATTAACAAAAATATGATCTGGAGCTTTATTCTTAGCTATAATTAATCTATCACCAATTGTATGAGGTAGGAATTTAATATCACTACTACCATGACTATAACTTCTCTCTTCAGGGGTAACAAAACCTAGAAATCTCCGACAAATTTTAAAGCCAGGTCTAATAGATAGAAATTTCATTTTCAGTAAATTTTTTAAAAAATAAACTTGTTTAACTAAAATGCGAATTACATAAACATGGTTTTTCGTTTATACCTACATGAGTGCGAAAAATGAAATCAAAAATGATGATCCAACCTTCTTTTATAAACAATCTGTTACTATTATCGGAATGTTTTTAAATATTGTAAAGAATGTTGCAGAAAAAATAGCTGATTTGATTTTTAAATAAGAAATTATAAATAATTAAATAGCATAAATTCTCTGGACACAATAATGTTTACACTAATTTTTTTTAAAAAGTAATGAAATTAAAAATGTAGTATGGAAGATGATTAATTAGATGAATTACTAATAATTACACTGGTGAATTAGTATACATAAAGGTATTTTTATTATTTACAATTTAAAACTTTTATAAATAAATTAACTTTTTATTAAAATAGACATTAATGCTTCATGGAAGAGTGATACTAGATGGATGGATAAAATAAAATATAGTTTAATTAAATTGATAATGTTAATGAAAAATATAAATTATAATTCTCACATTATTTAAGTGAAAAACATTAAACAAACTTCGCGTTTTAAAATTTGTCATACTTTGATAATTCATTTAACAATATTCAATATAATAATTTTCTCGAAAATTTCTATCTTTTCTCAATAATTACAATCGCTTTATAATTTATTATAATGCCCCGTCAATTTTTTTAATTTATAAAAAAATAATCTTTCATTTTTCGATTACTTGTTCGAAATTAAACTTTCATTTATAAAATATGCCATAATTAAAGCAGATTTTCTTTCTTCATAAAACGTTTTCATTAAATTACCAATATTTTTTTATTTATTTATAATAAGACTATCTCCTCCTGTTTGTTGATTATAGAACAAAATCATAAATCTTTGTTAAATTTATCATTTTCAAGTAAAATCATAAAATTACGAAGTAAAATTATTTAAATATTAAACTGCAACTACTTTATGTCACCCCAGAGATAAGATAAATCAAAGTTAAATTTTAACTACAAAATAAATAAATTACACCAAATTGCCTAAGTACCATTAAAAATATAAAAATCACAATGTATCTGAAGAGCATATTTGTTATGAAGTAATTAAACCTTACTCTTCTTCTCTCTATCACTCTTTTCATCTTTCGTTATAAGAACACACAATAGAAGGCGCGTGATATAAATCGGTATTATTATTGGTTAGATAATAAACTGTAAAATATAAATGTTTTTACCATTTTCTCTCATAATTGTGTAATAAAAAAAAGAGATATTAATAAAATTAAAAATCATTTGAAAAAACATTAAATAATGTTCCTGCATCCCCGGCATTCTCTGGATACCTTTCTTGTTCTTCTAGTGGATCTATATGTACAAAGAAGTTATTTTGCTTATTAATTATACCATTTTCATTTGCCAAATTGTGGTTACTGTATGGTTGGTGCATAAATAATTCATCACCAAAATCATTCTGAAAATTACTTTCCTTCAATGGCGACAAATACTGAGCAAAATCCATTGGTTGGAAAGAGTTCGAAGTTAACAATGTATCTGTATCTAAACCACTAAGCGAATCATCTTGAGCAAATGTAGAGTTACTTGGTGAAAGAAATTGATTAAAATCCTGTGAACTACTTATTTGATGTGGATTACTAATATGTCCTTCAAAGGGAGTTGGAAACGGTGAATTATTAATAAGTGTATAGGGGGATGACGCTGATACTTTACCCGACGATATCAATGTTGATTCTTGAGATTCTATTTTAACGCTCTTATTTTTGGTACATATTCTGTCGTCTGACATTATATCGTGCTTAACAGTATTTGTGTTATTTGGTAACATTAATGCATCGATGGCGTATCCATCGTCATTACGTACTGTAAGCTCAAATTTTCCATACACTACAGGATCTCCCACGAGTAGAGTTGAATGCGTTTCTCTTGGTGCTTTAAATATAATCGCTGTTGAATCTGATATCGAGGAACTTTTTTGTAAATCTTGTGCCCTTGTATATCTAAAAAAAGTGATTAACAGTCATTTTTAAAATAATATACTTACAAGTATCTTAGCGAAGACGGATCATGCAGTAAAATTTTCAAGTACGATTGTAATGACTCTATCGTTTCATCCATTTCACGCTCAAAAGCATCAAGTTTTTTTATTTGCCCTTTTAACTTATTCTCCTCCATCTCATAAGCATCATTATCACTCTTATTTTTCCATCGAATGCTATTTTTCCCAGTTTTTTCTATCATATCAATGCCTTCTAGGACATTGGTTATATCATATAATCTTCTCTTTTGTACACCAAGTTGTTCTGCAGCCTCATTTAAATTTAATACATCATTACCTGATCTTGAATTTCGAAGTTCTAGGAATTTTTGCGTTAATCTTAACAGTGAATTATCAACACGTGCATTACCACAAGGTGGAGCCACTTTAATCTTTTGTGGTTCCATATGGGGACCATGAAAATTTTTATCATTATTCTTAAGGCTTACGTGCTCTTCTATATATCTTGCTTGTGGAATAGCCCTTTTAATTTCTCCTGACTCACTTCCTACATATTCTACTTTAGGAATAATGGTCTATATTAGTATAATGATAAAAAAAATTAATTAATAATATGAACAAACCTTAAGTATATTACGATCTACCTTTCTTGGAGATGGTTGTGTAACAGCTAAATATTTATTCACCCTATTAGGACTATCTGAGGCCTGCCTTTTAATGGGACCAACGGTAGTTGTCATTGTCCTAGGGGGGATATCCATTTTTGATGTAATTTTTCAATAAAATTTTACCCTCTAAAAAATGAGACAAAAAGCGCTAAAAATTGTTGGAGTAACGCGGGTCAAAATCGTTCCAAGACCACTTCCAACTGAGAGCTGACTTGTATTCAAATGAAAATGTTTATCAATTAAGTGTTTGTGCCATTATATTAAATTAATTTACATCAAACAGTCTCTTTAATAAACTTTACATGTTTGTTTTATATTTTTATTGTTTTCTCTAAGGAAATCTTGATAAGTTGGCATTCAATTTAATGCTCTCAGGCGCTTGTGTTTTGTATACTTTATTTTACATATACTTCCCTTATCTGATTTAAACTGTTTATACTTGATTTTCCATATCGTTTTTAAAAATCAAAATATCAGTTCAAGACGTAAAATTTTTATTGTAAAGATAGTAAACATTATAAATTTTATCAATAAATTTAAAATATTATAAATATAAAGACAATAATACTACAGAGAGAAAAATTTCCTATTCAAAATAACAAAATTCTTCACATTTTTTGTTCCACCTAGCACGACAAAGAAAACATCTATAATGGTTGTCGTTACTGATAAATAAATTCCTTAATCCGTCACTATTTGACCCCTCAACATTTGAAGTTTTTTCCCACTTTTTTACACAATTTTTGCATCCCAAGAATTGAAGACAGTGTAAACACCCTACAGGATTTTTCGCCTTTTCCGTACATATTAAACATACATTGGAAGGTAAATCACAGAGGTTTAAAACAATCCTTGTATCATTAGCATTTTTCGATGACTTTTTCGTTCTATCAGTTACATGATTAGCAACTTTTAAATAGTCATATACTAAAAAAATACATATATCGTATTTTATATATAAATATGATTGTAAAAATATCATACAAAATATTAATTCTTACATTGTGATCCATGCTTATGCAAAGTAGTATTCTTGGAAATTTCTAGTGCAATCCTTTGTGCATAAACTTCATCATTTCTAAGTCTCTCCTCTTCTTCAAGCTTCTCGGCTTCTTCGACAATTCTAAGCAATTCATCTGGAGTTGGTTCTTGTTTAATAATCTGCTTTTTATTATTTTTTTTTCTATAAAAATTTCTCTTATTCTTATGATGTCTTTCTAAACTTGAATCCATTAACTTGTAACAGAAAATGTTTAATTTCTGTATAGAGTATATTTTTATACCAAGCTTCCTAGTAAAAGTATTTATTGATGGTTATAGAATCCAACAAAATATAATTAATAAATGATGATACTAGGAACGTTGAGAAAGATAAGAAGAGAAAAGATATGACGTACCTTGGTTATTATATGTCTAGGCCGCAACTTTTTTTACACTAATCTATATATATCATTTCTCTATACTTTTTCACATTCTATTATATTCATACTCACTACCACCATAATATATCTTTAAAATTACATATCACATTTGTGGAGAGAGAGACAATTCTGTGTTATTCACACTGGACATTGGGTTCAATATCACTATTTTTTTATTGTATACAAAAGTATGCCAAGTAAGTTTTAAGAATGTTAGAAATTAAAGATTAACATTTAATATATATTTTTTATTTGTTTTAGCAAAGCCCAAGAAAAATCCGGGAAAAATTCAGATTATTGAAAAATTAATTCCATCACAAACATTTGATTTAGATGAAAAATGTAAAGTAAAATTGGATGGTATTAATGAAATTGAAATAACAGTAAATGATTTGGAAAAAATAGGGGACCTAGGAAGGGGAGCTTATGGAGTTGTAGAAAAAATGCGACATAACAAAACGGGTAAAGTAATAGCTGTTAAAAGGATTCATTTAACATGTAGTGATATAAGTCAAAAACAAACAGTTGTTGAATTAGATGCACTTATGAAAAGTGATCGTTGCCCACAAATGGTACAATTCTATGGTGCTATGTTTAGAGAGGGTGATGTATGGATATGTATGGAGGTTATGGATATTAGTTTAGATAAATTTTACAAAGCTTGTGTTGATCACTCTATAGTTTTGGAGGAAGATTTTATAGCTAGAACAGCATGGTCTATTATTAGTGGTCTAAATTTTATGAAAGAACAAATGGAATTGATGCATAGGGACGTGAAACCATCTAACATATTGCTAGATAGAAAAGGAAATGTTAAAATTTGTGATTTTGGTATATCAGGTCATTTAACTGAATCCGTTGCTAAAACTACCCAAGCTGGTTGTCAGCCATATATGTCTCCAGAAAGGATAGAAGACGGGGAATGTAAAACTGCCTATGATGTTCGTGCCGATGTATGGTCTTTCGGAATAACTATTGTTGAAATATGCAATGGAGCACATCCTTATAGTAAGTGGAAGACTCCATTTCAACAATTACAACAAGTTGTTCAAGAACCCGCACCAAAAGTTGGTGATAAGTTTGGCTATTCGAAAGAGTTACATGATTTTGTATCAAAATGTCTAACAAAAAACCATAAAGAGAGACCTAAATACGACACATTATTAAAGCACCCATTTGTTGAAAAAGGGAGAACAACAACATTTGACATGGGCAAATTTGTTTGTATGGTGCTTGATAAAATTAAAGAACAAGAAATTAAGTTTAGAAAAATCATTTGATTATGAATTGCGATTGGAATAATAATTTTTATTATTTATAGCAATGCCTATTAACTTAAAAACTATAACTAACCTCAATGTATAAAATAAACAATGTAACTAATAAAACAATTGTACAATATTTTAAATGTGTACCTATATTTTTTTTCAAGAGAAACTCAACGGCGTTTCTTCTTTCCTTTTTCAGCATTTGGATCGATCAATCCATTAGCAATTTTCCATTCTCTAATAATTTTTTCCTGTGATTCAACTGTTGTTGGAGCATATTTTGAATACTCCATAGTAAATTCTCCTTTACCTTCTGTGAGAGATCTTAATTTTGAAGTATACCCAAACATATCACTTAGTGGAGCTTCACAAGTAATTGTTGTGAATCCATCGCTAGTATTTGTAGTTGTAATAAGTGCATTTCTTTGAGTCAATGAAGTGACAACAGTCCCTTGGAAGTCAGAAGGCACAACAACATCGATTTTCATAATTGGTTCCAGAAGCATCCAATGACCTTTCTCATATGCCTCGCGCATCATGTTCATCATTGTATTAATCATGGCAATTTCAGTAGAGTCAACAGCATGTGTTTGACCATCAGTAATGATAACATTGATTCCAGCAACTTTGCTCTTTATTAAGGGTCCTTCAAGAATAATTTGGTCTAAACCTTTTTTCAATGCTGGGAATAATGATTTTGGGATATTATTTCCAAAGGTACGATCTGTAAACTCGACATTTGTATTTTGTTCTGGTGGTAATTGTTCAATAACACCTTCAATCTCACCAAATTGACCTTGTCCTCCAGTTTGTTTCTTGTGACGGAAATGAAATCTAAAAATATTTTTTAGTTTAAGAACAAAGTAGAATTACTTACTTGTATGGTGAAGCAATACATTCACGATATGCAACTGTAGGTTTACCAAGTTCTACTGGGCAATTGAATTCATTTTTCATTCTTTGTGCATAAATTTCAAGATGCAATTCACCCATACCACTTACAACGGTTTCTTTATGTTCAGCATTATAATCTCTCTTAAAAGTTGGATCTTCTTTAGTGAATCTGGTAAGAGCTTTAATGAAATTATCAGCATCTTTTTTGTTAATAGGTTTAATAGACATAGAAATAACTGGTTCAGGAATATGCATACTTTCACAATGAACATTTAAATTTTCATCAGAACAAAATGTTTCTCCAGAAGCACAATCAACACCAAAAATAGCACATATATCACCTGCATAAGCAGTTTCGATATCTTCCATATCATTAGCATGCATTCTCACTAAACGTTGTACACGAACTTTTCTATTATCTCTTGTAGCGTACATCATATCACCTCGTGAAATTTGCCCCTGATATACACGGAAATATGTTAATTGACCATATTTACCTGCCTCAAGTTTAAAAGCTAATCCTACAAATGGATTTTCTTTACTTTTCTGAACACTTCTGATTGGATTTAATATTATTTTTTCTTCCTCACCATTATCCCTTTTAACATTAGCTTTGTTAACAACTTCAGATGGATCTGGAAGGTATTTAACAACTGAATCTACCATTGTTTGTACACCTTTATTTTTTAAAGCTGTTCCCATGAGTACAGGAACAAATTTTCTAGAAATAGTATTCCTTCTTATAGCTTCATGAATCTCATCTTCAGTTGGATTAATGTCATTCAAAAATTGATCACCTATCTTATCATCACAGTTAGCTAAATGTTCAATCATTTCTTGTCTCAAATCAAGTGCTTGAGCTTTGCATTCCTTTGGTATTTCATCTCTTCTAACGATTAAACCATCCTCACCTTCGTAGTAAATGGCTTCTTGTGTAATTAAGTCAACAACCCCTTTAAATTTGGATTCTAATCCGATTGGCATTTGAAGAAAAGCAGCGTTATGATTCAATTTTCCTCTTAGACCATCCAGTGCTTTCCATGGTGTAGCACCAGTACGATCTAATTTATTGACAAAAGTTAAAAATGGAACGTTGTATCGTGATAATTGTCTATTTACTGTAAATGTTTGTGATTGTACACCACCAACACCACACAATACCAAAACTGCTCCATCCAATACACGTAATGCTCTTTCAACTTCAACAGTAAAATCAACGTGTCCTAAGAAAATTTAGTATCTTAAAACTTAATTAAATTATTTACCTGGAGTATCAATAATATTAATATTTACTCCTTTCCAATCAACATATGTGGCAGCAGATTGGATTGTTATTCCTCTTTGCCTTTCTAGTTCCATGAAATCCATGGTAGCACCAACATCGTCTTTTCCTTTAACTTCATGCATGGAATCAATTCTACCTGCATAGAATAAGATTCTTTCTGTTACTGTTGTTTTTCCGGAATCTATGTGTGCAGAAATACCAATATTTCTGATTCTTTCATTTGGCATTATTTTTTTTAATTGGACTGGTTCTGAGGAGTAGTCCCTGCATGTTTTTGAAAATTGTCTTAGAAAGTTTCGTTGTGTTAGTGAAACAAATCTCATAATTTACAGAAAATAAGCAGAAAATGAAAAGAGATATATTACCCCAAACCTACATGCTCTCGTACTGAGAGTTAGTCAAAATTTTTAGTACTATTTCTAGATTGTTCTTAAATTGTGAACTCTAATGTTCAAGATGATCTGTGTATGTTTAGCTCTTTATGATATATAAAATCAAGTAATTGATTTTTTATGAAATAAAAAATGGTTTAACTTCTTCTATTTGTAAATTTGTCTAAAAAAACTTTGACCTAAATATATTTTTATTCTAATATTTTTTTATTTTTAATAGTACTGATTGGACAAATTTAAAATCAAACTGTTTCACTGAAAAATTTTCATTTGTAATTTATTAATTTAAAATAGAGAAACCAATTTGGGCTTGAGAATTTCAAGTTAATAACTTAATAGTCAACAGTTATTCTTCTTTAACAAAACGGTTGGTGAATTTTATCTCCTTTGTCATGAATATTTAACAAATCTTCTATTTTGAAGAGTTTTAAAAATGTACCAAAAAAAAACAAAAGTACAAGTTTAATTTTCAATGTTGAAAAATATAATTTCTATAAAATTCTTTAAATAGACTTTAATTCATAATTGCTAACATAGTAAAACTTTAAATAACATTCTTAAAATAGGTATAAATGTTATAAATGTTTTAAAATATCAGTTTTACTAATCTAACTTATTTAATACACATTGCACTTTTTAAATTATTGGTGTTTGTTTTAAATTTTTAAAATTCAAGAAGTTTCTATTGTATTAAATTTTACTAGGTAACTTTTTGTACAAATAAATGCTGTAGAATATATATTATGAAAAAAGATTAGATATATGCTCATTTATGTTTCATGTTGCTTTCAATTCATTTGTATTTTTAGATCTTTCCCTTCTGAAAAATATATGAGTTTCACAAAAAACTTAAAAAACCACAATTAACTATCACAAACATTCTCTAAAAATTAAAGAAACAATGTGGTAAAATGTTCTACCAAACGACTCTTGAAACGACTTTACATTTAAACAAGGGCGTCACACCAACGAAGTATCCCAAAATTGAAAATATTTTTTTTAATTAAAGGCTTCATTTTTTCGTGTACAAAAATCACCTATTCTTACTACCTATTTTTTAATGTTATTCCTTTTAAGTTAATACTTGAAATTTTGTTAATGTTTCGTTTTTTTAAATTCATGTCTTTGAAATTATAAAATATTCACCATATAAGTTTATTTTAGTAAACATGGGCGCTTACAAATATATGCAAGAAATCTGGCGTAAGAAGCAATCTGACGTTATGCGTTACCTTCAACGTATTCGTCAATGGCAATTCCGTCAATTGACCACTGTTCACCGTGTTTCACGCCCAACTCGTCCAGAACGTGCTCACCGTTTAGGATATAAAGCCAAACAAGGATTCGTCATCTACCGTGTCTCAATCCGTAGAGGAGGAAGAAAACGCCAAGTTACAAAGGGACAAACTTATGGTAAACCAAGAACTCACGGAGTAAACGAACTTAAATACGTCAGAAACCTTCAATCTATTGCTGAGGTAAGTCAATAATTATTTAATTTTCATCGTTCTGACACGCGTTGATTTATTTTAATAGGAGCGTGTTGGACGTAAATGTGGATCACTTCGTGTTCTTAACTCATATTGGGTTGGACAAGATTCCACTTTCAAATTCTTCGAGGTCATCCTCGTTGATCCATTCCACAAAGCCATTCGTCGTGATACAGAAATTCAATGGCTCTGTAAACCAGTTCAAAAACACAGAGAACTTCGTGGACTTACATCAGCTGGAAGAAAATCTCGTGGACTTGGAAAAGGAGTACGTTTCTGCAAGACCACCGGTGGATCACGCAGAAAGAACTGGAAGAGAAGAAATACCTTTGTTGCTCGCAGAAAACGATAAGTCTCTTAGAGTTCATTGGTTGGTTGATTTGTTTGATTATCTTATCGCCGTTGTTATGTTAAAAATAAATGTTTTATTTTTTAAACCATTTTTGTAAGGAATTTTTAATATATAAATTACTATCTTGTGATTTTTAAAAGGGATAATGTGTACGATTGTATTTTTTTTAGAAAAAAAACTGTTTTCTCAGAAAATTAAATTATACTAAGTACTCATTTAGCCATAACGCATCAGTTGTCATAGATAATGAAAATTTTAAACAGTGGCAAGTTATAAAATACATTGTTTAATTCTGTTATTTTTCATAAACAAAAAAAATTTATTTTTTATACAAATGTTTATGTATACACTAAAAAATGATGTAAATATATTATTGAAGTTTCAATGAAAAAATTTTTGTGAGTTAGACTATTTCGAGGAAATTTATATTTTCAAAGTACGATTAATTTCTAAAAAAAATTAATGTGCAAGTCGTGTAAAATAAACATTAACATGTTATGTTATTACTAAAATAGTAATGAAATATTTGTATTAAGGATATTTGCTTTAATAGAGTAATATAAAATATTAATTATTATGTTTGAAAAAGATTAAATTTTTTCTTGAAGGAATAAATAATTACAAAAACAAGTTATTTTCACTAACTCCGTTACCTTCTTTAATGCTATTTAATTATGTTATTTTTTCAATACGATTTGGGAAAAAAAATTTATTTATAGTATTTATTTATATTATAAAAATTCACTGAATAAATTGTCTAAATATTAACTTTTCTCCATATTTTTTCTTGCTATAGTAAATATGAATTGTTTCATTTACAATATGAAAAGAATTGTTTTTAGTATTGTTAGTAAAAAGTAATAATTATTTTTATAGATGTCCTCAACAAAAGAGAACTTTTTTTAATCAAAAGATACCATCTGAAATTAAATCCTAAAATGTTTGATTGTAATTTGCCAAATATAAAAAATTTAGAAATTTAATATTTCTTTCCCAAAATTTTATCAAGTCATTTACTAATTTAATTAAAAGATATATTTATTTAAAAGGATGATAATAGTTAAAAAATAAATGAAACCTTTTAGAGATAAACCAATAATTGTCGTTTTAAAAATTTACTTTCATAGAATAAAACAAATATATATTTTTTAAATATTCTAGAAAAACAAAATTTTTAAAGCTATATACTATTATTTTCTAAATTTAATATTACACATTTATCGCTGTTAATTAATGTAGAAGTGACAATTAATCCATCGTTCAAATATATTTACGAAACTTTTTTTTTGTGTTATTAGGTACATCAAACCATTAAATGAGTATTTCAAATTACCAACTTTATTTTTCATTTGCCATTCTTTTAATTAATGGTTCTAAATAAAAATTAAACACATTTAGGATTGGTGTGGTAATTTTATGAAAGTATTTAGTAATAAATTTTATTTTTCAATTTTATCTTCATTACCACACTCAAATGAAATTGCTCCCTTTAATTTTATTCCTGCTTTTATCATTAACACTTGGTGATAAGTATGTATAATTAACAAATAAATCTAACTAGTAAATACCATGAGATCTTTTAACCTTATTTCCTGTGAAAAATATTTTTTGTTAACTTCTACCAATATTCTTTTTTTAAATATGTTATGAAATTATATTTTATTTATATGAAGCATATAATTAAAAATTTTATTTGTATAAAAAAAAACAGTATACTTAAAATTTTTTCCCCATTTTCATTGTAAATTTGTGACAGAAGCAATTATCTTCAAGTAATTGTTGGTTCTCACTTCTTGGAGAAATATTAAACAAAAATTTTTTTGATATAAAGACTAACATTTTACATGGGGTACAATTGTGGTATTGATATATTATGTACTTCAAATGTGTATTTGCGTGCCAAAATATAAATATCTCTACTTTTATCAACAAAAGATTTTGTTAATAAATATGATAACGAAATTTTAAATTTTTACATATTTAATTTGACAATATATCTATTTCAATTTTCGGAAGTTTAAAGATTTTTTTGACCAAAAAATGTCATTATCATACCAAGAATTAATGTTTAGGATATCATTTATTCTTGCATGATGTGCACTATAAGAATAATGTTTTTTTTAAGTTTATTATTTTTAAAAACAAATTATATATGCTATATCATAACGTTTTATTCAAATTATCCTTAAAAGTATAATACCTCGTTTCTGATTGAAGTTATCAATTCAGTTTGCATTTTTACTAAGTACACTTTTACTTTCATTTACTATACATTTTAATATAGTTATAAAAAAATGTATATAAAGTATCAAAAATGAATAATATATTACTCGTCTTCTTCTACATAAAAATATTAAAAAATATATTTCCATTAAATATTATTTGTCAAATTTTTCTGTTTCCTTCTCTAATTTCCAATTAATCCTTATATTACGTAATACAATCAGTCATATACTACTTTTTTAATTATTACTGGATAATCTCATTTAAGTACGTTTAAAAAGTATATTTGTTAATTTTTTGTTCCTATAAATGTTTATAAAATTTTCATTCTTTCAAACTGTGAAATTTTACTCTAAAAATAGTACTGTAGACGATTTGCCTCATATTAATTTATTAAACAGTTGTAAATTAAACGATAATTATGAAATAGCAATTTATAATATTTTATTATTTTATGTGTATTTTAACTACACATTTAATAATCTAATTAATATAAGTGGATTTTGATGTGTAATATAGTTTTTATCTTATTTACAAACTTGTGAGTAATCCTTAAATCTTCAATGTTTAAAAATAACTTTGAGATTTTTTATATCAGAAGTAGTGATATGGTCATGTTGAATTATTGTCAAAAATAATACTTAAATATGAGTAGTCAATTTTTTAGTCAAAAAAAATGTAAATAAATGTAACTGAAATGGTAGATTCTATTATTACTATCTATAAAAAGTTACTTTATCATTTTTGAAATGTTAATATATCATCCATTTGTCTTTAAAATTATGTTTTGATAATCTCTTACCATTTTAACTATTTAGCTTAAATATAAACATTTTAGAAGAAAAAATTTTTTTCCCATCATAAATACACTTTAATATACCGAAAAATAAACTTCAGAAATATTCTTTTTTTTTATATGGTAAACTTTGAAAAAGATTTCAATATTCACAAAAACAAATGGATTTTTAATCTTTTATAAAATGTATTTTGTGTGAATTACCAAACTTTACTAAATGCTTTTTTCATGAAATAAATGATTCAACAAAGAAAGCTATATATTTTTATATCAAATTCAACATTCATATCTTGAATAATATTTCCCTTATCACCAGCAATCTATTGTCTACAATTATCTCTCCAGAGACATATAAGACTTCAAAATTTCACATCTTTATAGTTGTCATATTAAAATAAATTGTCTCTTCTATATTTATATCATTATATATGTATACGCTTCTGCACAGTATATTTAACTTTTTACAAAATATCTTTGAATTTTAATAAATTTCTATTTTTAACAGAAGTAAAACTAAATCTTTATGTTATATATTATTTTTAACTTTTTTACTCAAAAAAAATTTTATTGTTATATTTTGTTGATTTTTGTTTTCCTTTTCACAGATTTAGAAATACTTCATTTATAATTTATGATCTATTTTTTATTTAAATATATTTTTCAGAAATGTCTTCAAGAAATTCAATTGTAATATCTTCATTTCCTGAAGATGAAGAACAAAATTCTTTCTCATGGTTGATTGGAAAAAGTAAGTGTATGAAGGAATTTAAAATTAACTTCTTTTAGTTTTTTGTCGCCCATACTGGAAAGAATCAGATGGGTACACGAAAACAAATACTTTTATAACTAACTCTGATAGTGGATATTTTGATTGGACTGATTCTGGTGTATCTCGCTCTTCTTCATTTCATCTACCCACCTCCAGAGTTTGGTCTGATTACGACCTATGTCAAGGGGATGACGAAGACCAAGAGAATAATAACTTTATGGTAAGTTGAAATATGCATTATAAGAGTAAAAATGCATACATTAAATGAAGCTAATTATCATATTCATTGGTTAAGTTTTGTTTTAATTTGTATCTTCATTATGGAAAATAAGGAATAATATAAATGGATTTCATGGTTTGTTATGTCTTTGTACATTTTGTAATATTTCATTTTCTTTTATATTAAAATCTGAATACTCATCTTTTTGATATATAATTAATAACTTTAATTCTTTATCATTAGTCTACTTCTTGCAAACAATAGAAAATATTTTTTTGTTTGAGTCATTTTATTTAACATTTTTTCTTGTTATCATTTAAAACGGTATTATTATAATGTCACAGCATAAATGTTTTTTAATAATATTAAATTCTTTCATTATTAAATATGCATTAGGTAAATTTTAGGTGATTTTAATAGGTATTTCATTTCCTATTTAAATCTTTATCTCTTGTGATATTTGTTGTTAATCTTTTATAGATATGTGTTTTTATGTTCTTTTAAATTTCATCAATTTGTCTTGTTCAAATTTGACTAACAAAATTTATTTTTTCTTCTTATAGTTAATCTAACGTGCATATTGCGTTATATAATAATAAATTTATTGTCTAAAAGCATCTTTAATCTCTGAACATTTAATCAATTTTTATATTATCATAATAGGAATTTCTTAAAATTTGTATTCGAGGGAAAACAAGTTTTTCCAATCATAGTACTAAAAAATATTTGTAAATAATATTATTATATTTAGTATTTTTACAACTGTAAAATATAATAAATTTTTATATTCATTTAAAACAGAATATGTTTATATTTTTAATAATAATCTTTTTATATTATAATAACTTAATCTATGGAAAAATTTTATGAATTAAAAAATTTTTAACTATGATATGTAGTGAGAGAATGAAATTTTTCGCAAAAAAATTTAATGAAAAACTCTTTTCTTCCCCGTTTATGGTGAGATCGTTTTTTAACAACAAATAAATTCACGTTTCATTGTAATATCAGTGAGCATTTTATTTTTTATGTAATTTTATATGAATGTAAAATAAATGGAACTGTAATTTAAGAAGGAAAAAAACCTTTTTAGCATCATAAAATACTAAATTATATACATCTATTCAAAATTTTTTTCATACACAATTAACTTCCCAAACATATGTAACACTAAAAAAATATATATAAGTATGTGCTATTAAACTTTCATTTTATTCTTAAAACTTATATCTACTCTTTTCTTTCATTTATTCTTACAAATGCATAATATACTATTTAGATAATATTTTATCCTACTTTGACTTTTAATATTTTAATAAATTTAAAAGATTATTAATTAGCTTTACTAATAAGATGAAAACAACATTTTTAAAGGCAAAAACATAAACATATTTTAAAATTTTACACTATTGTTTTTAAAATTTAATTTTACATTTTTAATTTGCCGTTCTGGAAATTAAAGATTATGTTTTTTCCTTTTCATATTCCAATCTATGATTAGGATCGTGGAAAACTATGGCAAAAACATTATATTATAATAGAAGAGTTTAACAAATAGTTATCCTTTATATTTTTACTTAGTCTGTGCATACATTTTCTAATCATAAAAAAACTTATTAAGCTAAAACATCGAACCTCCAAAAATCATTTACCATTTCATTGCTTTCTTATATCAAATTTCTAAGTTTCCTTTTATTATACAGAAATTCTTTTTTAATTTCAAAAAAGAGTGTGAATTTTAAGGAAAACATCTTTAGTATTTTTCTTTTTACCACCTATTTATAGAACTATCATTATATTTATAGCAAACACATTCTTATAAGAATTTTGAGAAGTTAATAATATTTTTAGAAATTCTATAGTAAAAAATTGTTTTTCAATTAAGCTTGTATATCCTATAAAATTATTGAAGACAATCAACTATCAGGAAAAATGACTCGATTTACATAAATTATATATTTATACCATACATATATATATATCTATATCTTCAAAAAGTCTTATTTTTAAAATGTTCTTATTATCAAGAAAACATAGCAGTAACTACTTTTTTAACATATATATTTTTTAAACACGTCATAATTTATCATAATGTATATAATTTTACACCTCAATTTCCTCTTTCTTCCATTAATATGGTAAATATACTTGTTTATTCTTATCCATAAATAAAGAAAAAAAAGATAAGATTAATATATTTTATTTTGTGATATCATTTATATGTATCATCTTTCTTAAAACGAGTGTCAAATGACATGCATAATGAGGTTCATAAATTTTACTTTCCTTTTTTATAAATGAAAGTTAAGAAATATTAATTATGATGAGTGGTATTGTTATAATAATGTGGTAGTTGGCTTATCAAAATTTGTTTCCATGTAATAAAATATTTGAAAGATAAATTATAATTAATTAAAATTCTACATTAGTTTTATTATTTACTATTTAAGCAGCTATAAATATACATTATAATTATTATCAATTTAATTTTATATAAAGTATATTAATTTCTTTTTTTTCCTAGAAATATCGTGTAAATGTAACGAAAAAAATTATTTGATTTCAATTATTATTTCATATTAACACATTAAAATTAATTTATACTTTGTATTAATTGCTTGGTTTTTTTTAACCTTATTTGATTATTGAACATCATTAAAAATGTAAACTCATAAATTTCATTATTACATGTTATATCATTCCACAAAATATTCCATTTAGTAATGAAGGATTTTCTCATACATCTTACGTCATTTTACTAAATAATGACTAATCTCAATAGTCTTCCTTGTTAATATTCTGATTTATAGTACCAAGATACACAGAAATAATATTGACAAGAATTTATATTAAAATTATTTTTATTATATAAAATTTTATTAAATTGTTTATTTTAGAAACAAAACTCCTTTGAATATATTAAACCTAGTACAGTTGTCACTAAATCAACATCCATTTTATCCTCAATATTTGATTATATATCAAATCCATTTTCTATAGAATCACCGAAAAGGAGCAATTCATTGTACCAATTTAATAATACATCAAAAGGATTTTCAAATTATTCAATTGATGATAATAATAATAACAATAGTGTTACTGGATCATTAACAAAAACGTTTCCCACAGATTGCACATCAACATTAGATAAAATGTCATCAATTCGTAAGGCATCAGAGACTCAAATCTCTCCAGTAGCAGAGCAACACTATAGACGTTTGTTATCTCAGATAAGTTTATCTAACTGTTCTTTGGTTCGTGAAAATGAAGCAATGAAAGAACGACTTCAAGAGTTAGAAAGTTTACTAGACGATCATATGAAACACTTGAAGAGTATTTATTTTACATTGTACAAAAATGGATATTCCAAATTACAATTCCCAGATGGTAAGTTTAAGATATTTTTATAAGTTTATCAAAATTTTTAAACTAATTTCTTCATTCTAAGTTATGAGATTATATTCAATGATAAATAAATAGAAAAATAGATAAAAAAATTTAGTTGATACATTTAAGAAAAAGAGTTTGTTTTGTTAAAAAGCATTTTAGTTAATGATATGTATTTTATTTTTAAATAAGATTAATTTTCAATAAAATATTTTATAATATAATATTTTATTGAAATTGTTTATAAAAAATAGTTTAAAAGATATAATAAATTATAAATGTATCTATTTGTTCATATAAAAAAAGTTATGACTGAAGTAGTGAATATTTGAGTAATAACGGAGCGATATTTTGATTTTATAGAAATATATGCCATTTCTTAACAATTTCATTGAAAACTTATTTATTCATTTATTTAAATTTTAAAAAATTTTTTATTGTAGGAGACGAAGTTAATTTGGCTCAATTTGAAGGGCTTTTGCTGAATTTTAAAAAAAGTCCACAACCAGAAGAAGGTTACACTGAAGAAAATAATTTAGACAAGCATCTTGTTGTTGAAGCATCTTCTACTGGTGAATCATCGTATAGTTCACGTAAATGTAATTTTAATTTTGTTTTCTCTTAAATTAATTTATGTTAAATTCTTTTTATAGTGACAAATTCTTTTACTGAATTGCCTCCAGTTAAAGAATCATACTCTGAATGAATAACAATTTTTTGTTCTTTAAAAGCGTTCATTATTTTTATTAGTCTAAAAAATTTGTTTTTTTATTAGAAACTAAAAAACCATTTAAAATCTTTAATAATAATCTATAATTACTTCATTTATTAACATCAGTAATAATAAGAAGTAATATAAGTTTGGGGCTGGAAGAATCAATTTTATATTTTTGGAAAAAACAACAGAAATCCCGAGGCAAATTACCTAAACATAAAATTTATAAATAAAGAAGACTAAAATGAAATATGATTAATTTTTTTGATTAAAAAACAACAAAAGACTAAAAATAACAAGAATATTAAGATAAATTTATATATTATTTTATTAAACAGTACCATATATTTATATGACCAACAAAGAAGAGATATAAGAAGAAAGAAATTTTGTTGTTTTTTCTAGCGCAATCAGGAAATTTTGAAATTTATTCTAAAAAAATTTCCATAAATTGTCTAATTTTTATCAAAGTCCATCTTTATATAACCACTTATTTTGTTTTAAAAATTTTAAACTGACAAACTAATATAATATATTCTACCCTATATTATTATATCCCTTCCTTCTCAATTGTCATTTTATAATTATTATCAGCTAGAGTGAAGAAAATACGTATATATCTATATTTAAATATATATATTAAATTCTGACACTTTTTTTTGACTCGTTTTCATTTTCCTTCTTTACATCCATCATTTTAAAATATTAATTGTGTATAAAATACTAAATGTTATTATATTTTTTTATTCTTAAGATTTAATTATATATATCCTTAAAGGCATATATTGAAGTAGATATAAACATAAATAGATAGACTTTTTATTTTTAAATTAGTAAAGTAAAAAGTAAGAATATATTACTTTTCACTTTGATAATAAACAACATTTTTGTTTGAGGTTTTCTTTTATTAAAAGTTCATTTTTTATGAAAATATATTGTATGTAAAATTTTTATATATTATATTATATATATTTATTTATATATATTTCATTTTGCTTATTTCTTGCTCCACTTATTTTTCTTTTATAATTATTCTAACATTAATTATAATTCTGCAATATTATTTATATTTCCAATTAATATTATGAATGTTTTTACAAATGACAAAAGAAGAAATGAATCACAGTATCAATGGAATGTTGGGTCGTCTAATCACCAGACATTCAGAATCCCCAGACACTCTATTGAAGTTCCAATTATGGATGGAGAGAAACGAAAAAGATTAGAGGATAAAATTTCAGTTGATATGATGAGACGTTTGACAACTTTCGATAATAGGCAATTAGTTGACTTTGTCAAATGGCTAAATACAAGTGATCATAAACCTAAAAATAATTTCTTTCGTAGTGATAGAGGCAATTCTATTCCAGAGGGTAATATAATATCAAATGGACATGAATATCATTATGAAATTAATCATCAAACATCGTTAAATAAAAGTTCCCTTTCGTATGTTGAAAATAATAATGGAGGGGTTCCACCAATTAAAGGGAAAGGATCAGGGGATAATCGAAAGAATTTTCAAAATATTCCATATTTTGAAAAAAGAAAATTTAGGTATGTTTTTATTTAAAAGTAAAATATTTAAAATACTTTTGTTGCCCTTTATGAGCAATAAAAATGGAAAACAAAAAACGAGAATATATTTGTATATTGCCTGGTGACGTGTAAATTTTTATGTTAATAGTATATTATCTCCTTTATTCATGTAATTTTTATCCATCAATTTATAAATAAATGTCTATGGAGTAATTAAAAAAGTACATAGTAGGGTACAATAAAAGGAGAAATATCTAATGCATATATGGCCAGATGGAAAATAATATAATATTAACAGACTCTGTTGTATTATATTTAATAATTCATAAATTATTTTTAAATTAGACTTATTATAGTTTTAAGCAATTTAAAAATGAATATTAATTAGACAATAAATTCTGTTTATTGCGGTTATTTTGATAAATTGAAAAAATTGTAGTAGAATTTATGATTAATTTTTAAAATCCAATCATTTTTTTTTATTATAGAGCATCATCAATTACTGGAACAAGAAATACTAATAATAATTATGCAACAATTTCCAAAAAAAATAGTTTACAATGTTATAGCAACAACAATGATGAAACAAAGGAAAGAAGAAAATCATTAGCTAATTTTAGGTCAAAATCTTCTAATAGAAGAGTTTCAGGCCCTCCTGTACGTAATTTACTGTAAATAATAATGTTCTATTTTACTCAATTATTATTATATTTTATAGTATTACTTATATTTTTTAATAAGTTAATATAAAAATAAAATTTGTTTTAATACAAAATTTAAAAAATATAATAAAAACTTAAAAGTATTTATGTATAAAGAAAGTTTTTATTTTTTAATAAATATAATAATTGTCGCTTTCATATAAATCAAAATTTTAATTCTTTTTTTATATAATTTAAAATGTAATTTCAATTTGTTATTTCTTAGTTAAAAAGATAGATAATTAATAGTAAAAAATAGGAACTGGCATAGTAAATTTTTTGCCATGAAAGAAACTTAAAAATAAATTTTATAGTTTAAGGTGTAATTAAATTTCGGAGAAAATGATTTTTTAACTTATTATTGATATAGTAGATTGTGTGTCAAAACCACATTTACGTGCTTCCTCTTTCTTTTTTTCTTCTTCAGCTTCAATATCTTTATGAAGAATATCACATTCCTATGGTGCTCTAGCTTGTTTCAAGGCTGAAGTATCTGTGTCTGTGGTAGTAGATGTATTTTTTTCAATGTATGTATTTTCATCTTCTTTTAAAGTTGTTCCACTTTTTATGAATGTATTTGTTGGTACACTTTGAATCTAAAAATGTCGTTTAAAAAAAGGTTAATTATATTTTATTTTACTCTTTTCATTGATTGAAATACATAAGAATCTTCATCTAATCCACGTCTTTTAGCTTCCTTTCTATGTTCCTCTTCTTCCGCTTGAATATCTTTGAATAAAACAGTGTCTTTCAGTAAATTATCAGATTCAATTTCGGATACTGTTTTTTTTCTCTTCATTTTTGCTTTTTAAATTTAACGGATTAACTTTTTCATTGGAAGAATTTTCTTCGTCAACTACAAAAAAAATTTTATTTTTTATGTTATTTTCTTTTTTAACAGCAGTTGCTAAAATAGAAACGGATCTAGCAACATTTTGTAGTTGAAGAACTTTTTTTGTCATTGACTGCGGAACTGAAGGATGAGGAGAATTCGTAGGAATAATAAAATTTTGTACTTGTTTTTTTTTAATACTATTTTCATTATTAGATGCTTTTTCTTTTCCAGAAATAGTAGAAACTACCCTATCAATTTCATTCTTTTCTTCTAGAGATCTTTGTTTTCCAGTAAATTTTTTAAATGCATTTGGATTTTGGCAAAAATTTGTTTCTACACTTCCAACACGTTTTTTTCGTTTACTATTATAATAATACAAAGAAATGCCAAAAGCAGTCATAAAGACGATTATTAAAATTCCAATGATAAGCCAAAATAGTGTTTTATCGTTTTTCATATTTCTTAATTTTAAAATAATTAATATGTAATAATATATTTATAGAAAAGATAAATATAAGATGATAAAGGGTTTGATAATATATATAAAATAGGTATATTACCATGAAATGAAATGTTTTAAATTATTTTGAAAAAGAAATAATTATAGATAACTTCCATCAAAAGAAAACTATACTTCATAAATATTTTAAAATATTCATTTCAAAAATTTTGGATATTATTAAAGACTGGTAACTATAATAGTAATTTTTATAATTTTCCTCTGTCATAACTTTTTCCTTAAATTTGAGTTCTATACTACGTTATAAAGGTTTAAATGACAAATGTGTTGTTCAGGAATAATATTGTTATTATACAATCACCAGTTTAAATATTTCTTTAAGTTAAAGAGTAAAAATTAATTGACATATCCTTTATCAGGAAAAGAGCTATACTTATTTTGCTGATAAATAACTTTTTCTCCGATTAAAATATATTTTTATGACATGTGAATTATAAACAGATACGTGATCATTCTTGTATTTTAAACTTTGTTTCGTCATGTTTTTTAATACAATTGATGCGATTAAATAAAAAAGCACTTTTTAACTGTTATTCAAACAACATAATCTATTTTTAAAAAAGACAAGATATTACGTCATTAAAAAACGAAAAAATGATAATATGCTAAGATACTTTGGCATTATTTTTTTCAAATGCTAGCCTATTATAGCATGATAACTTTTGACTTAACAAATAAGCCTATCTAACAAACTTATTTTCTTATTTCTTTCATAAAATATAAAAAAATTTTTTATTATCAAATTGGCAAAAAAAATATTTGAAATCATGTAATAAAATTATCAATGTTATTGGATATGACAAAACAGTATTCTTTATCTTACAGAGATTTTTGGATGGTTGTGAATATACAATCATAGATGGAAGTACAAATAATGTAAATTTTTGTTTGGATTTTAGTAACTTAAATTGATGAACAAAAATATTAAAAAATTGTACAATAATCTTTATTTGAATAAATGTTTAAAAGTCTTATCACATTGGAGGATATTTTTGATAAGTTTTTTTTTACAATGACTTACAAAAAATTTTGTTTTGCATGTACATTTTTTCCAAAAAATATAAATTTTTTTATATTTTTAATTTTGGAATAGAAAAAAAGTGTAATTTTTTAGAGACCATAGTTTTAAATAACTCTAATTCTTATAATTATTTAAAATTTGCATCTAATTGAATATAAAATAATGTGGATTATGTAATTGACTTAATAGGTAAGAAGGTTACAGTATTTCTTTAAAATACAGTATTTTAATATAAAAATATTAAGTAATATTAATTAACCAAACATTCTATTTTTAAATACTATATATTTATCTTTCTTTGTAAACTTCAAAAAATTAATCACATATCAGGAAGTATAAATCAGTTATTGAAACAGAAGTATCACTAAATTTCCCCAAAAAATAATTTGGATAAACAACGAATGTTCCTTGTACATTAAACTTCAAAAAAGACAAATTTGATGAAGGTAAAGGATAAGAAAAAAAAATATAAATTAAATAATCTAGGTGAGTACACATGTTTATCAATGGAGGAAGAGATAGACTAAAAAATTGGTAAAAAATTAATGAATCAATTGATTGAGCCTATAAAAGTACAAAATCAATTGAAAATTTTATTTAATTATTTGCCAACCATTTGTATTGTTAAAGAAAAGTACAATTTTTGGTTTGCCTAAAGTTGACACTGTAATTTGATGAATCATTCATTTGATAATATTTGTTGTATTTATTCGGATATCTAATTATAGAAAATTAAAGAGATATGTATAATATGAGATTATTTAATATAATGATTTTTTATTTAAAAGAATTGAAAAAAATGTATTTCTTTGTTTTGTTTTTTTTTTATAAATTACATATACATAACATATGTGATTTATAAATACATTCTTTGTATAAATGAAAAATTTCAAAAAGGGGATCGGTAAAGTAGAAAAAAATATATCAATGATAATTATATTGAAAGAGAAACATAATGATATGATATAAATAAAGGACACACATAAAGTTTTCAAATATTACCCTTGAATGAAAAATTGCAAAATATTTCCTTACTAAAAACATCCTGATCAGTATCTTTTTTGATTACAAAAAGTTTAAAATATCATTCATTAATAATATATTTGCCTTCCGATTTAGTTATGTTAAAAAATAAGAGCTACAATCCATTTTTGTTTATTTTATCAACTATTTTATTAAAACATTCCCATTGGTGATTGTAAAATGTTTAAAATAAATGGTTTTATTAGGAACCATTTATTTTACAATATATTATTCACCTTTTTTAATTCAATTTTTTAACAAATTATCATATTTCTGTAATATTATTAGTTTTTATTAAATGACTCTATCTAATGCAAAACTAATAATAACAATAATGTGAAAAATGTAATAATCCTTAATACCTATTCATTTGTTTTAAAGAAATAATATTAATAACTAAATGTATTAATTAAAATAAACCTCAAAAACTATATTATTATAATATTTCCGAATTACATAAAGATATATTTATATATATTTATTAAAAAGTAGTGATATTTTGATAAAACTAAACCTTACATGTTAATAGTTCTAAATAATTATTAAAAATTTTACTTTTTATTAATAGTTATCATCATAAAATATTATTACTTTAACTTTATCCTATCATATCAAAGGCAATCAAAAGTGATAATCCTCAATAAAATTAGTCTTTTAGTAGGCTTCACCACACATACCAATTTGATAGAAAAGTAGTTTATTTTTGAAAATGAGTTGAAAAATATGACAAACCAGTCTATGTTGAAGTAAGCTTCCTTTTTTTTACAAAATATTTAATTGAACCAATGTATGCTATAACATAAATTTTGTTGGATTGCAATTTTTACTTTTGTAATTTTTGAAAGTTCTACTTATATTCCCCTTTTATTTCTCTTGTTTTAGAGTAGAAATCTCTATTAATATATTAATTTTGTCATAACTATTTTATTTGCTTTAAATATAGAAAGAACATGATGTATTGTTTAAATTATTTGCTTAAATTTAAAAACTCCAGGTGATATCTTCTCTGGTAATGGGGAATGTCAATAGGGGTGTAAGTTGAATTTTGTTAATTAAAATGTTACGGGTTCATCCCTCAAAAAGGAGAGGGATAGAAGGAGGAGTGAGATATAATAAATATGATTTTATTAATATATATTTATGTATATATTATTTTAGCGTGTAATATCAACTACTGACGTTTGAAATCATTTTATTCTTTGGTCAAGATAAAATCATAACACAAATTTATATGTTTAATAATGAAATATTAATATATTCCTTTTCTCAGTTACCTTCAAAATATAGTTCTTATAGTTTATAAAGTAATATAAATTTTATATGTATATCTGTATTATTATATAAATTTTGATAAAGTAATTAGAGGAGTTTGAAAAATTTGTACTTTTCTTAAAGGGGAGATATTTATAAATTGATATTACAAAATTATATAGTTAATAATATATGTATATATAAACATTATAAACGTGTTCAATAATTATATTTTATTGAAAGAGATAAAATTATTTTCTAAAACTATGTATCATTATTATATTCCTATAATTTAACACTTTTAATAATGTCTAAAAAAATATAATAGCTTTTTTATATTGAAACTTTTTTGTTGTTACAATTGTTATATTATTTATTTTTTTTACTTATTTATATTAATAAAAATAATATTAGTTTTCTTTAAAAATTTTCATAAGATAAAAATTGTTATAGCGAGGAAAAGGAAACTTAAGAAAACATAGACTAGAACCACTTTTCATTAGGAGGAAAAATTAAAGTTTAGTTTAAAAAAAAGATTATTTGAGAGATAATACGTTCGAAGCGTTTTTGATGCTAATATTCTTATTATGCCTGTAGAAATTTCTGCAAATCTTTTCATGCAAACCATCATATCTGTTATAATTTTACCATATGTTTCAACATATCTGTAAAATATTTTTTAAAAGATACCTTTATCTTATAAATATTTGCTTTTTTAGGTTCTTATATTAAAACTGCTTAAATTGATAACTGTAAGGAATTATTTTGATGGCATATTAAATTTTTTATAAAACATTTGTATTCAATAAAATAATATGTCATATTAATTTCTATTTCTCATTTACTCTTTTAAAGTCTAACTTTTATCTTCACCTGTAATTGCAAGACCATTTATCCAACTTTTTTTTAATTTCCTTACTTTTATACTGGGTTCTAAACCACCTTTTTTAATCTTTTCTCTTTCACATTTTAATGTTACTTTTCATTTCATATCACTTTTAAAATTTTTCTTATCATCTTCAAAGTACATTATTTCACTAATTTCCATTTAAACCTTAACTTTTTATCTTAATATATAAACATGATTAAAGAAAATCTAAAATACATGTATTAATAAATAAGGACAGAAAATCATGTAATAAAAAATATGTTTTTCAATAATCTTCTATACAAGCTATTTTTTGTTAAATTTTTTTTTATCACTATATAACACTATCATTAAAAATGTATATTTTTAAAACACCTATTTTATCTTTAATCATATGTATAATGAAATAATTATATGACGGATAAAGATAGTATGGTATAGAAATCTTTATCCAATCATACCTCACATATTTTCTTCCTAATTCTTGTTATGAATAGAAAAAACATTTTAAAGTATATTATTATTAATCGTAATTTTCTAGCTACAAATTATAATATTATTTTCGAGATCATAAATTTTCTTATGTCGTTAGTAATTTTTTAAAATATTAATTAAATATATATACTACCTTATTATAAATATTTATATTTAAAATAGATATTCTTTTAATTACCCCGAGTAGAAAAATATAATTTTACCAAAATATATTAAGTATAGTTGAAAGTATAACTATATTTAATTTTCTTTTTTCTTCTACATCTAGATTAAAAACCACTTTATTTTTAAAATAAAAATCCACCAATTTATCTCAATGAATCTTTTATCGACCTCATCCCAGGAGTCACAATATTACCAACAAAATTTTGTTCCTTCTCATAAAGTATTTACAAATTCTCCAACAACAATTTTTTTATTAAATGATACATATTGATATTTATTAATAATATACTCTTTCTCTGTGTTTCTTCTCCTTATAGTAAATATTGTTATGGTATGATTAAATCCCTAAAGTGTATCAATGAGAATTTTATGGACCCATAAAGGTAATGTAGTTGAAGAAAATTAAGAATCAAATTGTTTTTTTGATTGTTTAATTAGATGGATAAAAAAGAGGATATTTTTCATGAATCACTTAACTTAACATTTAAAATAAAACTCTTTGCCATAAAATATAATATATCTATAGATAGCTTCTTTTATCATTGTATTATGCATGTATATGTATTTTTTTTTATAAATTGTAGGGAAAATATATAAATATCTTTTAAATAAATTGATCCTTAACTTCCTATTATTCTCTTTTATTGTAAAACAATATGTTTTATTATAATGTTAACGTTTAATTTAATTTGTACTTAAGTATACAGTTATAATGTAATCTATCTTAGTTTAAAAAATGACATTATCATAATTATACTTGTTCTGTAGTTAGTATCATCATCTCATCAAACTATAGATAAATATTTAATTCAGAACTTTAGCATAATAAACGTTTCCTACCTATTACATTTATGTTTCAAATATTTTTTTTCATCTTCCTATCACGTCATCTTCATCGTAATATTCTAAATCACATGAACTGTTTTATAGTGTCAGAGTAGGATGAATTGTTAGTAGTGCAGAAAACTTTTTTTATTAATAAATTATCCAAAAATCCTCTTTACCAATTATAAAGACGGCTAATAAATAGATGTCTAACAATGATTTCTTCTTATCAGTGATTGCACTTTTGGTATGAGAAGTTGTTATGACAAACTTGTTATATGATAAGGTAGATTTTAATGGTTTAGAATTAGACAACTACATTTTGATTCTTGATATGTAAAAATTCTATCTTTGATATTATTTCTTATCTTTTTTAATAATCTAGTTTTACCCCAAACTAGTACCTTTAAGTTTGGACTTATACTACGTGAACTTATGTAAGAATTAAAATTATTTATGATTAATTTTTACTTGCTTTTTCTTGAAGATAAAAATAAATATAATACTGTTACGTAATATGTCTTTTTTTTTACCTTTGTCCCATCAACTCATACACATCCAATTCTCATTGACGTATTATACAAGTAACTTTTAAATAACAAATTTTACAAGTTTATATATTATATATATCCTTCTTAAATATTTTTACCTATACCATTGTTAATGGTTTTTGCGCAATTATAAAAGTACTGATAACATAAATATCACTAAAAGTATTTTTATTCCCATATTTATTTATTGTTAATTCTACCTCCAAAATCATCCAGAAAATGAATAACAAGTATTTGTTCACCATTTAACATAACTTTCTTATTATATAAAATACATTTTTAACAAAGAAAATTTAACAAAAAAAAACAGTAAAATTAAATAAATATTATTATTCTCTAACACCATCTTCAATTATACAATTCGATGATTACGTTTTTTAAACCAACATCAAAAATTAATTGACAAAAAAGTGACATATTGTATAAGAAGTATCTTAGATTAATTTGTATAAAAAAACTTTTTTTTACAATCTATTTTTTCTCCTCTCAATTTTCTATCTATAACTGAACTACTATCCACTTATAACAATGTGTTTTGCGTTTTAGTATCATCACCTATCATCAATTTATAAAAAATTCTCTAATGACAATGCACTTTTAACGTTTATTTCCTTTGTCAATTGACAAATGAGTAAAAAAAATTTGTATTTTAAACTATTTTTTGATCCAATGATGCTAGTGGTGATAAATGAGAAAAAAGTCTTTGTTCAGAGGTTCGTTTTTTTAAATAATCCTGTTTCATAGTTCATTTCCTTTATTTAACTCTTTTTATCTTCTATAGGTACAAGTTTAGATAAAATTTGATAGTAGAATAATACTGAAGATGAGACAAACAGTTTTTTTATACATAAAAATCACACTCCTTATATAATGTGTATGGATAGAAGATAATGCCGCCGTCGATGTCTCTCTCAAGGTATTTTTTTAAAATGTCAAATTTTTTCTTTGTTCTTCTATTAGATGATCTTGAAAAGTTCATCCTTATGACATTTTTTGTTATACAAATTTATTTTACTCTTTTTTATAGTAGTTTCTAACATCATTTACCAACATTTTTTATTATTACCCTTATAAGTACAACATAGTTTGAACAACAAAACAGGTAACTCAGTCCCTTAATGTTTTTTTGTACATTTAAATCTTAATAGTGATTTTTTTTACCTTAAATATATTTTAATTTATTCTAACTTTTTTATGTTTTAAAATTTTATTAATCTGCCTGTAAAAGATTAGTTCTTATTTTAGTTTATCAATGAAGTTTTTTTATAATTACTTTAGTGTAGTAAGTTAACTTGATTCTTATACATAAAAACATTATTAGATAATTAGTTATAATATTTAATTATAAATAAAAAAAACTTTTTTAATATAATTTGTATTGTCAATTATTTTTTCTAATTGTATATAATTGTGCTTGATTTGTACTTTTTTTTCTATCAATCGTGTGTAATTTTTTAAAATCTAAAACGTTTTTTTATAATTGATGTTAAAATAGGAAGGAAAAAAACTATATTTATTACTTAAATAGATTATATTTTTTTAAAGTAGCTTTCCTACATTTGTCACAAATTTTGTACGCATATATTATAAAAAAATGATTGTAAGTTGTTAAAAACTAAATAACAGAAATAGATGTGCCGCGTTAGGTGTCGTAATAAAAAAAAACACATCAAATTAGGTATGTAGTTTTTTTAACATTAAATATATAAAATATTTATGTGGTACTCTTTTTATAATATAAAAACGTCATTAACCTAAAGATTTCTGACCTTTTAAACACATAAAAAAATATTTCAAATGTATAAAAAAACAAAACTTTTTGTTACTAAAATAATAATTGATCTAATGATTTTATTTTAATTTTATCTATCTATAACAGGTGAAAAAAAATTTTTTTCCTTCTTTTTTTATTATTGGTTAGAATATAATGTATTTTTTCTACTATATTATATTATTATGACAAAATTTAGTATAAATGAAAAGAGAATTAAAACCAGTTTCTATTTCCTTCAAGTAGTTTTGTATAATTTTGATACATTTTGAAATGTATTATAAAAATATATTTTATATTTAAAGGTAGGATCAAAAAAGTGCAAAAGTATAGGACGATAAAAAGTAAAAAAAAATATAAAATTGTTTTGTATGCCCAATAAAAAAAGTTAGTCTCTTCCTTAATTGTTTTAACACATTTTATTTATATACATACAATTGATACACAAGGTATATTGGTATATCTTTTTATGATCAACCTTCTTTTTTTAACATTTCATATATAAAAAAAAGGAAATATAAGAGTTGAAACTTTTTGTAAGGTGATCAGCAGTAGTATTAAGTAAAAAAAAAGAAAAAAAGGACTAATTTTTTTATTCTACCTAACAGTATATAAAATAAAAAAATATACTTTTTAAATGTAGTTAAAGGTTAAAAAGTATATACACGCATATAATAGGAAAATTATATCTTTAAAAAAGGGACAGTATAATGATAGAAAGAAGATATATCAACTGAAGGAGTTCTTTTTTATATATAAACTTCTTTTATAACCATTTTCCTTATGGAGTGGAGCGCCTTTTATGAAGGTAGGTAACAAAATCGTCATCTCATGTAGTAATTAGATGATGATGCCCTTTTAGTGTATGGAGCCACCTACTTTTTTTAAATAGAATTGTCCATCACTATTAAAATCATACCTTGTTCCATTTACGCTAAATTTCTCATCATTCCCTTACTTTTATTAATATGATATTTTTAGCAAAAATAAATATTATGTTACTTTTTAATTACATTTTTTTCTTCCATTATTGGATTGTTAAATTAAAACATATTGTACTAAACATAATGTTAATGTATAAAATATTTTTAAAAATTATTTATATAACATTACCACATCTTAGAGGTATTTGTTTTTGACGGTTCCTACTTCTTATTCTTCCATCTCTCTCTTTAAGTCGCGCAAATGAAGGATATATTCATATATTATATCTTTCTGTAAATGAGTTAATTGAAAGTTTAGTTTTTACCACTAATTGTCAAACCCATCCTCAACTTCCAGTCTCAAACATAAATTATTTTATTCATAATATTTATATTTTATTTTTATTTGATTAAGAATAAAATTTTAAAATGATTATATCTTGTTTTAAAACCTCAACTAGACTTGAATTTTAAATACTTTCTTACTTATTCATATTATTATTTTACTACATATACATATAGACAGTCCAAAAAGTGGTATTTTAGAAAGGATCCTCGTTGATTGAGTGTTAAAGTTCTAGTATAAGTAAGTGAGATGTCAAGTTTTAACGTAGCTTACACGTAACTGTTAATTGAAACTAGAAAATTGATAAATTGTTTGTTTTAATTTGAATGTTAATATCAAAATACAATGGTATATATTCATTCATAAAAAAAATAAGTACAAACTGTCTTAGAATCATTCTTATTATTACGTAACAAGTTTCTATTAACTTTATTTCAATAATCATTTTTGATTATTATAAATAGTTAAAAACTTTTTAAAATAATATTTATTATACTTTTCTTTTAAATTTATTTAAATTAATCATTAAAAAATAATTTTTAATCAGATAATCAATGATATATTTATATAAACTGGAGTTCTCAGATTTTTAAACATACACGTTTCTATTCTTCAATACTATGATAAAAGAAGTTCCCTTTGTGTTGTTTATTAAAATGTCACAAAATATTTTTAACATTCTATGGCCACCCATCACTACTAATTTTATTAATCTTATTAATATAAGAAAGTACTAAATTACAAAATGTTACCCCTTAGGCTTAATAATAATATATAAATATATCTATATTATTTAAAGAGTTTATTTATATTTATTCATATCATCCTATGATATTATCACACACAAGCATATACCTCCTCCCCCTAATTCTCTTTTTTCTCCATATATTATTCTCCCATAAGTAAACTGATTAATTCAAAAATTTTATGACAAATAATATCATTTTTCCTGATGGCATTTTGATAGTATGTATATATATATTCTTCACAAATAAGTTTAAACTGTTTTTTAAATACTAATGTTAATGTGATTATTATATTAAGGTTCCTTCTGGAATGATCAATCCATCTGTCTTTAATAGTAATCGCGGGGTCTATAAAAATATTAATATGTTTTCGGCAACTCACTTTTAAACATTATCAAAAAGAAAAACGTTTCATTTTTAACTTCTAAAAATATTTATGTGTTATTATAAAATGAACATGTTCCTTTTTTATATATATCTCCCTTAATCAAACAATTTTTTTTCAATTAACCCTTATATTTTTTTATATAAACATTATCAAACACTATATTTGATAATCTAAAACTTTTATAAATTTTAAAACACTTGTGTTTTTAGATAAATTTTGATTGCTCACATTCTAAAATACAATATGAAGAGAGTTTGATTAAATTAAGTTCATCTAAATATTCAACCATTCGATTTTATTGTTATTATAAATGAAATATTTACAAAATATTATATGTAGTGAAATATTTAATTATATTCTATAGATATAATGTTAAATTTGTCCGACAATAAAAAAATTAGGTATGATAATTATAAAAAGGAATCTTTTATTATACATAAAAAGGTTTATGTAGACATAAATGATCTTCAGTATAATTATTTTTATATAGTATCAAATATAGGAGAATTGAAAAGAGAGAGAGAAAATAAATCATTACACTTTATGGTAGGTATTTATTTTATGAACTTCTAGACATAAAAATGTGGTTAGAAACAACAAAAACCTTTTCAAATAAGAAATAGTCTAGCCTATAGTCCCTTGAATATTACCTGAAAAGGAGACCGTTTTAAACGTAATCACCTTTTTTTAATCATATCTCTCTCTCATTCCATCTTTTTCTATATCAACATTTACCTTCTCTTGTCTACATAGTTTGTTGATACCTTTTTAATGTTGCGCATATTAAAAAATAGTCTGCGTAGGTTAGATAATATATTTTCCAAGGATATCTATTGTGTTCCACCTGAATGAGAGAAGGTTTGTAGCAGAAAGTGCAAAATAAGCGCAAGTGAAAGGGTAAGAAGATTGATGATTATACGTGTATTATGATTTGTACATAATATTTGTAGATTGATATATACAATGAAAAAATTAAGCGATATTATGAGAAAAATATATTTCTATTATTTGTTAATATTACATAAGAAAAATAATATACACTAAGAAGTATTTTCGTTAATATAATTAAAATTCATTAAAAAATAGTTGATAAAAAAAATAATGATGATTAAAATATCCAATCTTTATATCGTAAAAGTAAAAGAAAAACTTTGGTAAATCCAATAAAAAAAGAATATAATTTTTCCCCTGAGTCTGTTTAGCACAACTATCATATCTTAATAAAGTAATGAATCTTTAAAATAAGTATATCAAAAAATTAGACAAATAATAAACCAATGATAAAACGCCTCGAACTAATTTCCCTAAAATTGTATACTTAGAAAAGAAATTTTAATTTTTCCCCACACGCTATCCATCAAAAATTATATATTCATTATTAAGATAAATGTTTGATGCCATTAGTTAAATTATTTTGTTTTCAAATATTGTAATTTAAAAAAAAGTTTCCAATATTTTTTTTGTCCTTTCGAAAATTTTGAACTAATATTATTATATTATTATTTTTATATTATATCGAATAATTTATAAAGTTTCTTTAATGCCATCGTTAAATAATTTTCACAAGATGAGGAAGAATTTATTACTATAATCTTCTAAAGAATATGATGGTGAAAGTTAAATATTAATATTGGATAAAGATTAAAGTTACACTTTATTTTTGAGAAAATACAACTAAATCATATTCTATGATAAAGGATATTAATGTGATCTTAAAAAATGCCTAATCATTAACTTTATTATTATTTTTTTATTACATTTTCCTTAATTACATTAGTTTAGTGATTTAAAAAAAACTTTAATGATTATAATATGTATAAAAGTAATTTATAATATGATTATTATATAATACAAATTTTTTATATCTTATTACTCATTTAAAAACTTGTATTGTTAAACTTTTATATTATTCTTGAGACTTATTCTTTACCTCATAAAATTCTCATTCATATTGTACATTTATACTGTTCAGGTAGGTTAAATAATTTTGACTATAATTTTTTATGAAGCCTGCGCAAACTACCGTCAAGTGGAAGGCAAACAAACAAAAGAAATATTATGAGGTAAAATATATACTTCTTCTACTGATCAGCTGCCTCAAAAGTAGTATATATATTGTGCGTGAAACCGGTTCGCTAGTAAAAAGAAGTATACCAAACAAATTCCTCAATTTTTGTAATGGTATTTATCAGGTCTGATCAGATAGGCCATAAGCTTAAAAGTGTTTGCATAAAATTCAATCTTTTATCACATGTTATTCCTTCTCCTTCATTTTTGCCTTTTATCAATCTTTTCCTCTTTAAATATATGTACCATCAAAAACATTTAATATTTGAGACCTGGAATCGTCAAAATAATAATTATTTACAATTCCTTTTCTACACTTTATAAAAATTGATATGCTTGTGTCTATTTGGGTTGTTTCTAGGGATATCAGTTAATGTAATCAAAAGATGGAATAATTCTGGTCCTGAATCAATACAACTTTTGTTTATCAGTTCACCTCCCAAAAACATCCCATTGTTTGATTAAATTTCATGAAGTTGTTCATTGGTTCAAATCAGTTGGAGATGGGGGAAATAACATAAGCCTGTTATTCCATATATCTCCTGTAATAATAATATAATATACACATTTGTATTTTTTTAAATTCAAACATCCCACAATACCACTACATATATCATATAATACAGATAACTGTTTTCTATTATTTCTTTCATAAACTAGCATCACTCTTCAACTATACTCTTCTCCTTTTTTTACACTCATTACTACATTTTTTATATTTTTACATTTACATCCGGTATCAAGACCACTATCAGAATAATTTTTTTATTATTACCTGATAGTATTTTACAAAATAAAATCTACTCCTTCTCAATACTTTTTTATATTATTACATCCTATCTAAACATTTTATTATTTCTCATACATTTTTCATTATATTCTTACGCTACTAGTTAACAAAACTTCAAATAAATCTTTGAAAATAATTTATTTTTTTTATATTATTTTTAATAATTCAGTTCTTTACATATATCTTATTTAATAAACATAATAGTAATATGATAAATAAATTTGAAACTTAGGGTCTTTGTTATTTTATTTGTAACTCATACTTGGAGTGCTTTGATAATACTAAATGGAACAGGTTTGTGCTTGAAATTTTTATTTGAATTCATTTTTATTATCATTACCTAACTATACATATAACATATATTACTCCACCTATAAGAGTCATCAACTTGTTGTTTTGACATATACTCTCTCTTTTCTTCTTCTTCCCTTCTACATATTAAATAATAATAGTATATATACTCCAACAAGAACCCTCATACTTTTGAGGTTCTTTTTTTTGAATCAAAAACAAAACTAAAAATACTACCTGTTCCCGAGTCTTTTAAAAGTATACATCATAAAACTATATCAACCGTTAGAAGGTAGTAGACAAACACTATCATAAACACCCAATTTTAAAGTTATTTCTGTATTTTTGTGGGGGATAATATATAAGAAAAGCAGTATGCTTATTGTAAATGTGAGTGTGATCTTGAATACCTGTTCCTTGTTATTGCATCTTTCTGGTTTCTACATGTCCGGTGTTTGTATCTTTTTTTTAACCAAACTACTTCAATTCATCGTTCTTTTTACTTCCATCTTTATTTCCTACTTCCCATAATATACAAATGTTTCTTTTCATTTTCTATTTTTTTTTAATTTCCACAAAAAATATACCCTTTGAAATATGCTTCAGTTGTCCAAATACCCTTTCTTCTTACACAATAACTTTTGTATTTCTTCATAAACAACCCATAAACTAATTTACCATAAGAAAAGAATCCTTTTATCCCAATAAATGTCTATTTTGGCAGTTGACTAAATAAAATATAAATATAACTTTTAGTCTTTAACAAAACACCTTGTAGTTTTATTCTTTTCCAAGCTCATCAATTAATCTCTACAGTACATGCTCCATTTAATTGCCTCTATATATATTTATTTCATCTACTTATTTAATTTTTTACAAAAACTACTATATACTACTCCAACTCTTTCAATCATTAAACTTCTTAATTGAGGAAATATTTTTGGTGGAGACTAATTTAATTTTGTTAACAAACAAAACATCCTATTAAAAAACATCAATTTATAATCTTTTCCATCTACCGGGCTCATTGAAATAAAAATCCTTATTAAGAGAAGTTAAACTTCCTCAGGACACAAAGGATATGAAGCATCACCCACTGGTAATACTATCAAAAATTTAATATATAATAAAAGAATATAATAATGTATTTATAGGAGAAAATTATAAAAGTTACATCATTTGGATATAAACTATGACAAAACATATATTATTATGTTATCTACTACATACTCATCACTCTTATAATTTACTAATGTGTACCTCTTTTATATTAAATGGCTAATCCAACTATTATTTTTGTGTAAAGATACTTATATTAATGCCAAATATGCCCCCTATGTCTTTTGGTGGATAATTTTTGAAATTCTAATTTATATATCTTTTTCCTGGTAAAAAGTTAGTTATATTAATATATTTTATATTATCAATAAGTTCAAATTTCATCTTTTTGGCTTACTGTTAATCTTATTCAATTACTTTTGTATAATCCTTACTTTGATTATTATTGTCTTTATATCACATAGCTATGGTACAACAAATTCTTATATTTTTCTTACTTATTCTGTAGGATTATAAAGTAGTTTTGTAAATAAGAATTTTCTTATCATTAGAAAAAAACCTATTTCACAACCACCTCCAGTCCTATTCTATATCATTCTCATAATGAATTCTCCTTTGACAAGGGAGTATGGCCTTGAAAACGAAATAGAATTGGGGTGTTGAATGTAAATGACATTACTTTCCTCATCAAAGATTTTTCTCTCAAAAGGAGATATATCAAAATTTCGGGAGGAACCCGTCATCCATTTATCCTCCATAACTATATTATTAACTTTTTTCTCTTTTATCACTAAATATTTAGTTAATTTTGAGACATACTTATTAAAATATGTATTTTATTAATAAAATTGTCCAAACATTTATTTATTTAGATGTTGTCAAAAATATTATCAATAGTTGTGGTGATTAAACTTGAAAATGATAGGAATAATAAATATTTTTATTTTGATGAGATGTTTTCCCATTTAATTGCTTAAATAATGTTAATTTATATATAATATTTTACTACTAAAAATATACACATAAATTGGATAGTAAGTTTCTAAACAAAAAACTTTTATAATATATTATAATTATTTAAATTGCTTTTTCACAAAAGTATAAAGGTAATTCTTTTTTTAGCTTTTCTTTCATGTTGATATTTTATTAGGAAAGTAGAATATACAAATTTATTTATTTAAAAAATGGTTATATGATTATTATTTGTTTTTGTATAATAATATTGGAGGGAATAAAGTTTAATCAGAAACTTTTTTTTTTATTCTACCATTTACAAAGACCTACCAAAAAAATATTATGAAACTCCTGAAATATAGAAAATGGAATGACACTACATAAATATAGTTACTTTCACACATTATCAAGTTTGTACAAAAAGGACTTTGATAAATTGTTGTTTTTTTACAATTACAATTACAAAAAAATAATATATATACATTATATTAAATATATTATAAGTATTAACACTTTATACAACATCATTAGAACTGTTGGAGGCTGGTCCTTATATAACAACATAAATTTTAAGGCTTTTCTTGCATTTGATAACCACGAATGGCGTTCAAAAGTTGTATTTAAAATATATATTTTTTTATATCTTTTCTTAACCATCACCGCCTCCTTCCTCCCATTTTCTTAAAGATATAAATATATATATTATATATATTATGTAAAAGAGTAAAGGATGAAGTGTGATATGCGTGTTTAAAGTTTCGTGCTCCATTGTCCTTATCTTTTCCTCTCACTTCCACAGTAACCAAGAAATAAAAAAAGTAGTGTGAGATAATTTATGATGTGGTTATGTATCCTAGTATTATTTTTTTACATTTTTTTTAAATTAATTAATTTATATCAAATTTTTTACGGAGTATATTTTTATCGCTAAACTATTTAATTTATAATATTTTAAACTTTTTCTTTTTTTTAGATTATTACTTGAATATACAAATATAATTTGTATTCATATATAATATTATTATATACTACTTTATTTACTTAGTTTCTATTGCTAGTCACCTAATTGAGTATTATAAATTCTACATACAATCTCTTTCTCTTTTATCTCTCTTCTGGTGGCTGATATTATAGTACAATTATTAGTTTGTATATTAAGTGGTTATATTATTATATTTAAAGAAAAAATAGTAATTTTAAATTAAACTAACTTATAAAGTTACTCATTAAACAAAAAAAAAATTAAAAGGATAAAAAAATATTGAAGTAGGAAAGAAATCTTTATATAAGGTAACATTCATAAAATGGCAGCTCCATATGCTAGTGATCAAGTATCAATAACGGATGTCGATTCAAAACAACTTCTTAATACAATTTATGTTCGCTTAAATGACCTTGATTGCAAGATGTCTTTCGTTCTTGAATTACTATCACAAAGGCTACCTAATTCTTCAATAACAACAGGCAATGTAAATGATTCTCAACGTAATGTTTCTACACCATCTTCCAGTGAACAACAACTGAACTCTGGAAATAGTGGAGATAATAATAATATTAATCAAATGTTAATGTCTAATACTTTCCTTGGATTTCCTACATCTGTTACATCATCTCTACTGGCAGCATGTCAACAAATTACAAATACTAATAATAATACAGATACAACGAACCAAAGTATTCTTGATAATCATAATTCATCTAAAATTAGAGCTTCACCAGGATCATCAAATGATGATAATAGTATATCAATAATGAATAACTCCAATCTATCACCATCCTCTGTTACAGATGAGATGTCAGGTTGTGATGAGAAAAAATCTCCATCATCTAAGAATACATCAGATATATCAGCAGCAACCAGAGATGATGAAGATGATGAATGTATGATAGGTGATGAAAATATAAAAGAGGAACTTGATGATGATGCTACAGAGAATGATCCTTTGAATGCGGGTTTATCATTAATAAACTCAACTTTTCTCAATACATGTCCTCCATCCACTCCAATCTCAACTAAAATTGTTGATTCCACCAATAACAATACTAAATGTGGTGGTTTATCACATGAACAAAAACAAATTATTGTATCAATGGAACATAGATTTCCTGAAGGTGCCGTCAGAAGAGCTGCTGAGAAAGCCGCTAGATCATTTCAATCAACTCAACCAAAAGTAAGATTTTTAAAAATTTAGAAATAGTTATAAATATTCTTTTAATTATAATTTTATAGGTTTTTGCATGGCAAATACTTCGTGAATCAGTGACAGATGATGAATTGAAAAATGTTCAAATAAGTTTACGTACCTTTCATGGAGAATCAGCTAATCATCTTTTATCGCGTCAATTACCGAAAATAAGATTAGTTGTAGAAACAACAATGACATACTTTAAATGGGATAATTTAAGCGATGAACAACAACTAACAAAAGCTAAACTCCTATTATCACATCTAAAAAATAATGCCAAAGTTCGCAATTGGACATTACGTGAAGGGAGACCCTCTAGAACACAAGGTACAGTAGGAGGGAATGGGTTGACATACCCATCTAATCCACATTCCATTAATCCCACACCAAATGGAGCATTATTTGCAGCGGGACCATTTGGTGCATTATCAAGATCTTCAATATCATCACCATTGAATCTTTCAAATATTAATACTGCAGCAGGATTAGCTGCAGCAGCAGTTGCTAACACTACAAAAACTCAAGGAGGAATGGATAATTTATGGATTCATTATGCTGCAATGCTACAGAACAACTCAAGTTTGGCAGGTTTAATGAATGGAAATAATGCTGTCGGTGCAGACACGGCAATCTCAGCAACCTCAAAACAGTAACAAAAAAATTCTATCTATTAATTATTACTAATCATTTTTATCTACTGGATAAATCTCTTATTTTTATCAAAAAAAATTTCTAAAAAAAATTTTTTTGTATAAAAAAAGAAGATGGAAAAAAGAAAATCTTTAAAAATTAACTTCTCACTATCTATCTATCCATATAAATATATATATTTCAAGTGTACAACAGAAAACCGGTGAAAGTAATATATAAAATATTTTTTTTATATAAATATTATTATCAAATTTTTTTGCAATAGGGTTTTTTGTTTAAATTAAAATTGAAGGTCAAAAATTATCATCAATTCATTTTTTAGTTTTTTGTATTTACCAAAGCGCATATTTATGTAGATGGACAAAAGAAATATGATTTTATTTTTGGACTTTTTCTATTGTTGTCACTTGTTTTATACATTTTTTTTTCTATTATTAATTTGTAAATATGCATGCTAATCTTGAAAGAAAAGAAACACCAATTTATATGCTAATTGTATATTTGTATTTATTTTTAAAAATAAATTGTTATTTGCACTTCAAATTTTTTGATGGAAAAATAATAAATATGAAGAAATTAGATTATTAAGACATAGCTATTGATGTTATTGCAAATAGTTTATCAATTCTAATTGTTTATATGTTGTAATTTAATTAACATAGTTATGATATTATATTAACTTTTTTAAAAATAAATTTTCACTCACAAGAAATCATACTTTAATAAACTTTTTTTAAACAACTGTAATTTTTTTATCGTTTTTATAGAAATATAACCAATTAACTAAACTAACATAGATAAATATAAAAGTGAAATGAATATATCTTGTACTTTGAATATCAAATAAATCATTAGTATTATCATATCTTAAGTATGTGTAAATAAAAATGTATTTTTTATTAAATTCAACTGATATATAAAAAAAATAATTAAGTATATGTTTGTATTTAAAAATACATATGTGTGGATTAGAAATAATTTAAAGTTCCTTTTTATAAAACCTTGGGCATTTCATTTCAATGGAACAGACAAATATTTCGAAAGATGTTTTATTCATAATCGTTTCAACAATTATATCTTCATATTCCTCCAAAAGAGCTTCACAATGTTGTTTTAAAAGTGAAGACTCAACTCCTGGTTTATCCCATAATTCTTCAGGAACATCCATCGTTATCTAAAAAATGTATCAAATGATAATATTACATATATCTTTATATATCGTATATTCTCATTATTTTATCTCTCTGTTGTATGGTGAGCTAATGTATAATATCATAAAATAGTATAGAGTGTATGAAGAAGATAATGTATACTGTAATTGAAAGGATACATATATTAAATAATATTTCCTAACAATGAACAAATAATAAGATAGTCTAAGGAGAAAAGTTAAAGTCTTTTAATTAAATTATCAAAGCATAACCGTGATATTTTAAATTATTCTATTTTTCCTTCTGGTTCAATTATCGAATCATAATACAACAAAAAGTTCTTACTAATTGTATAAAAAAAAACTAGATTATTTTGAAAATCTTCTCAAACTGAATTAACTAATTTAATTTTGTTCTCAACGGTTGTTGCCTATACATAATGTCTATATCTTGATATTTTGTGGAGTCAAAAATGTTAAATAATATACAAATTATATATTTTCATAATTTAAAGAAGCATCTTTGAAAGGAAAAAGTTTAACTTTTTGGTAGGGACTTTTGAAAATAAACTATAATCTTTTAACTACTTTTGTTATAATGAGTGAAGAAGAAAAATAGAAAGAAATTAGGGAGTATGTTATAATTTGAAAATGATAAATAGAAATATTGAAGCGTGAATGTTTTGAAACCCTGATAAATTGTGGATATTAACAAATATTAAATTATGTATAAATTGTATGAATGAATAATAGGAATATAAATAAACAGGTTGTGATTTCAAAAATATAAAGATCTCGTTTTCAATATAATTTTTAACATCACTATAATGTCCTTAATATTTTAATTTCAAATTACTCACAAAAGAGGAAAAGACCTTTCAAGATAAGTGGTTCAAGATAGAAAATATAAAGATATATGGTATGGTACTATTATTCTGATAATTAAAAATACATAGTAAAGTAATGATAACAATAATGTATATACCTAATAATACAATTTGTTGTTGTTGCGTTAATAATTGTATTATTATATTTTCTGTTGAGGTAATATAAACTAATTGCTCAAAAATAGAGTAGTAATAAAACCTAGTCAATTATTTTTTTAGAGTTACCTGTAGATATTTTCTTGTTAGGGATTTTATTTTATTTTTATTTATTTTATATGATATAAAAAAATACTTACTTTTACTCCTTTATCACGCAATTCTTTCAATTGTTTCAATGCTTCTGGTGTCCCTTTAAAAAATCTTTCTATTCCAGAACCTTTTGATGTATCAATGCGATACATAAGCATATTTTTACAAACCTTTTCGCTTAACTCCAGAAAAAGTTCTTCAGCCTTATCACGAGACTATAAAAATAATTTTCCCTAACATTTTTTACTTCTTCAAAAACTTACGATGGTTTTTGGCAAGTTCTTGATTTTAAATAATTCATCTTTGAATTCTCTAGCGATCACAGAACAACTTTCACATTTTGTAGGTAAATTTTCACCATGAATAGAAAAAACTAACAAAACTACAAATATTATTAATGGTTCAAATAATAGCATTGTATTTTCTAAAAAAATTTCTGAATAAAACAAAAACTCTATTAAGAACAATACTAATATAAAGTTGTTTTTGAAAACACGAAGCATTACACCAAGTAAAAAAGAACACTTTAGTTGTAAGACCCACTAAATAAATACCTAAACAGCATAGTTTATACCTTATTTTTTTATATCATAGTTTTCAAGACTTACAACTAATCACAGTTCGTTAAGAGGAACATTGATATTTACCTTTGCCTTTTGTAAACATAGTCAAAGTATTAATAATAAAAAACAAACAAATCGAATACAAGTTATTTTTAATACAATGTGAATGCCTTAGTTGAGACTTCCATATACTTTTTCAACCTTATCAAATAACCTGAGTGTCTTAAAATAAACGTTCTTGAATGACAGTCATTATGTAAACTTAACAAATCAACTTCTTAGATCCGTATTAAATTTATCAGTACATTTCGTGGTAGGATAATGCTTTCTGGCACATGGAGTAATGCACACATGTTTTTCTAAGTAAAATAAAGTTTTCATTTTTCTAAAAGTACATATATCTATAAAGTATTAAACTAAAATTGGTAGAAAAAATGTCGATGGATCAAACATTCCGTCATGCTGCAGGACCAGACTATGTAGATAGTGAAAGAAAACGTTTTGAGGCCGAATGTGAATTTGTTCAAGCCCTTGGAAATCCACATTACTGTAACTTTCTTGCACAAAAAGGATATTTTAAGGAGGAATATTTTATAAATTACTTGAAATATCTCCAGTATTTTAAACAACCGGAGTACGCTAAAACGATTGTCTATCCACATTGTCTTTTTATGTTAGATTGTCTTCAACATAAAGAGTTTAGAGAAGCTATTGGTAATATAAATCATGCAAAATATATAGAGAATCAGCAAATGCTTCAATGGCAATATTATTATAGGAAAAGAAATGAGTATAATGCAAAGATTGTCCAAGCAAAGGAGGCTGGTGCTTTAAAGACGTCTGATGATGTTGTGAATTTATTAAAAGAGTTGGCAAATTCTGATAGACCTAAAGAAGCTGAAAGTGTGAATAAAGTATCAGAAGTTGATGAATCATTAGCGGAAGAAGAAGATAAAACAACTCAAAAAGAAGTGATGAGACTATTGAAGGAAGTTCGAGAAGGAATGAAAATATCAGATGATGGTAATGTATTATTTGAGGAGGAAAGCGATGATGGTGATGGAAGTGAAGAGTTGTCAACGGAGATAAAAGAGTTGTTGGAAGAAATTGAGCGAGAAGCAAACGATGTCATTGATAAGGCATTTAGTGAGGAGGAAGATGCTGAAATAGAGGAATATGATCAGGAACTGAAACAGGCACCATATACACAAAATGAGGACTATGAATCATACACGAAAGAACAGGAAATAAATCGAATACAAACAGCCTTTGAACAGGTAGCTGAGTATGGAGAATTAACGGAAGAGGAATTAACAAAAAATGGTTATCCAATCGATGTTTTGTATGACTCAAATATTATTTCCCTAGCTTTACGATCAAAAGACTTATCTTCTAATGATCAAAAGTCAAGGAAGTACTACTGAAAAGTGCATATTCATGACGATACAAGAGAATGATGGTGACGCTTAGAGGTAAATAATTTATGTTACTTTCAATTTTTATTTTTCATTCATTGTATTTTTAATGTATTACTTATTTTTAAAATAAATTATTTCTAAATAGTGCATACTCCAAATGGGATGCTATTTTAATCTAAAGAAATTTAGTTAATTATATAATTAAATGGAAGTGTAGGAAAGTCTAAATTTACTAATTAAATCATTTTTTAATTATAACAACTTTTTCCATATTTGTAAAAAATAGTAAAATAAAATTTATTTTTATTTCCGAGTTAACTTTGTTCTGTCAAAATTATTCACATTTATTTTTGACGGGAGAAAAACATTAAAATACGAATAAAAATAAAAAGAGTTATAAACATTTATATAATAAAAAACTTTATATAATAAATTACAATAAATTAGTAAAATTATAAATAAACAAACTAATTACAAGTATTATCTGTAATAAAATTCAAAAGATCGGAAAAATTGAAATCTAGAACATATTGAGCCAACTTTGAATAATCAAACATATCATTTGATGATAATTTTACAACTACAATATTGAAATTACTGTAGTCTGACTTAATATTTTGGATGTATTCGAGAGAATCATCTATTTCATTTTGTGTACTTGTTAATGTAAAAAACATCATTACAGAATTATCATTTTCTTTTGTAAGGTAACGAGTTTTTTTGAAAATGTCAAAATCTCTTTGGAATTTTTGCAAAAATTTATTAATTGTTGGACCACTTGAATTCGACGACTTCTGGAATGGTACAAATAGTGAATTATTACAACTATCCTTGTACAAATCTTCATTTGCCGATAGGAAACCTAAAGCACAATCCCATTCTTTGGTGGTTTTCAAAAGACTTGACATTGATTTTGGCTGAATTGGAAAGAGGGAATTGAAAATATTGCTAACATAATTTATATCTAGCGATAAGTAATTTTCCGTAACATTAATTTTCTGAGTAATATTAATGAGGGTATCTATTTGTTTTTTAAAAAGATCACTAGATACCTCTCCTCTTGCATCTATAACAAAATAGAAGTTTGTATTACATTTAATATCTGGAATCATGGATGTTGTTAAGGAGGGTGTCGAAAAATCTGTCATTGAGTTTTCAGTTGTGCTGGTGTTAGGAATATTAGGTAATGTTGAAGATATATCAATTGTACTACTAGGAGTTGTAGTAATTAAGTTTAAATCTGAAGTTGTTGTTAGGAACAAACTTGGAGAAGTTGTAGTTTCATATTGAACGGTAGAAATTTTTGTTAGAGATGTTGTTGTGCTTATATCTTCACATACCTCTCTACATATTTGAGAGTCTTTAAAAAATTCCTCTAAAAGTGGAATGCTAAAATCAGTCATATCCCATTTGAAGATTCTGGGAGAATTTAATGGAGAAAAGAAACTTCCATTGAGATCTCTACCAAGTAAAATAATGTTCAAACTTCCATTTTCTCCAACAATCTTTGAAAAATCGACAGATTTCTTAATTTCATCTATATTCTCTTGGGAAACAAATACAAAAATGGATGTAGGATTCATTTTCAATGAAGGCATTGTCGATATGTTTGAGAATAGTGTACTCAATTTCCAACCGTTATGTTGTTTAATCTTCTCTATTATTTCATTGAAATTCGTTAAATTGTGGATTTTACCAAATCCCTCCATAAAAGTATTATGGTTATAATTAAGTAAAGCGAAATTATTAAAATCATTAATTGATGAAACTAAGTTTTCTTTAACTACTTTAATTTGTTTGGAGAAATCATCTTCAGTTAGCAAATCATTTGAAGAATCGATAGCAAATATTATACTATTGTCACATATTTTTATAGTACTTTTATCACAAGAAGTCGTTGTAGTAAGTTCCACAGATGACGTAGTTACTGGACCTTGGGATGTAACAATTACAGATGGCGTAGTATTTAAAAGGTTCTCTGTTATTGTTGATGGTAAATTTGTTGTCCTTGATGTGTCACTTTGAATTGTTGAATAATACACAGAGTCAGATATTGTTTTTCCTGTCACTAATGTACTTGGTTCATTAGTAGGTAAAAATGTGGTACTTTGACAAACATTCGTACAACCCATTGATTTTCTAAAGAAGTCAACCAATGTTGGTATACTATCATTTTTAATATCCCATGAAAAAATGTTTGTATAGTTGAGAGGTTTAAAAAATTCCTCTTCAACATTGGAACCCAATAATATCAAATTTAATGACCTATTATTTCCAAACTTTGTAATATACTCGGCAGATTCTAGTATTTCATTAATTCGTTCCTCTGAAACGAAAATAAATGTTGAAACTACTCCAGATGTGTGTGTTGAGTTTAATAATCTAAAAACTTCTCCTAATCTCCAACCATTAGATTGTGTTATATTTCTTAATGTATCATCAAAAATATTTTTACTAGAGAAAATGTTAAATGACCTAACTGCTACATCTTGATTATACCATAATAATGCCACTTTTTTGAAGTCTGTCCAGTCTACTGAAATGTTATTAATAATAACATTAATCTCACTTTCGAAATCTTCCCGTAATAGTAGATCATTTGAAGCATCTACAGCAATTATAATATTTCCACTACATGAAATAACAGGAATTCCATTTGAACATGAAGGAGATTCTGTTGTACTAATGGGTTTAGCTGTACTTGTCAACACAACAGTAGTTTCATATGTTTCAGCAGTTGGTGGGACTGTTGAAAACTGATCACATTCAATTTCACACGTCCGAGAACCTTTAACAAAGTTAATCAAAGGACCCACTAAAGATTCATCAAAATTCCATTCAAATATATATGATGGCGAAAGTTGGACTAAATCAGATGCCTGAACTTGGTTACCAAGGCAAATAAAATTTACATTTCCATATCTTTTCATAATTTCCACATACTCTGTTGATATATTAAATTCAGATGTTGAATTTTTAGAAACAAAAATATATACAGATATCCTATTTCTGTTGACTAAAGCCATACTGCTTAGATCTCTAAGAATTTTTGATAACCTTGAACCACTAGTTTGATTTATCATGAGTAAACCATATGTAAATTCTTGTTTAGAGCGAATTCTTGATACTGGGTACAGTAAATGTGGGTTATAATCATACCATGATAATGAGACATTATTATAATCTTCAATAGTATTAGAGATATTATTTTGAAGCAAATTAATCTCCATATTAAATGATTTGTTATCCATCGTATCATTTGTTGAATCAACTACAAAATAAATATCTGAGTCACAATTTCTCTTGCCTATTCCATTTGGACAAAAATCTGAAGTCGTTTGTGGGACAGTGGTTGTAGTAGAAATGTTATCAAGAACTTGCTGTGTAACTTTTTTAGTAACATTCTTGTGACATTCAACACGACATTCACCAACACTTTGTAAGAAAGAAATTAATAAATTTGTACTTTTCCATGAAAAATCCCAAATAAAAATGTTAGAATAATTTAATAAACTTAAATCAGTCTTTTTAATATAGTTCCCCATAACAATAATGTTAACAGATCCATACTTTTTTAAAGTATTGATATAAGTGATAGATAAGAGCATATCAACATGTGAAATTGAAGAAACAAAAATAAATGTAGAAATATTCCTATCCCTTTTATCGTCATTATACATATATTTGTATACAACTTCTTTAAGATGCCTATTCAACTTCGCACCAGATTTTTGTCTTATTAGGGAAATATCATGATCAAAATCTAATTTCCGTTTAATTGATGAAAAAGGAAAGTAAGCCGAAGAATGTGAGTTATACCATGACAGAGCAACGTGAGAATAATTATAGAATGGATTTATAAAGTGATCTTTAATAATTGAAGTCATCTTTGTAAATTCCAACTTTGATAATTTGTCACTAGAAGCATCAAGTACCAATAAAATGTCATTTAAACATTTTTTTAGTAGAATACCGCCATAACATTTATTCTTTATAGAGGGACCTTTCTTTAACTTATCAAATGTGCCTAAAAAAAGAAAAATTTTAAATTACTGATAAGAAATGCAAACATACGTAATTTGGTATACCTAATATGATTTTTAATTGTTGATTTGGAATTATCTATAGAATTGCTAGTACATTCAATAGTACAACTCATAGTCGTATTCATAAACTTTATAATCTCTACAGCGTTCGCATAGGTAAAATCCCAACTATAAACAGCTGTAGGTTTCAAAGGATCAAGTTTATTAATAGGAACTACATTTCCTAAAATTATGAAGTTCACATTTCCTTTCTCCTTTAACAAAGTAACAAATGGTATTGACTTTGTAATCTCATTATTACTAATACCTGAGATAAAAATAAAAACTGTGATCTTTTTACTTTGTTCCGGAAGATTATTTATTGAAGATAGTAGCTTACTCAAACTAGAACCAGGATATTGGCGAATATTATACAAAATATTATTGAATTCATTTTTGTTATTTATTGTTCCATAACTAAAATCAGTTGTTGGCAATTCATTATACCATGACAAAGCTATCTTTTTATAGTCATTCCATGAAGGTTCAATATAACTTGAAATGACATCTATTTGACGTGCAAATAATTCTTTTGGGAGTGTATCGTTTGTGGCATCTATTGCCATAACAATGTTTCCATCACATACTTTTGTTGGAATTCCAGATCCACATTGAGTTTGTGTCGTGGTTAATAATTGGCTCGATGTTGTTGTTTGGGAAATTGGAACTTTTGTTGAAGTAATACCATTTGTCGTAGACGTTACCCAATTTATTGTTGTGGTTTTTGTATTTGTTGACGAGGTAGTATAAACAATTATAGGTGTACTTGTTGAAGAAGTAACTCCAGAAAATGAGGAAGCTAAAAAGATCTAAGTAGAGTAAAAGAAAGATATATAACTTGCTTGTGGTGATAATTTTTGTTGTTGACGTTGATGTAACAGTAGTTGTGGAATTAGGACAAATATCCTTGCATTCCCTAATGTTACTAATAAATTCTTTTAATTTTGATCCATTATCAATTGATAAATCCCATTTATACACTGTATTTGGTTTCAAATGGTTCAAAAATCGAAAATTTGGTACTTCTCCCAACGCGACAAAATTTAGTGATCCTTTCTTTTTCAAAATTGGAGCATCGTCTATTGCATTTAAAATGTCTGATTCTTCTATTTTTGATACAAAGATTATTGTTGCAACATTCCTATACTTATCTAAATTTATTTTATTGAGTTGTTTTATCAAGTTGCTTATTTTTGACCCTTTATTTTGATGTATATAGGTTTGAAAATGTTCAAATTCTACTTTCGATTTCATTGTATCAAATGTCGAGTATATGTAGGGAATTTTATTGTACCATGTTAATGAGACTTCCTCAAAATTATACCATCCATCTATTACGTAATTTTTTATTCCATTAATTTGATTTTGAAATAGTTGTGGGGATAGAATATCTGATGACGCATCTAATGACAAGATCACTCTATTTTTACAACTTTTTATTTTTTCTCCATAAGTGCATTGAGTTGTTGTTGGAATTGTAGTTGTTGTAACTTCTGTTTGTTTTGTAGTTGAACTTTTTATATTTGTTGTTGTAGTAGTGTTGAAATTTGTATATTTTGTAGTTGACAGTGTATTTAAGGTTTTTGTTGTGGTAGTGTTGGAATTTGTATATTTCGTTGTTGAAGAAGTGTAGAAGTTATTGGTTGTAGTTTGGATTTTGGAAGTTGTAGTAAAATTATTTATTGGTGAAATAGTTGTGTACTTATTATTGGCGTTATTACTATTGGAATCTAAATAGATGTAAATATATTTAGTGTCATGAAAGTTACCTTTTAGTAGAAGAAATAGAATAAAAAATGCGCTAAGAGCCAATATAGGAACACCAAGATAATATAGACATTGAAGTCGTCGATTCATTGCATGAATCTTTTACTAACTTTGATACTTTTGTACAATTTACTTTTATAAAGTATGCCTTTAACAGAAAATGCCTTATCTTTACTACTCTCGTGTTTTTATAGCTAAGGTTACTTATGATAAACTTTTATCATCATGTAACTCGTACCTTTTATAAGTAAATGTTCTTATTTAAATAAGTTCAAGTGTATTAAACATTTAATATACAAGATAAGCTTGAAGACAGTCATTCATTACTATGTTAAGCTAAACAACTTATTTGATTTTATCCTTGTTTTTACAATTCTTATCAATAAAATTTCCACAAGACTATTATTATTATCTTTTCCTTTGAGCCTTTTTATGATTTTTGTGTATATATATAATATTACTATATTTTGAGTGGGTTTTTATATCTTATCATATTTTTACAAGAAAAAATATAATGAGTAATTCAAAAGTAGAGACACGTTCATATGTAACATTGTTTTTAAATTTTCTCATGATTCACTGTGTCTGTATGAAAAGAATAATGACGATTCGTTATGATCAATAATAAAAACATTAAAGAAATGTAAAAAATGAGAAATTTATATAATAATAATATAAATAGACATTACAGAAAAATTTGACCGATTCATTTCTCTAACATCTGCATTTTTATTTCTTCTAAATTTTTATCAATAAATATCAAGGGAAAGCAATTTTATTATTTTATTTCATGTACACCTTCAATATATTATTAATTTTGATATTATTAGAAATTCCAAATTTATAGCATAAATTTTTTGATAAAAGTCATTGTGATCGCTAATTGTCATTTATGTTATCAGATATTTATATCACACTATATGATACATTCTTTTATGAAATTTCACAGTTGGGTAGTAATTATCTTCTATACAATATGATGTAACGAGATATGACATGTCCTTTGAAAGGGCATTCTATACATTAATACTGTTTTTGATGTATATTATTTTACAACAATTCTTCTTTCTTTTAAATATGTGATCATGGCAACTAACTCATCGTTACTAACACATTTTACTGATATATACTGATTCATCAACATTCTTCATCTCTAATAAGATAATTTCTTTTATATATATCATTTCTGTAATCATTATATGTATAACGTTTAAGGCCAAGAATGCTCGTTAAAATTCGTCACTTTCTTATCAGTTTTTATTGCATAACTAAAGAAATTAATTCTTTCTTGATATATATATATACGATTATCAAATAGTATTTTATCATTACTCACTACTGTGTTTTTTCTATTTTTTCATTTGTATTAGTGTTAATTTATTACTACGTTTATTAATATCTTTTTTCTATTGCGTAGTTGTACTTCCAGATCATATTATTGTTAATCCTAAACTTCTATTTAAACTTAATGGTTATTTAAATAACACATCTACATGTTTCTTAGAATTACTAGTGTTTCAATTTATACTTATGATAAGACAATAAAATATCACTCACTTTAAAATGTTAGGTATATTTTTATAAGGAGGAATGTAAATATATACTACTGTAGAATAATATGTTCTAAAAAAAATAGTAGACAAACATGATATTTAAATTAAATGATAATATTTTAAATCCGCTTACTTATTATTGAGAAGACGACATCTTTAATAGCTTGTTGATCTTCGAGACATTTAAAAATGTGTCTTTTCATTACTTATACTTTGAATATTCCCTTTCATTTTGTGTTATCAGAAACATGATAATAAAACTGTTTAGTGATTTTATACTCTTTCATTAGTAACTAGTACCAAGTAACATTCTAAACATTTTAACGATAATGCTTAAATTATTAGTTGAAAAAAAAATAAACATTAAAGGGCATCATTATTTCTCCTATAACATTTTAAAACATTTTTGTTAGAAATCACTTTATTCTCTTTTTAAAGATATAAAAAAACCCACAACATCTAAGAGATATAATTAAAAAAATTGAATGCCCATTACAGATTTATTCTGTTTAAATTATATCCATTCAAAAGTTAATTAGATCAATTTGACTTTTTTATTGTGATATATTTACAAAAAGCGTGTTCAAATGAAAGAAAGAATTATAAACTTGGCATAACAATACTATATAGTAGTAAAACTTAACGATACTTTTATATAATCGTTTATCAATTTGATCAAAATATTTAATCGTCCACTTGTTTATATTTGAGGAAAAAAAGAGATTCTTTTGTATGCACAAAAAAGAGGATTGAATTTATGAAGATATTCAATATTATTTTATTGAAATACCAAACATAACTAGTAATGGTATGTGTTTGTTTATTTTAGAGTTGATATATACCAATAGTTTTAAAGTCTAGTTTTTTTGGTAAAAATTAATTTTGACGTCAAAAACCACAATTTTTTTGTTCCCTTCCATTACAGTATCAATTTGTTAATGCTCTAATTTTGGGATAATAATTTATATTCCTCTCTCAATGTGATGAGGCAGCTTTGTGGAAAAAGAATGACTAAGAGAATGACGGTGCAAAGCAATCACTCAAATAACTTCCAATTTTTACAACAATTTTTCTTTTTTGTTTAAATTCCAATTTTTACTTTGGACCAATTCATCTTTTTTTTGTTTAATGCTACGTAAAAATGTACTAGTTGTAACTGTTACCTTCTTACATCTTTTTTATTGTTTCTTTCTCCTAACAAAAAAAAAACCAATCCATCTGCATAATGTGTAGATTGGGTATATGCATACTTAAACATATCTTTTATATATAACATATAATTTCTCCCATCCACACAGTCATCGTTTTTGACCTTTAAAAAGTCTTTTACATATTCCCAGTTTTTTTACACTTCTTTCTAAAGTTTTTGGTAACCTCCTTTAACGTCACCACTTTTTCATTTTATCAATAAATTTGTGTATTTGGACGTTATTCACTTTTTACTTACGCTTACTCAATTTAACTATCTAGTCTACTAATTTTTTTTTATTCTCATAGGAATGAGTTCTTATGACTATTATTGGTGGTAATTGAGATCTACATTATCTAGAAAAAATTACTACACTATATGATGATATGATACATGCCATGCGTTTGCAGGAACTAGTAAGGTTTTTTTGAATTTTTTTCTTTGTGTTAGTTTTAGGATTATTTCTAATTTATATTTTAATTGGTGAAATATTAGTGTTTGACATGGATAGGATACTGAATTTAGTATAGGGGATTATTGAGAACTAGATAGACCATGGAGAGTCTTGTGGAATTTATTTCACTAGGTTTCTCCCTTTTTTTTTAGTTCTTGTAATTATCGCCTGAGATCATAAGATTAGTAGGTTACGTAGATGTTTATTTTGTGATAAATCTAATTTTTTCTGTTCCTAGAATTCCATATCAAAGCATCTGTCTTCTTTTTAATGCCAATAAAACTCCTACATCTGTTTAAGAAAATATATATTTACTCGTATTTTATTATTCAAAGAAATAGGGAAAAAAGAGAGATAGATAGGTATATTGAATGATGTTGAGAGATAGGATAGAGATGATTTCTTGTATCTGGCAATGGCGGTTCAAAAAAATTATTAAAACTCATTTGGTGGTGATATGTTTTATTAGAGGGGGATGTGTTTGTAGATAGTAAACTCACCAGGCTAGTTATTATAATGTTAGTTATATGCAAACCTAATTTTAAAAAAGATCAAGTTGGTTCTCTTCGTGGAAAAGTGGAAAAGAGGTACCCTCATATTTTTTAAATTCTTGTCATCAGCATGTATAACGTTACATACATCTCACATAGAAAAAATCGCGACTTTTATTGTTCCACATATATTATTAATATGTATATTATTTCGGATTGTTTTCATTTACCTTTTGTCCATCACTCCATACATTGATGTTATGATGTTTATTAGTGATATTTATTATATATATTTAATATAGTTTTTGTCTCCCTTGGCCCTTTCTAGCTTAATAGTTATATAATTTACCTTCTACTATATTATACATATGTTATCTAGAAAGTTAAAAGTGATTTCTCTCTTACAAAAACTGCACATTTATCTTCTCATTTTCTCCCAAACACATAACAATAATAATTTAAAACTCCTTCTTACTCCTCCCAGATATTGTTAAGTTGATCATATTTAAAATTCCTCTATCTTTTACAACAAATAATATATTTATTATACTACTACCAACTACCTCGTTCCAAGTATTACGTAGGAGCATATATACATACCACACCGCTTAGAAATTGGGGCGGTTATAATATATCGCTACTTCAATGTAGCATTCTTTTTTACTACATATATTTTCAACTGAATTCTGAAAACTCAATCTTAGACCTACTATATATATTGTTGGGCATTCCTAAGATTGTCACTCATTTAACTTCTTTAATTTTTCTGTTTTTAATTTTTCTTTTCTGTACTATATATCTACAGAGATATCTAAATATTTATGTGGTTACTTTATTTAACTTTTATTACTATATTTAAAATATTATTAGTTAATGATTGGATAGGAGAAAAAAACTACTAGATGAATACTATTATCCCGAACTTGAGATAAAGTATAAATATCTCAAGCACATATTGTCATATATTTATTTATTATATTAGTTTTTATATGTAATGCATTAAAAGAAGAGAATATTTGTGAAAGGAGAAAAAAGCCATTCATAACAAAAAAAAAATTATGTGTATAATATGTATATCGCGAATGGTTATGTATAACTTTTTCTACTTTGTTGTTTTACGTAAATAATAATCATATTTACTATTTTTAGATAAACTAACTTGCTATAAAAATGTGTGACGAAGAGGTTGCTGCCCTTGTTGTTGACAACGGATCTGGTATGTGCAAAGCTGGATTTGCCGGAGATGATGCTCCACGTGCCGTATTCCCATCTATCGTCGGAAGACCAAGACATCAAGGTGTCATGGTTGGTATGGGACAAAAAGATTCATATGTCGGTGATGAGGCTCAATCAAAGAGAGGTATCCTTACCCTCAAATACCCAATTGAACACGGTATCGTCACCAACTGGGATGATATGGAAAAGATCTGGCACCACACTTTCTACAATGAACTTCGTGTAGCCCCAGAAGAGCACCCAGTTCTCCTTACTGAAGCTCCACTTAACCCAAAAGCTAACAGAGAAAAGATGACACAAATTATGTTCGAAACATTCAACACCCCAGCCATGTATGTTGCTATCCAAGCTGTTCTTTCCCTCTACGCTTCTGGACGTACAACTGGTGTTGTCCTTGACTCCGGAGATGGTGTTACCCACACTGTACCAATCTATGAAGGATATGCTCTTCCACACGCTATCCTCCGTCTTGATTTAGCTGGACGTGATCTCACCGATTACCTTATGAAAATCCTTACTGAACGTGGTTACTCATTCACAACAACCGCTGAACGTGAAATTGTTCGTGACATCAAAGAAAAACTCTGCTATGTTGCTCTTGACTTCGAACAAGAAATGGCTACAGCTGCTTCATCATCATCTCTCGAAAAATCATACGAACTTCCTGATGGACAAGTCATCACCGTCGGTAATGAACGTTTCCGTTGCCCAGAAGCCATGTTCCAAGTAAGTATATGAAAACAAGTAAACAGTACTAATTGATTTTATTTTTTAGCCATCATTCTTGGGTATGGAATCTGCTGGTATCCACGAATCTACCTACAACTCCATCATGAAATGTGATATCGATATCCGTAAGGACCTTTACGCCAACACCGTCCTTTCCGGAGGTACCACAATGTATCCAGGTATTGCTGATCGTATGCAAAAAGAAATCACCGCTCTTGCCCCATCAACCATGAAAATCAAGATCATCGCCCCACCAGAGAGAAAATACTCTGTCTGGATCGGAGGATCTATCTTGGCTTCCCTCTCCACCTTCCAACAAATGTGGATCTCCAAGCAAGAGTACGACGAATCAGGTCCATCAATCGTCCACAGAAAATGTTTCTAAATTTCTTATGTACCATCTTTTCCACAAATGCAAGTATCTTTTACTCAAAGAGGCTCACATACATCTTCTCCGCTGTATGCGTGTGTCTTTGACTTTATCATTAAGTCTTATATACATTGCTTAACAACCATCATTGAGAAATTTTTAATAAATAAAAATAAATTTTATATAAATACTAATTATTTTAATGGTTTTTTTTATTAAAAATTGTGTTCATGTGTAATGAGTTAAAGTTTTTTGTATAATTCCAGTTTACTATCTCTCTAATATTATCAGCTATTTATCTTTGTTTGCACTTTAAAATATATTAACAAAGAATAGTACGATTGGTGATGTGTTGTAGTGTAATTAATATTTAGCTAATTACTTGTTTGTTTCATTTCTTACCAAAGACACATATTGATATGATATACAATATATGTGAATTCTAGAGTTTAAGTGTGGTATTTAAGTTTTTCAATGAAATAAGTTTGCAAGAAATAATTGTTAAAGATAACTCTTTTACAACAAACATGTTAGTTCTAGGAATTATACCTCTCTATCTTTTTTATTAATATCATCTTCATCAACAACTACTGATGCTATACGCGATATTCTTCCCCCACCATTATTATTATATTACTTTTCTTTTTAATTTCTTTATTTATTTTTATGTGTATGTAATGCCTACAGTTGAAGGGATCCCCATTAATCTCAATCAACTATCTGTTACACTCTTCAATCATCATCAGCCAATTTCACAATGACATACATATACCACACCAACAACTGTTCATTTTTGAAGGAGTTTTCGACTTTCTTGAAAAGAGAAGTTAGAGATATATTTTATAGGTAGATGAGTTGTGATTAAGATATATATAATTTAATGTTAATGTATATTTATATTGAGATTCTCAATAAAATATATTCACTTTTGTCAATTAACTTAAAAGTTTGTTGGGACTTTAGTGTTTTAGATAATGTTGGTAGAGGTAAAGAAGATAAGATATATGTAAGATCATTAAGATATATTCTTCAAATTTTGACAAGTTTCATACTGAGAAAAGATTTATCTTAATGAAAAGGATATTGAAAAATAAGAGTGTTTCTTAGAATTAAAATGATTTTAAAAAGATTCTAGTAATAAATTTGTTTATTGTTTAAATAAATTATACAATTAACTATTTCGAAGAATCATCGCAAAAATATAATATAAAAAAGTTCCATAAATAATTAATTTTAAAATTAAAGAGTAATTAGAAATTTTTTTGACATAGTTAATATGGTTTAAAAAAGAAAAACAATATGCATAACTAGTTAAATAAATGGAATTTATTTTATCAGAAATTTATGAAGTAAGAATATTTTAAAAGAAAATGAAATGATATTTCTAAGTAGTTTTTTTTAAAAAGAAATAGAATATTGAAATAAAATGTTGAAATAAATTATTAAAAAGAAGAAAATTTGTGATTTTTCTTTGAAAATATAAACATCTTTTTAATTGAACTGTTTAAAGTTATAAACAACTTTTTGTACTATCAATAATATGGAAACAAAATATTGTAACCTTTTTATACTACACTTAATAAAAAAGAGAAAAATTCTTCAGATTTTTTAATTTAATTTTCCGCATCTTTAAATAGGAGTAATTTTATTACTACTCTAAATATTTAGCATTTCATTTATAGTTATGAAAGAAGAAAAATAATTTTTTTTGGTATTGGGAAATGTTAATGATCAATTAATGAAACCGATAATTTTTACCTACAAATGAATACATTTTACTACTAAACATAATATTTTTAAACATTCATATAAATAGTTTTAATTTTTGTGTAATTTTTTTCCTTTTTATTATTTGCTTCCGTCTTTTTCTTAAAATAAATGGAATTTATTTGTATTAAAAAAGTAATTTTTATGTACATAAGAGTATTTTGTTTTAATATTGAAGAAGGAAATAATAAAAAGTGGTTAATCATAAAATTTTTCTAAACCACTCTAACATGATCAATTATTATTATTTATATCATACATTCTCACTTTTTCATATTCATTAATTAGTATTTTTCTTTTTTTCTTCTCACTACCATTACTTGATTAGAAAATTAAAATTTTATAGTATTTTTACGAATTATCATATATATTTTGAAGGAATAGTTTAGAGGAGGTTAGCAAAAAAATTTTATACTTTAGATTGATGATTAAAATTATCTTTTAAATGAAATTTAACAAAATACTTTTATGGGTGTTTATTTAATTAAAATAAAAAGTTAAGATATAGTGGGTTAATTTGTATACTATTTTATAATATTAAATTTATTTCAATTTTCTTTCTATCAATTGGATGATTAAGGTTTTTTTTTATAAAGTACAATTATATTGGATATAAAAAAGAGTATTCATTTTATCAATTTTTATTGATAATACTTTCTTAACAATATTTTTAATACTCTTCATTGGATTGTTTTTTTTATTTAATAGTGTAAAAAATATAATTATGGGAAATAACGAGAAAGTAGAAGTTGAGAGTGGTGGTTCAATAAAAAAAAAGAATGTTGGAACTGTAAAAGAGATGTACTCCTTTGCTGATAGTCTAGATTACCAAGTATGTTTTAAAAAAATGTAAAAGTCATGAAAACAAAGATTTTTTTATAGTTGATGTTTTGGGGAGTAATTTTGTCTTTAATTCAAGCAATTCTACCACCATTTGTATGGTTAATAATGGGAGATTTTGTGACAATTTCAATATATCGAGAGGAATTAAATTTTAATAAAACAAGGGAATTAGAAGATATTGTAAGGTATAATTTGACACATAAATTTAATAAAACACAATTTACAAATAATTATGAAATTAAAAAACAAATATTGGATAATTCATTTGAAAGTAATGCAACTCCAGTATTTTTATTAATGTTAACATTATCATTATCAACATTTTTTGCTGCCTTTCTTTCTCGTTATTTATGGGAAGTTTCTGGAGCCAGGCAATCTTTTAAAATAAAAAGAGCTTACGTTAGAAAATTGTTGTATATGGATGTTGCTTGGTTGGAATCTAAACATTCTGGAGAAATTGCTTCAATGTTAAGTGACCAAACTGATCAAATACACCAAGGTATTGCTGATCACATGCCAATGGTTATCTTTATATTTAGTTATTTAATAGTTACTGTTTCTGTTTGTTTTTATATTCAATGGGATGTAACATTAGTTATGTTTATAGCATTACCATTGTTGATCGGTAGTAGAATTATATTTTCAAAATGGTTTTGTAAAACAATGGATGAAGAGGTAAATTTACAAAATAAAATGACAAATTTAGTAAAAGAAACATTTGAACTTATTACTACTGTTATATCATTAGGTGGACAAAAACAAACATTAATGAAATATGAAAAATTATCGATAGAACATAATAAATATGCTGATGATAGATTGACAGCTTCCTCCGTATATGATGCATTAACACAAGTTTTGGTAACTGAAGTAATCTTTACACTCGCTCTTTGTTATGGTATGTGGAGAGTCGGTCAAGAAAATCCAGGTAGATTAGCTGCATTAGCTATTAATATTTTATACATGTGTGTAACATCAATATCTATTGGTTTTCATTTAAATGGTATTAATAATAGTAAAAAGAGTTCTCATGATATTCAGAGAATTCTTAGTGATAAATCTGTTATTGAAGTTGATGGAGATTCCTTTGATGATAAAAGAAAAATAAAAAAGAAAACTTTTTCTGATATTGTTTTATCCAGTTCAAAAAGTTCAGTTGCCAAAAGAAATAAAGATAAATCATGGTGAAATAACCCTTAAAAATATTTCTTTTGCATACCCCTCACGACCTGAGTATAAAGTTTTAAAAAATCTCAACTTAATTATTCCATCTGGTTCACATATTGGTATTTGTGGATGCAGTGGTAGTGGTAAAAGTACCATAGCAGCATTACTTTTACGTTTTTATGATCCAACAGAAGGAGAAATTCAGTTTGATGGAATTGATATAAGAAAATTAAATCCAAATGAGTTACGGAAAATGATTGGAGTAGTTTCTCAAGAACCAGTATTATTTGATGGTACAATATCTGATAATATTGTTTATGGAAAATTGGATGCAACACAAAATGAGATAAATGAAGCCGCTAGAAAAGGAGATGCATGGCAATTTATAAGTGCACTTCCACAGGGATTCCACGAAAAGGTTGGTTACAAAGGTGGAATGTTATCGGGAGGACAAAAACAAAGAATAGCTATTGCTAGAGCTGTAATAAGAAATCCAAAGTTATTAATTTTTGATGAAGCAACAAGTGCTTTAGATTTTAAACATGAAACTGATGTACAGAAAGCCA